>OY757192.1:18631952-19231952 GCA_963583895.1 Melanophora roralis | reverse complement strand
GATCTCACAAGGGATGGGGGCCTGAGCCCCCCCTGTCAGTGTGGATGTGCCTGTTCCTCCTGCTTTGGAGGAGAGTGTGGTTGCGGAATGTATGACAATGCTAAAGAGTGGAAAGTCTCCAGGTATGGATGGAATATGTACTCAAAGTGTGTGAGTGAGGGATATTTTCCTAAGGAGTGGAAGTTGGCTAGAGTGATTGTTTTGTTGAAGGCTCCGGATAGGGTTAGGAGTAATCATCGTTCGTATAGGGGTGAGTCTTTTGCCGGTGGTTGGAAAGTTGCTTGAGAGAATTATGGTTCATAGACTTAAGGAGGTTATAAATGAGGTTCCATGTGAATGGCAGTTTGGTTTTAGGAAGGGTAAGAGTGTTGAGGATGCAAGGATGTATGTGAATTGTGTCGAGCGGAGTGCGGCAAAGTATGTTTTGGGTATGTTCGTTGATTTTAAGGGTGCTTTCGATTATTTATCTTGGACAAGTTTGTTGGCTAGGTTACGTGAGGTGGGGTGTGTGGATATTTGCTTGTGGGAGAGTTTTCTGGCTGATATACGGGCCTGTATTGTTGGGGTGAATGAGAGTGTTAGTGTGAATGTGGTTCGTGGATGTCCACAGGGTTCTATCTTGTGCCTATTTATTTGGGACCTAATGATAGATCTGCTGTTAGTGCGACTGGGAGTATCTGGGAAGGTTTGTGCGAATGCTGATGATTTGCTTGTGATTGTTGAGGGTCAGTCTCGCTCGGAGATTGAGCGCCGCGGTGAGGAGGTTACGAGTCGGAGTGAGTGTGGCAGTGGAAAAGTCGGCGACAATGCTGCTGAAGGGCAGGTTGTCGCGAAATCCGCTGATGAGGATGAATTGAGTTTCTGTTAGATATGCGTGAGGTTATGTATCTTATCTGGGTTTTTCTATGAAGGAGAGAATTAATTTCGGTGTGCAACTGGATCGAGTGCGTCAGGAGTTGGTTGGTGTGGTTGGTAGAGTTAGGCGTGTTTTGAGAAGTGATTGGGGCCTCAGCAGGCGTGCTGTTGGCATTATTTTGGTATACGATTTGTCGAGACACGTATTATTTTGGAAGTTATAGTGATTTGTATTTTTGGCTGCTAGCAGGCTGTCTGCTGTGTTTTGCTTTTTGTGTTTTTTGTGTATTTCAGATTGGAGTAAATTGACGCGGGGAGATTTTGTTTTCGGTATAAATCGGCTCCGGTTCTCCTCCTGATTACGAGGTGTGCGTATCTTTGCGATCCGCTTCCGGGTGCCGGAGATATTTGCGTTTGAAATTTTGATATTTGCAGGCTGTTTGCTGTGTGCTGTTTTTGGTGTTTTTTCCTTGTGTTTGTTGTAGTTTTTGTTTATTTCAGATTGGCGTAATTGGACGGACGGAAATTTAGTTTTTTGCATAAATCGGTTCCAATTCTCCTCCTGTTTACGGAGGTGTGCGTATCGTTGCGATCGGTTGGCGGATGCCACGGATATTTGTGTTTTAAATTTCGGTATTTTCTCATATTTTTGGGCCGTTGTTAGCGTTCGGACGTTGATAGTTTTGGCAGCGGCGTTTTTTTTTGTGTGGGCTGATTCACACTGGTGTCGGTTGCTTGCAAGTCGGTTGCTTTGTGTGTAGGTGGTTTTGGTTTTTGTTGATATCTTAGTTATCGTAGGTCTATAGGTGACTGGGTCGGTAGGGTGAAGTGTCAGGGTTGCCACAGTGTGAAAAATTTTGACCAGGGTTGCCATAGTGCACAACTTTTTTAAAACTTTTGTAGTGGGGTTGCCATTGTCTGGAAAATTTTTCAGGGTTTCCATGTCTCAATTAGAGTATTTTTTCGGCATATTTTTGCATTTATGTGAATTTTTGTGTTTTTGTTCGGTTTTTACCGATTTTTATTGTAAGGTTGCTTAGTGTGGTTAGCGATGGTGCCTGGTAGAATACCCCATAACGGGGGCAGTGGTTGTGAGCTCAGTGACTGTGAGTTGATGGAGAAGGTGCCGAGGGTCGCCCCCAAGCCCCCATTGAGGGCTGGTGAGAGTGTGTAAGCAGGGGACGGTGAGAGGTTCGTTAAGGTTATGCGTAGGGATAGGTTTTGGTCTGAGGTCGTACGATCTACGGGAGATTCTGATGCGGCATCGGTGGTGTCGATGCGCAAGGAGAGGCGTAGCCGGAAGGTGAAGACTGCGAATGATGTTGGTGCGAATGCCGTGGGATGTACTGGAGGAGTTACTATTGCGGCATTGAAGGAGGTGACTTCTGGGTTATTGGATATTCTGTTGGAGAGCGGTATGCCGAAGGAGGTGATTAGGGATGTGATGCTTCAGGTTGGGCATTATGAGGAGTTGGTAATGAAGTTGATGACGGATTGTGAGCGTATGAAGGGGAAGTTGGAGGTGCATGAGAGTATGAATGTGGTTTGGAGAGGGGTATGTGCACCTGAAGCTCTGGCGGTTTTAATGACTCAACCGGAGGTGGCTCCAAAGCCGGTGGAGACGTTGTCGCTAAGTTGGTGGAGAATGTTGGGCCTGCTCTGGGAGTGCGTGTGCATGAAGTTAGGCCGATAAAGGGTGGAGGTGCGGTTATTAGGACCCCATCCGTTGCTGAGAGGGATAAGATGGTGGTGAATAAGAAGTTTGGAGAAGTTGGGTTGGATGTAAGTGTGAATGCAAAAAGGGGCACCCGGGTTGTGGTCCAGAGGGTTCACTTGGAGATTACCCCTAATGATTTCATAACGGATATCTACGAAATGAACCTGAAGGAAGTGATGACACGGGAGGCATTTTTGAAGGATGTTCGACTCTGTGTCTGCCGTGGGGACCTGATCAGTAACGTCATTTTTGAAGTTGGTGCAGCTTCTATGGCCAGTTTGCTGAATGTCGGGTGGTGTTACATCAAATGGTTCTATTTCCACGTGCGTGCATATGAGCCGTTCATTGGTTGTTTCAGGTGTTTGAGCTTTAACAACAGGAGGAGTGAGTGTCGCGTAAAAGAGGATGTCTGTCGTCGCTGCGGGTGGCAGGGGCATCATGCAAGTAAGTGTGTTAACGCACTTTCCTGCAGAAATTGTACATTCAAGGGAAGGCCGACTGGGCATCTAATAATGTCGGCAGCCTGTCCGGTGTACAGTGCGCTAGTTTCTCCGGCGAACGCTAGGCATTAGAATGGCTGGTCGTATTATTCAGTATAATTGTCAAGGAGCGTATGCAGTTGTGTGCCAGTTGGGTCAGCTTAAGTGTGAATCTGTGGATTTGACTTAATACAGGAACCCTATGCAACCAAAGGTTGTGTTAGGTTCCTACCTGCATTCATGCGGGTATTTACTGATATTGGGGAAAATGGTGCTGTGGTTATGAATGTGGAGTGTATGTTGGCGAGTGCTACGCAATGGGGGGTGGGTGTGTGTTTCTGTAGAGGGTAGGTTTGGTCGGATGTTGTTGGCGAGTCTGTATTGTAGGGGTAGGGAGCCCTGGGGCCCTTATTTGGCTTATGTTGAGGGATTGTTGACCATAGCGGGGGTCTGTTCGTTAATTTTAAGGGTGCTTTCGATTATTTATCTTGGGCGAGTGTGTTGGCTAGGTTACGTGAGGTCGGGTGTGTGGATATTCGCTTGTGGGAGAGTTATTTTGCTGATAGACAGGCCTGTATTGTTGGGGTGAATGAGAGTGTTAGGGTGAATGTGGTTCGTGGATGTCCACAGGGTTCTATCTTGGGCCCATTTTTTAGGGACCTAATGATGGATCCGCTGTTAGTGCTACTGGGAGTGTCTGGGAAGGTTCGTGCGTATGCTGATGATTTGCTTGTGATTGTTGAGGGTCAGTCTCGCTTCGAGATTGAGTGCCGTGGTGAGGAGGTTATGCGCGTTGTAGGGGAATGGAGTGAACGAGTCGGAGCAAGTGTGGCAGTGTGGCAGTCGGCGGCAATGCTGCTGAAGGGCAGGTTGTCGCGAAATCCACTGGTGAGGATGAATGGAGTTTCTGTTAAATATTCGTCTGAGGTTAAGTATCTGGGGGTTTCTATGAAGGAGATAATGAATTTTGGTGTGCATCTGGATCGAGTGCGTCGAAAGTTGGTTGGTGTGGTTAGCAGAGTTAGGCGTGTTTTGAGGAGCGATTGGGGCCTCAGCAGGCGTGTTGTTGCCCTTATGTATGACGGACTGTTTGAGGCGTTTGCATTGTATGGTGTACCAGTGTGGTGTAGGCCAGTTAGGTCTGTTGTGGGACGGCGGAAGTTGTTGTCCTGTCAGAGGATTATGTTGTTGGCGTGTATTCCGGTGTGTCGTACGGTCTCTACGGAGGCGCTGCAGGTGTTGGTTGGTAAGCCGCCCTTGGATCTAGAGGTTGTGCGTAGGGATGTTTTGTTTAGATTGAAGAGAGGTTTGCCTCTACTTGAGGGTGAGTGGGCGAATGCAGTCGGATGGAGCGAATGAGTATTGCTGAAAGAAAGGTGCTTTTGAACGAATGTGTTTGTAGCAGGTGGCAGGCTAGATGGGATGAGAGTGATAAGGGTCGGGTCACGTATGGATTTGTATCGGATGTTTGTTTTGTTGGTAATGGTCCGGGTCTTGCCTATGGCCTTGAGTTTTTTCCTGACGGGGCATGGTTCCTTTAATGAATTTTTGCTCCGCAGGGGGTTGGGTGAGACGAGTAGGTGTGATTGTGGTGTCGATTGCGAGAATTGGTTGCATGTGTTGTGTGAATGCCCATACTATGCGGATATTAGGAGCTTGGCGAGAATGGGGATTGTGGAGGCTGATGGGGTTTATGATGTGAGTGGTGCCCTTGTTACGAGGGAGAGTTTGGAGAGTATGAATGCATTTGCGAATTAGGTGTTTGCCAGGAGGCGTAGAAGAAGGTAGGTGATTGATGGAGGGTGGAGTGATTGGTTAAATGTTACGTGTGTATAGTTTAGCTGCGTATAGTGGTTTGTGCTAGTGTCGGTGTGTGGTGAAGGGCTACCAGCCCCTGACAGTGGTCGAAACTGGAAGCTGCTGGGGAATGCCAAATTTCTGTCTGTAGGCAGAGGTGATGTTTCTTTGGTGGCGTGGGATGACCAGTCCCTGACAGTAGTCAACTGGAAGTGGGTTCGGCCACGAGGGGTTACCAGTCCCTAAACTGTTTGGAGTTCAACTGGGGGCGTTAGTGGACGCATTGTCTCCACTCTGGGCGAAGAGCGCCGTGGATTATTGCCCTCCGGGTAGGTGTTCACGTTAAACCCCTTGACGTATAGCACGGGCAGACGACAGATGGGCAGACGGACGTCGCTAATTCGGTTTCCCTATCTGTAAAGACCAAGAAGAAGTATACTTTATGGGGTCGCAAAGGGATATTAGAGAAATTAAAAACGGAATGACAAACTTATCATTTATGTGAAGGGTATAATTAACTTTTGGTTTGCATTAATATATCTTAAAAATTGCTTACAAAAACCAAAAGCTAATCTTGAAACCAGAAAACGGAACGGTATAATAAGGATAATATTTACTTAATAAAAATTTCTTTGATTTTTAATATAAGCACTTTTTAGCTAAATTGGGCGCGAATATCCTGGTATATAATTAAGGTTATATTTATTTAATACCTACAAAATATTTTGTGGAAAAAAAAGGAGGATCCGGGGTAATTCGGCAAAACTTTTTTCTAACATAACTGCCTAGGGTAAATATTGAAAAAACACAAAATAAAATTTCTCCCAATTACACCCTGGTAAAAAGAAGCTCATAGTACTGCTATAACTTTGTAAATGTGTCAGAGAAAATGTAAGAAGTTTTGTTTCTAACAAAAAAAAAAAAAAAAAAAAAAAAAAAAAAAAATACACAATCATGCTTTTAGTACATATGATATAAAATTATCCGACTTTGAAAAAGAACAAGACAATAACTATACCCTTTTATGCGTTTACACGTGTTTGTTTTATAAGCAAGATATATATAAATGAAATATTTAAATAAACTGATCTTTTTCCGGACCTACTAATAGAGTTTGGATGATTTTTTCACCAATATATTTTGTTAACCTCCTGAAAGAACAAATGATATATTATATTTTTTTAACTTTAAGTAGGCAATGTGCCTTCTAAACAGATTAAAAGGATTTTATGGTGTATTTCGAGAACTATAATCGTTATCTGCTGAAATGTCGTGAGTCATTTTATTAAACATTTTTCTATTTGAGCCAAATATTTCAGGAATCGGAACAGGGGCAGAGTGACCCTCCATACTTTTTTTCAAACGTTTTTCTACCCTTTATTGCACAAAATTTTAAAAAGATTCCAAAATCATATTCATATTTTTTCGAGATCTGAAGCATTTTGTTTCGGTGAACTTTTGACTTAAATACCCAAAAGTATTATGTTGTGTAACTATTCTTTAAAAGTTCATAGTAATTGCTTTCTTTTGCTGTGCTTTAAGATAAATGCCCTCAATTTTTGGCAATCTAAAATTATTTACGCCAAAATAACGTTGGTCAAAGAAGACCAACAATAGCAACGTTACGAACGAATCATGTTATATGGTAATTATGATAAAAACAACTTTCGAAATTATATACTGCTTATGTATGGAAAATAGCGTTTTCTTGTTTTTAGTTTGTAGTACATTTTACATTAATTCAAAATAAAGGAAATTTATTCGAAAAAGGAACTTTTGTATTTTGATATTAAAAATAAAGACATATTCTTACCCCATAATCAGGACGATCGGCATATGTTAAAGATTGTATATGCTCCAGAAATTGCTTTAAATCGGAAGGCAAATGTTTCAGCAAAGCCCGATGGTCATGTTTCTCTTTAGTTAAACCGACTTGTTCCTTGTCTTTTATTTTTCGCCAAGGTAGTTGGCCATTTACAAATTCAACTAACATATAAAAAAGTGACCAAAGATCATCGTGTCGTCCCATTTCTCGATTTCTATGAGCATTAATTGATGCATAGCGAACTGTACCACGAAACCCTGCCGCAACTCGTGGGCATCTTACTTCTCCCGTTCCAGTTGTATATTGCCGCGCTAAACCAAAATCAAGCATATAAACTCGTCGGCAATTGTATGGCAAACGACCAATGGAGAAGTTACTCTATTTAGAACCATATATAGTAGTAAATAGTTTTATTATAACATATTATTATTAAATAAAATACATACAGGCTTAATGTCACGATGTAGAAATCCAACAGAATGTATAGATTCTATTGCCTTAAGAATTTGAAGACCTAGTCGTAATGTTGTACTTAAAGAAAATGCACCTCTTGGTTGGGCGCGTCTTAACTCAGCCAAATTTTTTCCTTGTAATTGCATTACAACATAGTTGAAGCGGTCGTTGCGTCCACATCCTATGAAACGGCAAACATGCTCCTTCCCCTGCAACTTCTTAAGAACCGCCACCTCCATTTTAAGAACTTGTTTCGGTTGACGTGCTGATTCCACCTTCAATGCAACCTGTTCACGAGTTATAAGATCCTGGCCTTCATAAATCTCACCAAAACCTCCACCACCAATTTTACGAACAACCTAAAATAATTTAAGAATAAAATAAGTTTACTGTAATCATATGCCCGTAAAGCAGTGATTTTGTAGATTATCCCTCAAGTGTTGGCTACATACCACAGTGAGGCAGAAATTATTAAATTATTTTTTTATTATTCAGTTTTCTAAATGGCTGGTCCAACTGACAAAAAATTTTCCCATGTTTTTAAAAACCAGTTGTTAATTTTAACCGGTGCCTTTCGTGTATATTTGAAATATATTTTTCTAGCTTACCAAGGAGCGGCGCTAATATAGACTCAGACTTACAGAAGATAAATTTAAATATTTCTGAAAAAGTATGTGTGGCTCAAAACCGTTTAAGACCCGCCGCAATTTAAGTTTAATTCCACAGCCTGTTGAAGCAGCCTGTTTCAGTCCATCTTTTTTTAATTTTTTTTGCACTAAATAATTTTTATAAAAATTACAAATAACAGTTGTTTTTCTCGAAAATAAAAATTGATATATAACAATTTTAAAAATTTAACAATCACGTTGTACATAAAAAAAATTAAGTTAAAAACAATCAATATGGATTGTGTTTCACTTGACCCTGATTGTCCGGTGCCTTCATTAAAATCTTTTTTAAGTTTTTTTTTTCAAATTAATCAATATAAGCTACATCTGCGCCTTCCGAATAGACCTTTCCTGTCCAGGGATGTTGTGTTTACTAAAAACAAGACAGCAAGAATCCATCAAACAACAAAAAAACAACTCTTTGTTCTAGACAACAGACAGGCAGAGACCTGCGCTAAACGGCTAACAGCCGACTAATCCCAACTGCTGATGATTTTTGGTAGCCGCCGCCCCCTATAATTTTTCAGCTAGATATCGACTTACCCTTAGACGCCGATATTTAATTAGCTATTTACTTACAATCCTTAAGATCCTTGGAAGGTGGAGTCTTACAAATGCGAGCTCTTTTGAGCATATTTTTCATTGCATTCTCACACATTTCACGCGGTATTTCAGTAATTTCATCACGAATATTTTCTTTGAATTGCTACAGCGTTTCTGGTTTGTTGGCATAAACCTTGCTTTTCAAATGTCCCCAATAAATCCCATTCTAATCCTGGCTGTAAGCGATGTGGCACCGTTTTGTGGATACCACTGTTAACCAAGCCCAAAGCAAGCAGTTGTGTCATTTAAAATTTTTCAATCATATCGCGATATCGCTCCCTAACGAGTTACCGTTACGCCGCACAGTGGGGCCAAACGCAAAAAAATGGTAATAAATCTGTATCTTCGAAAGTATTGGTCCAATTGTAAAATAATGTATGAAGCAGTCGTAGAGGAGGACCCAAGGTTTTAGAAAATAAAATTTTGGACTACCCTGTATATACATACGTTGAGCTACAGGGTGCCAAAGTTGACCTCCTCGGGCTTGCAAAACATTTCTATGCTCATAACTTTTGCAAATATCAATCGATTTCAATGATTTTTGGATTTATTTGGTGAAAATTAAAATCTGAAAAGAAAACATGCTCACTCTTTCTTGTTACCTGTTACAGTTTAAAAGATATTTGGGTTTGAAATTTAAAATTGTTGTTTTTGACCTTGACTTTATTTGGTTTTTTGCAAATATCTGCAATTGTAGTTATGCAAAAAATTTTTTAAAAATATTTTCTTATTTTTCAAAAGTTTCTTAAGCCTATACAAAAAAATTTATTTAATTATCTTTATTCGTCTAGCCGTGAAAAATATTCAAAATCAAAATTTGCAAGATGATTCAAAAAATGGCATAATTTTGACAAAAATTGAGCACTATTGATTAACTTTTTTTGCAAATATTTGTAAAAATAATTATTTCTTTCTTAACGTTTTTGGAAAAAGCAGGCTTCAAAATATATTAGTAGTATATTTTTGAAAAGATTTAGACGTGCACCCTACGCCAGGCATTGGTCGAAAATATGGATTTTTTCAACGAAATTTCAAATTTATTGGCCGAGAAAAAAAAACGCAAGCCAGTTTTTGAAAAATTGGTTCAAAATTAAAATAACTTATCTTTTGAGGTTTCAGTTTTAGTTAAGTTATTCACCGCCCGCTCAAAAATGGGATCACGAGGGTAAATGTTATTAATATAGGCAAATTTTAAGATGCGTGTTATATAATAGCTCAGAAAATATCTTTAAGTTTACTCAATTCTTTTTGTTTTTTGTTTAAACAATTAATAACATAATATTATTATAAAGTTTTAAAATCCATTACGTTATCTTAAATCTACAACATTTTATAAACTTTCAAATATAAAAAATTTTCACAAAAAAAACTGTAAATATAATATTTTGGAATTTTTTTAATCTGACCCCTTATTTTTTTTCTGTAGGTAAAAAATGTGACATGTATGCAAATCTCCATCTGTTTACCTTTTCAATGATATATAATACTTGTATATTATTAGTTATTTAATACTATATTAACTGCTCTTAAAACCGCTATCTTGCGTCAAATTTGTTGAAAGTTCATTATTTTGTAGGGTGTGTATATACATTAGCTATGGCATAGTGATATATGAAAATTTTTGCAACGAGATTTTGAAGTGCTCCCGGCTTTTATTTTGTTAGACTTGGAAAAAAAATACATATGGCAAAAAATGGGGGATTTTGGTTGTGGGTAAATGGCGCCTCATCGAGGTCAAGGTTCATCGTAAAAGCAAAAAAAATTATAAAATGTCTAATAACTGCCGCGGAGTCGCTCCTAGAGTAGTAGAATGTAAGATTGACCTCCATTAAAATTTCCTCCCCAACATTTTTGTAGAACATACTTACACCCTATCTTCACTCCTAAGGGGGCTTGCCCTACAAAGGGTTAGTTTTTCATAAATTTTACGCCAACCGTCCTAAAAAGTTTTGGAGCGCCTCTTGAGGATTCAAAGGTACGACAAACCCCCATTGATTTTTCCCCTTCGACATTATTGTATAATATACTAATCTCCTATTTCTGCTCCTTAGGGTACTTCCCCTTCAAAAAAAAAAGATATAGAAATTTGCCTTCTCCTTCTTACTATTTTCAGGGATACTATGGAGGACTCAAATGTATATCCGACCATTGATTTTTCTCACCTGCCAACCCTAAATGCTCCTTTGTTCGTTAGGATACTTCCCTTCAAATAAGTTTTTTTTTAAATTTGACTTCTTGCCTAACTACTTTTGGAGGAGTCAAAAGTATACACCAAACCTCTTTCTCTGCCCTTTAGGTTCCTATACAAACAAAATTTTATATCTTTCATTTTTTATTAAATTTAATTCAGTAACAAGTTTTGAGACTTTTATATTTATTATTTTAATTGATTAATTTATTTTTGCAACAAAGTGGACACTTTTTTCTATTTTCGGCAACGACTTGCAGTAGAAATATTTGTTCTTCCTCGTTGCGGCACAAAATGTTGTTGTAGTTTTCAATGAGTTTTACACCTCTTTCGGCAGAATCGTTCACAACATGCAATTTTCGCAGTGTTTCTAGTTCACTATCAAGAAAATCTTTTGACAGTCCGAGGAGAGTGAAAATTTTTCCTGTGTCCGGTGTAACATAATGATCCAAACTTTTCTGCAGGAACTCATAGTTTACTTCCTTTGGTGTCAATAAAATTCTTTTAACACTTTCCAAGTCGCAAAAATTTACTGGAGAAACATTCACTCTACCCTCTTCTGCCACGCTATCCTCATCGTAAGATTCCTCCATGCGACTGTCCGGAAGTTCTTCGGCGTATTTCTCTATATCTGTCTCAAATGCACGAATTGAATCCGCCATTTTTCGCTCGGTATCAAAGGGTACATTTTGATCAAATAATGCAAAAGCAACAGCTTCACTACTAAGATACCAGAGATTTCCACAGAATCTCTTCACCAGCTGACGTGAATGTGTCTCATCAATTGAAGCATAATGGATAATCTCTTTTAAAAAGTTGAAGTCATTGTAAGGGGCTTCTACAGTTTTGGCAGCACTGAACCAAGCTTACAATTAAAATAGTAACATCGCGAAGCCCGTTAGTTCATTTTTGCTTAAATCTAGAAATTTTCTGAATAAAAACATTTTTACACAGTATATGCCTTTGGTCATCCATCGCATTCATCGAGCATGACTGGTAGGTCCTGGTTAGCTAAACCTATAGTTGGGAATATTTACACCACTGAACAGCAAAACGATTTTTTAAAAACTTCTTGTAGTCGCCTCTGGGTTGTTGTTCGTTTACTTGAGCCAAACAAAATGATTCGGTATCAATTAGAACTTTTGCTGCAACTTCATCATCTTTTATACCAGGACTGTATGTTTTATCTTAAATATTTTCCCACTGATCTTTAAAACGCGAATATATGGGCATCCCAGGTGCAGACATTTTTCCAAATTTGGCTTCAAACACTTCCTTCAGTTGCAACTCATAAATGTGATGTCTGCATGGAGGATAGAGCAGACCTATTTCCAGTAATTGTTCAAGCAATAAAGATGAACCTTGGAATTTGCCAGTGTTCGTTGAAGTGGTGTCGAAGCAAAACGCTTGAATGCGGTGAGCGATTTTCCATTCAAGTAGAAGCCCGTAAATGGCCTCCGAAATACGTTCGCCTTTTCCTTTACCTGACTTTATCTTTTGTACACCCAAGCGCTGCTCATTATCATCATGTGTTAGGAAAACTGGAAGTCGTTCAAACTTTTTTCCACCGCCTTGATAGTCTGCCAACATTTTTCCATCCCAATGGACATTCAAACATATTGCCTTAGCCAACTACGAACGTATAAATATTTCTTTCAGCTTACAGTTGCCGAAAATAGAAAAAAGTATCCACTTTGTTGCAAAAATAAATTAATCAATTAAAATAATAAATATAAAACTCTCAAAACTTGTTACTGAATTAAATTTAATAAAAAATGAAAAATATAAAATTTTGTTTGTATAGGAACCTAAAGGGCAGAGAAAGAGGTTTGGTATATACTTTTGACTCCTCCAAAAGAAGTTAGGCAAGAAGTCAAATTTAAAAAAAAAAACTTATTTGAAGGGAAGTATCCTAACGAACAAAGGAGCATTTAGGGTTGGCAGGTGAGAAAAATCAATGGTCGGGTATACATTTGAGCCCTCCATAGTATCCCTGAAAATAGTAAGAAGGAGAAGGCAAATTTCTATATCTTTTTTTGAAGGGGAAGTACCCTAAGGAGCAGAAATAGGAGATTAGTATGTTATACAATAATGTCGAAGGGGAAAAATCAATGGGGGTTTGTCGTACCTTTGAATCCTCAAGAGGCGCTCCAAAACTTTTTAGGACGGTTGGCGAAAAATTTATGAAAAACTAACCCTTTGTAGGGCAAGCCCCCTTAGGAGTGAAGATAGGGTGTAAGTATGTTCTACAAAAATGTTGGGGAGGAAATTTTAATGGGGGTCAATCTTACATTCTACTACTCTAGGAGCGACTCCGCGGCAGTTATTAGACATTTTATGATTTTTTTTTGCTTTTACGATGAACTTTGACCTCGATGAGGCGCCATTTACCCACAACCAAAATCCCCCATTTTTTGCCATATGTATTTTTTTTCCAAGTCTAACAAAATAAAAGCCGGGAGCACTTCAAAATCTCGTTGCAAAAATTTTCATATATCACTATGCCATAGCTAATGTATATACACACCCTACAAAATAATGAACTTTCAACAAATTTGACGCAAGATAGCGGTTTTAAGAGCAGTTAATATAGTATTAAATAACTAATAATATACAAGTATCCCAGCAAAATTTTTTTTAATTTGAGTAATGAGCTGTCATTACTTCATAGGTTACAAGGTAATTAGTTTGTTTCGACGGAAAAACTACCTTGTGATAAGGGCGTTAATAATTACATTTGTACGTATATATGCAAAAAGAATTAGGAAACAGGCTTTATATCATGTTTTTGTTATCAAATCCTTGATTTTTTTCAATTTCGTTTAGTTGATCGTTGGTAACTAGTTATTGGAGTGATTTTTGTAAGCACATTTGTATACAGGGGTCGTGAATTTCGGGACAACTCAAACAAAAATAACTAGTTATTCGGCCAAAAGGTAACTAGTGCTTATTCAACTCCAATATTACTTGCTAACTTCCCAGGTAAGCAAAGGTTTTGCTGGGATTATATATCATTGAAAAGGTAAACAGATGGAGATTTGCATACATGTCACATTTTTTACCTACAGAAAAAAATAAGGGGTCAGATTAAAAAAATTCCAAAATATTATATTTACAGTTTTTTTTTGTGAAAATTTTTTATATTTGAAAGTTTATAAAATGTTGTAGATTTAAGATAACGTAATGGATTTTAAAACTTTATAATAATATTATGTTATTTATTGTTTAAACAAAAAACAAAAAGAATTGAGTAAACTTTAAGATATTTTCTGAGCTATTATATAACACGCATCTTAAAATTTGCCTATATTAATAACATTTACCCTCGTGATCCCATTTTGGAGCGGGCGGTGAATAACTTAACTAAAACTGAAACCTCAAAAGATAAGTTATTTTAATTTTGAACCAATTTTTCAAAAACTGGCTTGCGTTTTTTTTTCTCGGCCAATAAATTTGAAATTTCGTTGAAATCCATATTTTCGACCAATGCCTGGCGTAGGGTGCACGTCTAAATCTTTTCAAAAATATACTACTAATATATTTTGAAGCCTGCTTTTTCCAAAAACGTTAAGAAAGAAATAATTATTTTTACAAATATTTGCAAAAAAAGTTAATCAATAGTGCTCAATTTTTGTCAAAATTATGCCATTTTTTGAATCATCTTGCAAATTTTGATTTTGAATATTTTTCACGGCTAGACGAATAAAGATAATTAAATAAATTTTTTTGTATAGGCTTAAGAAACTTTTGAAAAATAAGAAAATATTTTTAAAAAATTTTTTGCATAACTACAATTGCAGATATTTGCAAAAAACCAAATAAAGTCAAGGTCAAAAACAACAATTTTAAATTTCAAACCCAAATATCTTTTAAACTGTAACAGGTAACAAGAAAGAGTGAGCATGTTTTCTTTTCAGATTTTAATTTTCACCAAATAAATCCAAAAATCATTGAAATCGATTGATATTTGCAAAAGTTATGAGCATAGAAATGTTTTGCAAGCCCGAGGAGGTCAACTTTGGCACCCTGTAGCTCAACGTATGTATATACAGGGTAGTCCAAAATTTTATTTTCTAAAACCTTGGGTCCTCCTCTACGACTGCTTCATACATTATTTTACAATTGGACCAATACTTTCGAAGATACAGATTTATTACCATTTTTTTTGCGTTTGGCCCCACTGTGCGCCGTTTTCAGTTTCAAAAAAGTAAGGCCCAATGATTCCTCCTGACCAAATTGCACACTAGACTGTCCTTTTTAATGAATGCAAAGGTGACTGATGAATAATTTGAGGAGGTCCCATTACCCAGAACCGACTATTTGGTTTATTCACAAATCCATTCAAATGAAAATGTGCCTCGTCACTCATTGTGATTTTTTCATGAAAATCGGGGTTGTCATGTTTTAACGATAAAAACACGTTGGTTCAGCAAATATTTTCCATTAATAAATCTGCCACGTCTCTACTTCACGACTGCCAAATATGAACTGTTAAGACTAAAGTTTATCGAAATGGCGGCAAAACAAAATAGTATACCATGCCGGCGTACACCCTGTACAATTGAAGCCCACAGATTAATACAGGTTACAACAAAAGCCTTTGAGAAAAGGAATTACTTTATGATCAAAGAGGGAAACCACTAGGGGCTGGTGTACGTACCTCAAGGGAGTATATTAGGTTTAATTCTGTATTGATATAAACAGTAGATATGCCAACCAACGATTTTACACACACATCGACATTTGCTAATGATACCGCCTTTCTCAGTATCAATAAATACCATAAAGAGGCCTCAAAACAACTGCAACATTACGTAACCAAAGTAGAGAAATGGGAAAAGTTATGGGATATTAAAATAAATGAACGAAAATGCACGTTACTTTAACTTTACGCAAGGAAACGTGCCCCCCAATTCTTATTAACAACCTAACGGTGCCTCAACGAATTGAGATGAAATATCTTAGCATTTAGCTGGATCGCCGCCTTACGTGGAAGTCACAAATAGATGCGAAGTTTATACAAATGAAACTTAAAACAGCCCAAATATACTGGCTAATTGGAAAAACTCTGTGCTACGTCTTGGTTGTAAACTTCTACTCTACAACTCAACTTTAAAACCAATGTGGTGCTACGGGATACAATTATGAGGCATTGATTTCGCCTCCAATACAGAAAACATTCAACGCGGTCCAAACAAAATACTAAGAATGATAACTAACTGGTGCTTCTTGGTATGTTAAAAACAGCAACATTCGCAAGGATTTATAAGATCCACTAGTTAAATTTTAAGTCATAAACTATGTGGATAGGTATTTAAATAAGTTGGAAGAACATCCAAATCTGCTCGCTTGAAACATCTTACAGCATGCACTGCACAGTCGCCTGAAGAGGAGGGATACTGTCGCACTTAGACAAAACCTTTAGAACCTCTATATTTTAACTTGGAAACTTAAATTTTAGTCTGACACTGGCGGGATAAATGTTAGTTATTTAGCTTTAAGATTCGAATACTTATTGTTAGTTCGCCAAAGGCGAAGATAAAAATATGGGAAACAAAATTTACTTATTGCTATTTCGTTGTTTAAAAAAACATGGCTTGGTACACCAGGTGTACATAAAAACACAGCTAAGGTTTTCGCCGCTGTTCAAGCTTTTCCCCTATTTTCATATCTTTTCTATTTTTTTAAAATGAATGGTATTTACAGGCCTCAGTAAGATGTTTCCTTCAAAAAGTTGCCTGTTTTTCCAAACGTAACGTACATTTATTAAAAAGTTATACGTGATTAACATTTTTCGATAAAATGATAAGAACAATTTTCAAACTAAGCAAAAACATGCATTAGAGGTAAAATCTAAAAAATAAAGCTGCCCTTTAGGACTAGAACAATTCAGAACCATTTTCAATCATGGGAAAATTGTCAGGAAGTTTTTTCCAATTATTTCCTGTTATGAAAATGCGTTAAAACCAATATGCATAAGGTATAGATGGAGTTTTACAAAACTTGGTCGAACAACTTTTGTTTAAAAAGGCTTAGCCTCCCAACTGTCGGCTTACAGCTGGCTTTGAGCCGCTGACCTTTTTCACTGTTATCTGCCGTCGCCGATCAATTTGAAATTATGTAATGAGCTCACTTGGGTATACATATATGGAAAAATTTATTTATAAAATAGACTTTGTAAAATTCAAACAAAAATAAGTAGGTGTTCGGTCAAAAGTTAATTTACCAGGTAAGCAAAGGTTTTGCTGTTGTTTAGCTAAGTACATTTAACTTAAACTTTTTACTATTGGACTTTTTTAAATTTTAATCTGTAAAAAAAATCATACCCAAATATTAGTTTCTTCGTTTTTTAGTGCCACTGAGCATCGGATATTATCTTTTTTTATAATAAAATATATGTATACAAAGAGTATGTCAAAAAATTGTTTCGATAATTAAGAGAAATATTTTGTTTTCTGAGTTTGCCTTAAAAAAAATACATAATTATACCCTTCGATTATATACAAGATTATAAGTAACAAATACAAATATTTCATAAACATGACGAAATAAAACCTCAAAGCTAAAATGTATCCTTTTAATTACAAAAAATAGACATTCACACAGCATCAGGCTTAGCTTTTATAAGAAACTAGCTAAGCCCCGGTGTGCTTCGCTACACCAATCATAGTAAAATTACCAAAATATGTAAATAAACGCATTTATTTATTTTTTAATTTACTGGTTGCCCCACTTAAGTTGCAAGAAATTATAAGTCAGCCCTACCTTTTTTATTCACATATAAAAATTGGGAATTTATAAGGTTTATAGTTTTGGAGATATCCAGAAAGTTTTAGTTTTCAAAAATTTGTTTATAAACTTTTATATATAATTCTATCCCTTTATTAACATATTAACACATTTTGGTAACCTGACGAATGCAATTTAAATAATTTTTCTATATTTAATGGTGGTTCTAAAGTTACAAAAAGTACTAAAACATAATTTTAACCCTTTTTTCCCTTTAGGGTCCATTAATAAAAAAAGGACCCAAGACCGTACTCATATTTTTTAGGCCTGTCGCACCCAATTTGAATAATGTTATTATCTTTATTGGTTTAAAAGTTACAAAAAACGCCTAAAAAATCAAAATATATTTTTATCCCTTTTTTCCCCCTTTGGGTCAAAAATTGAAAAAAAGTTCGAAAAACGTAATCATATTTTTAAGACTTATCAACGCAATTTAAATAATGTTTCTATCTTTATTGGTTTAAAAGTAACTAAAAGTAGCCAAAAGTACCAAAATATTGTTACGTTTATACCTTTTATAAACGTTGGTTTATTACCTTTAAATAAACCGGGATTCTTTTTATTGCAAAAGTAATAATAAACACTTGAAATTTTATTTTAACAGTACAAAACTTTATATATTTAAAACACACTGTCGTATACTTATTTACAATCTTCTTTAAAACACTTAAAGTTATTCACTTTTACTATTTAGCACTTTTGAATGTTCACTTATTCAACTCACGGTTAAACTTAAACTGCTTGCAGCATTCGTGTTGCTCAACTATTTATAGTGGTTGGTAATACGGTGTAATGTTCTAAAAGGTTCGAGAGCACACTAGAACTTTCCATCGAATGGCAGTTACATTTAAATAACTTCTTAGCGCAGACAACAACCACCAACCATGTTACATACCCAGTAAACATTTACATACCCAGTAAACATTAACCTCCGTAACACTACCGCCCGCTTAAGCCTGTTCGTCCCGAACAGGCATAGATTCACTTTTTCCATAATTGGCGAGGCGCTCGAGATGCACCACTTTCATCTTTGATCTTGGGCTTTTGTATTTTTGAATTCTATACACGACATCATTTATTCTTTTTATTACCTTATACGGTCCATCCCAATGGGTTTGTAGTTTAGGAGACAATCCCTTTTTCCGTTGTGGGTTATATAGCAAAACTAGCTGACCCTCATTAAAACCTTCGGAATTCGCTGCTAGATCGTATCTGGCTTTCATTTTGTCAATGGTCATTTTTATCCGGCCACGTACGAATTCATGAACTTGGTTAAGATCTTTTTGTTCCCTTGAAGAGTCGTCTTCGTTGTGGGCTTAATACCGAATTCTAAATCACCTGGCAGCTTCAGCTCGGTTCCGAACATAATTTTTGGTATGTGTTCATCCCAGTCCCTTTGGTGTGCACTGACCACTTTTCTCAGATGTTCTTCTAACGTGCGGTTAAATCTTTCGACCATGCCGTCAGACTGTGGATGAAGTGGCGTAGTCCTCGTTTTTCGGATACCGTATAGCTCGCACATTTCCTGGAATATCGAAGATTCGAAATTTCTCCCCTGATCAGAATTTAATTTTAGCGGAACCCCGTAGCGGCATACCCAGTTGCTTACAAACGTGTTTACGACAGTTTTAGCCTCTTGGTTTGCGATAGCGTATACCTCTGGCCATTTGCTAAAATAGTCGATTACCACTAAGACGTAACGGTTTCCCGCCTCACTGATAGGAAAAGGTCCTGCTATATCCATCGCTATTCGCTCAAAAGGAGCACCTGAAGTGTACTGCTGCAGTGGTCCCCTACTTCTTCTTACTGGGCCCTTGGCTGCGATACATCGTCCACAGTTTGCTATCCAATCAGCAACCGATTGTTGACAGCCAACCCAATAGAAACGGTGTTTAATCTTCTCTACGGTTTTTGTTACACCAAGGTGACCACCGCTAGGACCATCATGAAACTCCTTTACTACCTCTTCGATTTTAGAGGATGGCACCACCATTAAATTCGTTTTCGATTTACCATAAGCGCTTTCCCATTGGCGATAAAGACACCCGTTAATTAGCTGCAGACTATTCCACAGCACCCAATATGATTTCATCAGTGGACTTTCCGCTGATATTTGGTTACGGGTTGGCCTTTTGTCTTCCTCCTTTGCCGAAATAATTTTCGCCAGTACGGGATCGTCCCTTTAAGCCGCTGACTAGTCGTCACTTGTCTCTATGCGTGTGAGTCGAACATCAACGACGCCTTCTTTTTCTTCAGCTTTTAGGCAATACTTGCATTCCGATCTGCAAGGTCTTCGGGAGAGTGCATCTGCATTTCCATGCTTAGTACCTTTTCGATGCTCGATGCCAAAATCGTAGCTCTGTAGACGTTCAATCCAACGGGCTAGCTGCCCCTCTGGTTGTTTAAATTGTAGCAGCCACCTGAGTGCGGAGTGGTCGGTTCTTATCTCGAAGTGTTGTCCATACAGGTACTTGTGGTAATGTTTTACACACTCTACCACTGCCAGAAGCTCTCGCCGTGTAACACAATAATTTCTTTCAGGCTTTGAGAGTGTTCGACTGTAGTAGCCTATGACCTTTTCTGTACCTTTGACAGCTTGTGACAGAACACCACCTATCCCGTAGCCACTCGCATCACTATCCAGCACAAATTTCTCTCCAGCAATTGGATAGGCCAGGACTGGTGCTACGCATAATAGCTCCTTGAGCTTCTGAAATGCTTGTTCTTGTGCGTCAGCCCACAGAAACGCTCGTGGCTTCTGTGTTAGCTCATGTAGACTGGCAGCGACACTGGCGAAATTTGGCACAAACCTCCTATAGTAGGTACAGAGACCAAGAAAACTGCGTAACTCATGCAGATTGTTTGGGCGAGGCCAGTCTTTCACGGCTTTAATTTTATCTTCGTCAGTTGATATACCATTTTCTGCGACGCGATGGCCCAAATATTTAACCTTTTTTTGGAACAATGCACATTTTTTCGCACTCAATTTGAGTCCAGCCAATGATATCCGCTTGAGGACTTCTTTTAGATTCTTCAGGTGACCGTCAAAACTTTTACCCATGACAATAACGCCATCAAGATACACCAGACATGTCTTCCAATGTAGTCCCCTCAATACACGCTCCATTAACCGTTCAAATGTGGCTGGGGCATTGCATAGCCCATGGCATGGCATTACGTTAAACTGCCACAGCCCATCACTTGCACTAAAAGCTGTTTTCTTCTTATCTTTGTCAGAAATTTTTACTTGCCAATAACGACTTTGCAGGTCTAATGTGGAGAACCATTTCGTTCCAGCTAGCGTATCCAGCGTGTCATCTATCCTTGGTAGCGGATAATTGTCCTTCTTGGTAACGTCATTTAGTTTCCTATAATCGACGCAGAATCTGGTGCTGCCATCTTTCTTTTTAACCAACACTACCGGGGAGCTCCAGGGGCTTGAAGAAGGTTCTATTACTCCACTCCGCTCCATTTCGCTGACAAGTTCTTTTACTTCATTGCGCTTGCAAGAGGAATACTTCTGGGAGCTTGTTTTATTGGCCTTGCATCTCCTGTATTTATCTGATGTTTCACCAGTGATGTTCTTCCTTGCTGTTGCCCTTTCAAGGCGAAGATGGAGGCGTGCTTTCTAAGCGGTTTTCTCGCTTTATTTTTATCGGACGAGGATAACCCTTTAACCCATTTTTTTATGTCGGATCTCTTGCTCTTTGTTTGACATACAGACAGGACCCGATTCCATTTCGCAATTTATTATTGCCTCAGCTGTAGCACACTGGCCCACTTCACAATTCGGCCTGACGACTTTTTCGCATGTGGAAAGGTTTAGCAATCTAACAGGGATTCTTCCGTTGTTACAGGTTCTCACGAGGGCTTTTGCTGTTATTAAGTCACTTTTTATATCTGTTTGTTCTACCACCCACAACCGGTTGTCGACACAATCTCCCTCTATACGCGCCCATACTACACTTTCTGACTGTGGTGGTATTTTCTCTTGTTCTATAACAAAGAGCTTCCTTACAGGCAAATTATCTATGTAACCAACATCTAGGGGTATTTCAATATTCTGCCAAATCATTGTCTTTTGTCCCATATGCAGACTAATTCCATGATTGATCATAAAGTCTGCACCAATGATTACTTCGTCCACAATGTCGGCAACAATGAATACATGATTTACACTTATGTTGGCAATAGTTACTTTTACGTTTATTTTACCATAGACAGTAGCAGGCTCTCCAGTTGCTGTTCGTAGACTTACGCCATATAACGGTTCAATTGTTTTCTTGACTATATCAGGTCTGATAATGGATTGCGATGCTCCTGTGTCTATAGTAAAAATATGCCTTCGACCATTGATATACCCACAAGCAGTAAGGTTGCTATTTTTCTGTTGCATGACTGATATGGAGATTGTGGGGCCCTCGGTTATGGGAGCTAGCTCTTGCCCCGTAGTGCTAGCTCGTGTTAGTTTAACGGTGACTCGTTTGCTGATTTCATGTTTACGCGTTTGCTGTTTCTCGGTGGTGAAACAGATCTAGCCCGCTTTCTTGATGCTTTACAATTTCGCTGAAAATGGCCACTCTTACCGCAGTTATAGCATTTGACTCGGACTGTACCTCGCTTTTCTTCCAATGCCTGCATAACTGCATTTTTTAACTCATCGACAATATTTCTGTCTCTTTCTGCGGTAATTTCGAGATTTCTCACCTTATGTATTTGCGGCTTAGACAGTAATTTTGCGGTCTCCTGTGTCAGCGCGTATGATACGGTTTCAGCAAAAGTAGACTTCTGTGTGCCAAACACCGCGTGCTTGATTTCAGGATCGCGTATTCCACTCACAAACGTTTCTATTTTAAATTGATCCAAAAATGGATGGTTCTCGCCTGGATATGTCAACTGCACCAACCGCTCGATTTTTGTGGCAAAATCTTGTAGCGATTCGTTGGCTTTCTGTACTCTACCTCGCAATTCCATTCGGTATATATCTCGTTTGTGCTCACCGCCATACTTGCGTTGTAGTGCAACCATTATCTCCTCGTAGTTTTCTTTGCAGCCAATAGGTATGCTTTCCAGAACTTGAGCTGCATTACCTTTTAAGGCTAAAATCAACTCTAACGCCTTTTCTTCATTGTTCCACGCATTTCTATTGGCAACTGTCTCGAACTGGAACTTAAAAACATTAAATGGTGCACTGCCGTCAAAAGTAGCGGCCTTAATTCTGTTTGATATTTCTGTAGTGCGATTCAGTAACTTATTTTTACGATATTCGTATTGTTAAAATAAGTTAACAATAAATATAACGATTTTGCGATTCAGTAAAGTTTTTAACGATATTCACTTCCGTTAAAGTCAGCTGTTATTGTTAAGTAAACAGCAAAACTTTTTAGCAATTTTTACAATCGTTATACTTGATAATTTAACGGCAATAATTTTTGTGTTGTTAGTTGTATCGACAAAAGGTTATTTTGTATATTATATATTATTTTTACTATATTTATGATTTTCGCTTTCTTAAAATTTATTTTACAACTAATAAAATACAAACAAATATCAACTTGTCCACTATCGTTAAAAACGTCTTAGTGAATCACTTAACCGTAGCAGCAAACAATAATTTCTGTCGATAAATATGACGATTGTCGAATCGTTAAAAGTTACTGAATCGCACTACTGGAATAACTCGCATTGGTACCTCATGACATTGAAGACTATTAATTTTTGTTTCCAGATTTTTTAATGTTTCGTCAACATCGTTGACTTGTAGTTATACCCTTCACATAAGTGATAAGGGTATATATAAGTTTGTCATTCCGTTTGTAATTCCTTTATTATCCATTTGGGACCCCATAAAGTATATATATTCTGGATCCTTATAGATAGGGAAACCGATTTAGCGATGTCCGTCTGTCCGTCTGTCCGTCTGACCGTCTGTCCGTGTTATGGTTGAAATCAACTTTCTGAAGCCCCCCGATATCGCATAGACCCGAATATGGTATCAAACTGTCACAGATAGTCTCGAGAAAATCGGTATTGAAATTCAGCAAAATCGCCCGATAAATAACCGAGATATAAGCAAAAAACCACGACTACCTCGGTTTTTTGAGTCTACAACAACAACAAAGAACATACTTTTACATGTAATAATAAAAAAACAACAAAAAAAACAACAAAAAAAGAAAAAAACAGAATCAGTCATGTCTATATTATTGAAACACACCCAAAACAAAAATTTTATTAGTATTAGTGTTCACACATATAACAGCGTTGCCATACAAAGCTTAATTTAAACATTTTTAAAACCGCTCCTACGGCTACCGGGGTTCTCCTACAAAGGTAAAATGTAAGACCGACCCGAACTATTTTTTCCATCCAAACATTTTTGTGGAACATACTTACCCTCTATCTCTAGCCCCTGACATGGTTGCCATACAAACTTTTAAAAAATAAGGTAAAAACCGCTATAACTTCCCCGGACTTGCCCGTAGAGGAAAAAAATGTATCACAGACCCCCATTAATTTCTACTCCCAAACATATTCCTAGAATATACTTACCCCCTATCTCCACGCCCTGAGGGGGTTGCCATACAAAATTTACAAAAATGATATGAAAATGCCCACAACTTCTTCAGAGTTGGCCTTAGAGCAATAAAGTGTACGACCGACCCCTATTAGTTTCTTCTCCCAAACATATTCCTAGAACATACTTACCCCCTATCTCCACCCCCTAATGGGGTTGCCATACAAAATTTACAAAAATGATAAAATGCCCACAACTTCTTCAGAGTTGGTCTTAGAGCAATAAAGTGTACGACCGACCCCTATTAGTTTGCCCTCCCAAATATATTCCTAGAAAATACTTACCCCCTATCTCCACGCCCTAATGGGGTTGCCATACAAAATTAACAAAAATGATAAAATGCCCACAACTTCTTCAGAGTTGGCCTTAGAGCAATAAAGTGTACGACCGACCCCCATTAGTTTGCCCTCCCAAAGATATTCCTAGAACATACTTACCCCCTATCTCTACGCCCTAAGGGGGTTGCCATACAAAATTTACAAAAATTATGTAAAAATTCCCACAACTTCTTTAGAGTTGGTCTTAGAAATATAAAGTGTACGAGCGACCCCTATTAGTTTCTTCTCCCAAACATATTTCTAGAACATACTTACCCCCTATCTCCACGCCCTAATGGGTTTGCCATACAAAATTTACAAAAATTATAAAATGCCCAAAACTTCTTCAGAGTTAGCCTTAAAGCAATAAAGTGTACGACCGACCCCCATTAGTTTGCCGTCCCAAACATATTCCTAGAACATACTTACCCCCTATTTCCACGCCCTAAGGGGGTTGCCATACAAAATTTACAAAAATGATGTAAAAATGCCCACAACTTCTTTAGAGTTGGCCTTAGAGCAATAAAGTGTCCGACCGACCCCTATTAGTTTGCCCTCCCAAACATATTCCTAGAACATACTTACCCCCTATCTCCACGCCCTAATGGGGTTGCCATACAAAATTTACAAAAATGATAAAATGCCCACAACTTCTTCAGAGTTGGCCTTAGAGCAATAAAGTGTACGACCGACCCCTATTAGTTTCTTCGCCCAAACATATTTTTAGAACATACTTACCCCCTATCTCCACGCCCTAATGGGGTTGCCATACAAAATTTACAAAAATTATAAAATGCCCACAACTTCTTCAGAGTTGGCCTTAGAGCAATAAAGTGTACGACCGACCCCCATTAGTTTGCCCTCTCAAACGTATTCCTAGAACATACTTACCCCCTATCTCCACGCCATAATGGGGTTGCCATACAAAATTTACAAAAATGATAAAATGCCCACAACTTCTTCAGAGTTGCCATTAGAGCAATAAAGTGTATGACCGACCCCAATTAGTTTGCCCTCCCAAACATATGCCTACAACATACTTACCCCCTATCTCCACGCCCTAAGGGGGTTGCCATACAAAATTTACAAAAATTATGTAAAAATGCCCACAACTTCTTCAGAGTTGGCCTTAGAGCAATAAAGTGTACGACCGACCCCTATTAGTTTCTTCTCCCAAACATATTTCTAGAACATACTTACCCCCTATCTCCACGCCATAATGGGGTTGCCATACAAAATTTACAAAAATGATAAAATGCCCACAACTTCTTCAGAGTTGCCCTTAGAGCAATAAAGTGTATGACCGACCCCTATTAGTTTGCCCTCCCAAACATATGCCTACAACATACTTACCCCCTATTTCCACGCCCTAAGGGGGTTGCCATACAAAATTTACAAAAATTATGTAAAAATGCCCAAAACTTCTTCAGAGTTGGCCTTAGAGCAATAAAGTGTCCAGCCGACCCCTATTAGTTTGCCCTCCCAAATATATTCCTAGAACATACTTACCCCCTATCTCCACGCCCTAATGGGGTTGCCATACAAAATTTACAAAAATGATAAAATGCCCACAACTTCTTCATAATTGGCCTTAGAGCAATAAAGTGTACGACCGAACCCCATTAGTTTGCCCTCCCATACATATTCTTAAAACATACTTACCCCCTATCTCCACGCCCTAATAGGGTTGCCATACAAAATTTACAAAAATGATGAAATGCCCACAACTTTTTCAGAGTTGGCCTTAGAGCAATAAAGTGTACGACCGACCCCTATTTGTTTGCCCTCCCAAACATATTCCTAGAACATACTTACCCCCTATCTCCACGCCCTGAGGGGGTTGCCATACAAAATTTACAAAAATGATATGAAAATGTCCACAACTTCTTTAGAGTTGGCCTTAGAGCCTATTTAAAAATTAGAAATATTTCATAAGTAAAAAAAATGGTTAAAAATAAAAAAAGTTTGGGATTGCGAAAGGTCAATGTGAAGGGTATATAAGATTCGGCACAGCCGAATATAGCGCTCTTACTTGTTGCAATTTACTATTGAAGTCGCTTGCTTGTGCAACCATGCCATCTTCAAGGTGAGCTACTTTTTTATAAATTTTAATAACTTCCTTTACTATGCCCTCTACTCTGTTGTTCACAGCTTCAGAAATTTCTTGAAGTTTTAACTCCATAGCTCTAGACGTTTCCTCAACTTCCTGGAAATTCATTCTAGAAGTTTCCTGAACTTCGCGAAACTTCATTTCTATTTTCTCATTATTAATTCTAAAAGTTTCATGAACTCCCTGGAAATTCATTCTAGAAGTTTCCTGAGCTTCTTGGAACTTTATTTCCATTTTTTCCATTATAGCAGCAAGCATTGTGCCTATATCGACATTGTTTGTTGTTGTACAGGTAGCAACCTCCAGTTCTTCTTTTTCGTCAAACTCATAAACATCAATGTCGATATTACGCCGCTTGAATTCCTCAATCAGCCTCTTTTGTAACTCTGCCGTATTACCTGCTGTAGGTAATGTCAGCTTGCTCAATTCTCTCTTAAGCTGCTCAACTTTAAACTCCTCGAATTTCATGTTTGTTAAAATGCAATCCCGCTTCTGACACCAATTGTTACGTTTATACCTTTTATAAACGTTGGTTTATTACCTTTAAATAAACCGAGGGTTCTTTTAATTGCAAAAATAATTACTTTATTTACTTAAACACACTGTCGTTTATTTCTTTACACTTCTTCATAACACTTTATGTTATTCACCTTTATTACATTTACTTTTGCACTTATTTAACTCAACGGTTATGATACTGATGGCATTCATGATGTTCACCTATTTATAGTACGTGGTGGTAGTCTGTAATAATCCAGAAAGTACATTCTCGAAACTACTAGATGGCAGTTAGATTAACATTAATTCTTAACGTTATTTGTTACACTAGTTAGCCACCATACCGAAAGAACTTCTAAGCGCAGACAATAACTGCAAATAATACCCCACAACTTATAAAATTATCACGTTAAATACCCATTCAAAATTCATCTCCGTAACAATATGTTTCACAAAAATGTTTGGGAGGAGAAATTGATTTGGGTCGATCTTATATTTAACCTTTGTTGAAACACCCTAGAAGCTGTGGGAGCGATTTTAAAAATTAAAAGAAAATATAACTTTGTATGTCAACCCTGTTAGGGGACAAAGATAGGGTGTAAGTATGTTCTACAAAAATTTTTGCGAGGAAAAACTAATGGGAGTCCGTCCTACAATGCACTCGTGTAGGAGCAAATCCGGGTAAGTTTTAGAGGTTTTTAAACACAAATTTTAGAGAAATAAACAGAGGTAGTCGTAGTTTCTGGCTTATATCTGTCAGTTATTGAAAATTTCGCTGAACGATTGCCAACTATGAAATAGTTTGTTTAAAACGCCCAATAAACCATCACTCAAAAATTAATGTTATGAATATGCAATCTCATAGTATAACTGGTTCTGTTTTTTTCATTATTACATACATATGTACCAGTGTTGAAAATGTTGATACGATCGTACTTTTTTTGATACTGTTAGATAGTGAAAAATACCATATTACTTCTCTGTCTAATTTGATACCCACTTTTGCTTTTTCTAATTATTACACGGTGCTACAGTAAAAAAAAAAAACTTTGAAAACGACCTAGCGTGGGTTATAGGTCTTCTTGAGTACATTACAAATTGGGTCAAAAAACTTCAGAAACACCCTCAAATTCAGAAGTTATTTTAAAAAACTATTTTCAGTGATGTTTGTCAACTTATCGACCTGTAACTCAGTCATTATTTGTCCAATTTATATTTTTTAACAGGTTTGGAAAGGAAACTAATTACGCTTTAAGATTACGTGAATTTTTGATTTATTTGTAAGTTAAACGAATATGATAAACTTTTTTGATTTTATTAGCCCATTATTGTTTATATTAATATTAAAGCCTAACATATAATGGTGTTCATTTTTCAAATCGGGTGAAAAATTTATCATCATCCACTAGTTTCTTAAACTTTACTAAGCCCATTACTAATTTAGAAGTATACACATAATAAACGTTTTTATAAAGGTGTAAGGAGTAAAACGTGTCTTTTAAGAGCTCTGCTGCTGTATAAAAATTTCTCTGCAATAGTTTAAAAAATTGTTATATAAATAAGATATTATTTAAATGAACAAAACACGATACCAAAAGTCTGTTAAATAATTCTAAATACATTAGCAAACAAACCCACCCACAAACAAAATAAAAATATTTAAAGGAAATAAACCAACGTTTATAAAAGGTATAAACGTAACAATATTATTGCTGAACGGCAATCTATCAATAATTTTTTCATTAAACCAAAAGCATAACAAGCTAAATGTTAAATGTTTGCCATATCGTAAATAAATTTAATTGAAAAACGTTTATTTTTCTCTTCAAAGTATTTGTTAATACACAATCTTAAAACCTTTCTTTCCAATATTTCAAAATTCTTCATAGCGATGGAAGATATACTAAACCAGATAGGAAACGCATACAATAAAAACTACCTTATGCTAGTCTTAGAGATCAATAACTTAGTTTAAGAATTCAAATATTCATTTCTTAACAAAATTCCGAAAGAGCCCTTAAGACGATTTGCTTCATTTAGATAAAATTTAGCATTTTATTAAACTTCAATTATTTGTTAAAAAAAACTCCTAGATAGCGAAAACAATTAACAAAAGGAATTTTTTTTACTTTCATCAACTAATAACTTTAACTTTTTACTTTCCGGAACAACAAAACTTTTGCATTTACCAGATGCATTTCTCAAAAAAAAAATGCTTTGCTTTTTGAAACATTAATGGAAATTCCCCATTTTTATAAGTTTTAACCACACTTAAATGAGCTTAAACAGATCTTAAGGTACTTAAAGGTGACACCATGAGCATATAATAAAGAGTCATCAGCGTAAAAAATACTTTTAAGAGTCGGAATGATTGTTTGAAAAAACCTAAACAAGAATATTATATAAATGTGGAGACAATATGGAACCCTAAAGAACGCCACAATTTTTAGAAACAAAATCTGAGCAAATATTTTGAAGTTCAATACAACGTTTTCTATTAGTAAAAAAGCTCATAAACAACTTAACTGTAAAAAATTCAAACCCAATATTTATCATTTTTTTAAGTATACCATTATGATAAACACTATCAAAAGCCTTGGGGGTTATTATGTAATTCGATTCGAATCGAAAATCTTTCGAATTCGTACAAATTAAAATTATGTAGTACGATTTTCGAAAATTTATTTACGAACGTTCGGAAATTAATTTAAATTTTTTAATAAAAATTTACATTTTAAAAAATTTTTCGCTAATTTTTAAAAGTTCCACAATGTTTATTACACGTTTAAATTCGGCATCAACTGATATTTTCCTTAAATTATTTCCTGAAACCAATTTTTATGCCCTTCACATAGTGATAAGGGTATATATAAGTTTGTCATTCCGTTTGTAATTCCTTTATTATACATTTGGGACCCCATAAAGTATATATATTCTGGATCCTTATAGATAGGGAAACCGATTTAGCGATGTCCGTCTGTCCGTGTTATGGTTGAAGTCAACTTTCTGAAGCCCCCCGATATCGCATTGACCCGAATGTGGTATCAAACTGTCACAGATAGTCGCGAGAAAATCGGTATTGAAATTCAGCAAAATCGCCCGATAAATAACCGAGATATAAGCAAAAAACCACGACTACCTCGGTTTTTTGAGTCTACAACAACAACAAAGAACATACTTTTACATGTAAAAATAAAAAAACAACAAAAAAAGAAAAAAACAGAATTAGTCATGTCTATATTATTGAAACACACCCAAAACAAAAATTTTACTAGTATTAGTGTTCATACATATAACAGCGTTGCCATATAAAGCTTAATTTAAACATTTTTAAAATCGCTCCTACGGCTTCCAGGGTTCTCCTACAAAGGTAAAATGTAAGACCGACCCGAATTATTTTTTTCATCCAAACATTTTTGTGGAAAATACTTACCCTCTATCTCCAGCCCCTGACATGGTTGCAATACAAAATTTTAAAAAATAAGGTAAAAACCGCTATAACTTCCCCGGACTCGCCCGTAGAGGAAAACAATGTATCACAGACCCCCATTAATTTCTACTCCCAAACATATTCCTAGAATATACTTACCCCCTATCTCCACGCCCTGAGGGGGTTGCCATACAAAATTTACAAAAATGATATGAAAATGCCCACAACTTCTTCAGAGTAGGCCTTAGAGCAATAAAGTGTACCACCGACCCCCATTAATTTCTTCTCCCAAACATATTCCTAGAATATACTTACCCCCTATCTCCACGCCCTGAGGGGGTTGCCAAACAAAATTTACAAAAATGATGTAAAAATGCCCACAACTTCGTCAGAGTTGACCTTAAAGCAATTAAGTGTACGACCGACCCCCATTAATTTCTTCTCCCAAACATATTCCTAAAATATACTTACCCCCTATCTCCACGCCCTGAGGGGGTTGCCATACAAAATTTACAAAAATGATATGAAAATGCCAACAACTTCTTCAGAGTTGGCCTTAGAGCAATAAAGTGTACGACCGACCCCCATTAGTTTGTCCTCCCAAACATATTCCTAGAATATACTTACACCCTATCTCAACGCCCGAAGGGGGTTGCCATACAAAATTTACAAAAATGATGTAAAAATGCCCACAACTCCTTTAGAGTTGGCCTTAGAGCAATAAAGTGTACGACCGACCCCTATTGGTTTGTTCTCCCAAACATATTCCTAGAACATACTTACCTCCTATCTCCACGCCCAAAGGGGTTGCGATACAAAATTTACAAAAAATGATATGAAAATGCCCACAACTCCTTCAGAGTTGGCCTTAGAGCAATAAAGTGTACGACCGACCCCTATTAGTTTCTTCTCCCAAACATATTCCTAGAACATACTTACCCCCTATCTCCACGCCCTAAAGGGGTTGCCATACAAAATTTACAAAAATTATGTAAAAATGCCCACAACTTCGTCAGAGTTGACCTTAAAGCAATAAAGTGTACCACCGACCCCCATTAATTTCTTCTCCCAAACATATTCCTAGAATATACTTACACCCTGTCTCAACGCCCGAAGTGGGTTGCCATTAAAAATTTACAAAAATGATGTAAAAATGCCCACAACTTCTTCAGAGTTGGCCTTAGGGCAATAAAGTGTACGACCGACCCCCATTAATTTCTTCTCCCAAACATATTCCTAAAATATACTTACCCTCTATCTCCACGCCCTGAGGGGGTTGCCATACAAAATTTACAAAAATGATATGAAAATGCCAACAACTTCTTCAGAGTTGGCCTTAGAGCAATAAAGTGTACGACCGATCCCCATTAGTTTGTTCTCCCAAACATATTCCTAGAATATACTTACCCCCTATCTCAACGCCCGAAGGGGGTTACCATACAAAATTTACAGAAATTATGTAAAAATGCCCACAACTTCTTCAGAGTTGGCCTTAGAGCAATAAAGTGTACGACCGACCCCTATTAGTTTGTTCTCCCAAACATATTCCTAGAACATACTTACCCCCTATCTCCACACCCTGAGGGGGTTGCCATACAAAATTTACAAAAATGATATGAAAATGCCAACAACTTCTTCAGAGTTGGCCTTAGAGCAATAAAGTGTACGACCGACCCCTATTAGTTTCTTCTCCCAAACATATTCCTAGAACATACTTACCCCCTATCTCCACGCCCTAAGGGGGTTGCCATACAAAATTTACAAATATTATTTAAAAATTCCCACAACTTCTTCAGAGTTGGCCTTAGAGCCATAAAGTGTACGACCGACCCCTCCTAGTTTGTTCTCCCAAACATATTCCTAGTAGACATCTGCATGACTATATTCATTTAATTGCCTATACATAACAAAAACAATATTCATTCAAACATTTTTCATTCTATGGGAGATAAATAAAGTTAAGCCAGTAACAACACAAGAAAGAATGTATTGTGTGTTACACTCAATGATACAAGAAGAACACATTCATTTTACAGTTTTCGTTTTGAATGTGTATAAAACACACTTGAAAATACAAAAACATAGCAAAGTCTCATTACAGTTAGAGTTTTTATAAAAACATTCAGGTGTTTTTTCGAGTTAATGAATGTTTAACAACAACAATAACGACAAATTTGCAAACACAAATGAATAATAATTTTTTACACCAATCATACAGCAATATTCACACATTCTATTCAGTATTTATTTATATGAATGTATGGGTAATATTTTGTTTTCGGTTGAAGTTGTTTTTTATTTGCTTTCGCTTGTGGGTTCATTCATTCATTCATGTATTTAAACGGCATTTGGGTGTAGTCAAGCAGACCTCTAATTCCTAGAACATACTTACCCCCTATCTCCACACCCTAAGAAGGTTGCCATACAAAATTTACAAAAAGGATATGAAAATGCCCACAACTCCTTCAGAGTTGGCCTTAGAGCAATAAAATAAACGACCGACCCCCATTAGTTTCCCCTCCAAAACATATTCCTAGAATATACTTACCCCGTATCTCCACCCTCTAAGTGGGTTGCCATACAAAATTTGTAAAAATTAGGATAAAAACCTCTACAACTTCCCCGTCACCCGTGGAGCGTTAAAAAATGACACCGCCCCCAATTTAAAAATTAGAAATATTTCATAAGTAAAAAAATGGTTACAATTAAAAAAAAGTTTGGGATTGCGAAAGGTCAATGTGAAGGGTATATAAGATTCGGCACAGCCGAATATAGCGCTCTTACTTGTTTTTTAATCGTTTTAGATAATACGGATTTCCTTTCGAATCGAAAATTCCTTTCGAAAGCTTTTTCTATTCGAATCGAATTACATAATAACCCCCCTTTTCTATATCTAAAGATATGGCAATAGTAGATCGTTTTTCTCTTCAAATTTTTGAAATTTAAGAAAGCATGCAATGTTGAATTTCACTTTTTAACCCCAAATTGATAATCAGGTATATAAACATATATATATTTCCCAAAAAAAATATCAACTTTCCTCTTATTACCTTTCAAAAAACAGTTGCTCTCTTAATCTCGTAGTGTACGGACGTGTCTAAGCGAGTGTATATTTGTAATAGGTGATATTTGTAATAAGTTACTAAAAAAAATTGTTAATATATGTACATACCTACAAGACATAAGTGAGAATCGAAAATAAAAACAAACTAAACAAAACAAAAAAAACCAAACGGTTAATGAGTAACAGTAATCGTCGTGACAGTGGGTCTGATAACCGAAATGCTTACACTGTGTTAAGCTCAACAAGCGTTAGCAATGAAAACATTAGAGACCCTGAATATAATAGAAACTATTAAAGTGCAAAACCGAAAACAAATACAAATAATTTAAGTGCAAGTGTGCCTAATTTGAATAAATGTACTGAACAAGGGACAAATTTAGCCCAATCTCTGTTAAAAAATTATAAAAAAAATACCAAGGTGCCATATTTATCGCGGTCTTCTTTATCAAGTCCTGGTGTCGCACCTACAGCTGCTAAAGGCGCTCCAGGCCCAATTTCTGGGTGTGCTCCTAAGATCCAGGTAGGGATGGACAGGTACGTAACAGTTCTTAAAAGGGGAAGAAGTCCGAAATCGGCAGAAACATCTCAACCTGCAAAAATGTTTAAAGACGATGAAAGGCCAACCTCATCGCAAAATCATTTTGCCATTCTGTAAGAAGAAAATGATGCCCCCGTTACTGAAAAAAAGTCCTTCAAGCCACCACCGATTTATTTGAGATAAAGGAATTCGAATGACCTTGTAAAGTTTTTAGTAGGTTTGATTGGGAAAAACAACTTTTACGTTACTAACATTAAACGTGGTAACATATAAGAGACAAAAATTCAGTGGAATGAACGAAAACGCTTACCGTACCACTATTTCGGAGCTCGAAAAACTTAAGAAAAATTTCTATACTTACCAACTTAAGAACGCTAAGGGCCTCCAGGTAGTTATAAAAGGTATTGACTCTAATGTTGACCCGGAGGAAATTAAAACCAATTTATGCATAAAGGGCTTTAAAGTCAAATATGTATAAAACATAAGGAACAGGGAAAAATACCCTCAACCAATATTCCGGGTGGAGCTTGAGCATAGTGATATTATATTGAAAAAAAATGAAACGCATCCCATATATGATCTAAGATATATAATGCACCATAGAGTCATAGTGGAGGTGCCTCATAAGCGATCTGGGCCGGTACAGTGCTTGAACTGCCAGGAATATGGCCACACCAAAGCATATTGTAAATTGCCTTCTGTTTGTGTTGTGTGCGGGGGTCTCCACGATACGACCAACTGCGACAAGCCTAAGGAAGATACTAGGGTGATTGCGGTGGAAACCACACCGCCAACTATAGAGGTTGCCCTGTTTTTGACTTAGTTAAACGCTAATCCAAGCCAAAAGTAACTCCTGCTCCTCCCCAGCCATTAAATATACCTACTACAAATATGCCCCCATAAGCAAGTGAAGTTTCTTACGCTAACGTATTAAAGTTTAATCCGCACAAAGCACGCAAGCCTGCCCAGCCAAACACATCAAGAAGTGCCAACAAACGAACCAACTGGTTCAAATTTTAGCCGTCTAGAAGCCGTAATTGACAATATGGTTAAGCAATTTACGCAGATCATGGCACAAATGGCTGGCATGATCCAAGAAATGCAAAAAATGCAGTCTGCTCTTTTGCAGGCTATGCTTTAAAGGACATGAACTGCCTCAGGGTTTGTTTCGGGAACGAAAACGGCATCCGCCAACACAAAGACGAACTCGAATATTTTTTAAAGCACCAAAACATTGATGTAATGTTAATTTCGGAGACTCATATGACATCTAGAAGCGCTTTTAAAATAAGTGGCTATTCATTTTACGATTCAAAGGATCCCAGGGATAGATCATGTGGAGGCTCGGCTATACTAATCAAATCAAGAATTAAACACCAATGGTTAGGTGGCATCTCCGAATGCTATATTCACGCAACAATCGTCTGCATTTATGAACTTTTCCCTAACCTAGTTATTTCGCCGGTTTATTTTCCACCCAGATTTTCTATAACGAAGGATCAGTACAACTGATGGATACTATAACGCTAAACACACCTACTGGGGCTCCCGCTTAATTAGTCCCAGAGGTCGTATCTTGTATGATTCCGTATCTGAAATGGGTCTTTGTGTTATTTCTACTGGACAACCAACCTATTGGCCAACCGACCACAATAAAATTCCAGACGTAATAGATTTTGGCGTAGCAAAAAGTATATCCCCGTAGCTTATTGAGGCGCAAGCCTCTTTGGATATGTCTTCTCACCACTCACCCACAATTATCACTCTTTGCAGTCCTCACCAAATAGCAACCAATGATTTTTTCTTATCTAAAAGACTAAATTGGTTGAAATATAAAAAATATATCAGCTCTCACTGCTCGGAACACGTACCACTAAAAACTCCCCAAGAAATCGATGATTGCCTGAGTATCCTAAATGAAAACATTAAAGAAGCCGTTGAACATGCTTCTTCAACATCCCAGAAAAAACTTGGTGGCGATTAGTCATTGCCAAACAACTTACTTTTCAATGACTACTACATACCGCCTGCATTATTTAGTGGTTGTTAGATAATGGGTTACTTCTTATCAAAAATTTAGGCAGATAGTTTCAGTTTGACAATTTTTTTACTTATTATAACTAAATATTTTAAGCCAGTTTTAACCAAAACATCAAAGAAAAACACTTTAAATGCAACAATGAGTAACTGGGGTCCCCAGGAAAAGGTTATTTTAATGCCAGCAAAGTAGTGGCTTATGTAAGTCCCTTTTTGTAAGCGAGCATGGCAAGTACTTATTTAACTCCCTCTTTGTAAGCGAGCATGGTAAGTACTTGCCTCGAATGTAATCGCCATGTTAAAGTAATGAGTTAAAATGCCATTTAGTAAGAGTTTTTTGGATTTTAACTCATTACAAAGCAATGTTAGTTTTTGCTGGGATACCGTCAGGTCAAATACAACAAATTTTTTTCTGTCAATGTTGAAAAGCTTTAATCTGAAAAAAGGAGAGCGCGAAGAGAATGGCAACAGCATAGATCGTCCCAACTCAAAACGAAGCTAAAAGAGTGTACAAATCGTTTAAAAAATTTGCTGGAGGTACACAGAATTGCATCAATTAAGGATTATTTGGAAGGTCTAGACGCGGCTCCTCAAACAAATTATTCTCTATGGCGATCAGCCAGTCGTCTCAAGAGACCCGTAATCGCAAAACCACCACTGCGCAATCTAAGAGGATCCTGGGCTAGAAATGATGAAGAAAAATGCGATCTGCTCGAAAGCCATTTAAGAAACGTGTTCACTCCCAATACATGCACTGACGTGAGGGAATTACCGCCTGTTCTTTATAGACGTCCTATAGAAATACGTTTCCGATATTCAGATGTGGTAAAAGCTATTGCTAACCTTAATGATAAAAAAGCTTCTGGCGTTGATAAAATAAGCAACAAAATGCTCATAGAGCTACCTTTTACAGCAAAAAGAATAATTCTCTTTATTTTTAATGCCACAATACGGCTTGAACATTTTCCACCAATATGAAAAGTTGCCTTCGTAAAGATGATTCCTAAGCCTGGTGGAAGTCTTATAGGCCTATAAGTTTGTTACCAACTTTATCAAAACTGTTTGAAAAGCTGCCTAAAAACAAGCTTATTCCGATCCTGAATGAAAACAACTGCATTCCAGATCACCAATTTGGCTTTAGAAGTCAACATAGCACAATAGAAAAAACTCACAGACAGGTTATAAGAAAAACTTTCGAGGAAAAAAGTACTGCTCCGCGCTTTTCATAGATGTCTCTTAAGCTTTCGATAAAGTGTGGCACGAAGGCCTGTTAAACAAACTAAAACTAAACCTTCCAGCTAATATTTTCAACCTACTAGAAAAGTACATAACCGGTCGACAATTTAAAATCAAAGAGGGACCTCAAGGGAGTATCTTAGGTCCAATTTTGTACTTGCTTTACACGGCAGATATGCTAACAAACAGTTTTAGGCACACGTCTACATTTGCTGACGATACCCCTTTTTTCAGTATTCATAAAGACCCCAAAAAGGGGTTTCGTGCCAATTGCAACAACACGCAACCCAAGTGGAAAAATGGGCAAAATCATGGGAAATAAAAATTAATGAGCAAAAATGTACCCACTTTACGCAAAGAAACGTGCTCTCCAATCCTTATTAACAACCATATGGTGCCTCAACGATCTGAGACAAAATACCTTGGCATTCAGCTGGACCGTCACCTTACATGGAAGACGCATATACATGCGAAGTTGACGCAAATGAAACTTCAAGCTGCACAAATCCATTGGTAAATCGGCAGAAACTTTGTGCTTCGTCTTGATTGTAAACTTCTACTCTACAAATCGATTTTGAAACCAATTTGGTGCTACAGTATACAATTATGGGGCACTACTTCCGCCTCTAACATAGAAAAAATACAACGTCGTCAAAACAAAACCCTAAGAATAATAACTGGTGCTCCTTGGTATATTAAAAACAGCAACATCCATAAGGATCTACAAGTTCCACTAGTTAAATGCGAAATCCCGAACTATGTGGACAAGTATTTAAACAAGCTGGAAACGCATCCAAATCCGCTCGCTCGAAACATCTTGCAACATAGTGGGCACTATTGAACTTAGATGAAACTGTTTAAATTAATTTACTTTGTTATGAGAACTAAAATTTTGGTCTGGTACTGACTGGACTAATATAAATTACTTAGTTTTAAGATTTGAATACTTATTGTTAGTTCGCATTAGCGACGATTCAAAAATAAAAATATGAGATAAATAAAAAAAAAAACCTTTTCAAAAAGTTTCCCCATGTTAGGCAAAGAAGTTATGCTAATTTGGATTAAATTGATTTAACAAATAAGAGCTTAATATAAATTGATCTAAATATATGAATTATTATAAAAAGAAATTCTTACAAATTCAGCAAAAAAATCTTAAAGTAAGTTAAAAACTGAAACACCATTTAAGTTATTGAAACTGTCACCCCAAGAGATATTTCTGGAATTTTAATCACCACCAAAAGGACTTCGTCATAATTACAACCAAAAATTTCTAATATTCGGAAGCCTGATTAAAATAAAAGAAGCACTTGAATTGCATGGGATATAAACACATAAAAAAAAAACTCTTCGCGCATCAATTTAGCAATAAAGAAATTTCAAGGAATTAATTTGGAAATAGCACACCATCAACTTGCACCCGCAAAAACGTAAACATAAATCTTTCTTAACATAACCGCAACACCAACGGGGATATTCTCTCTGATAGTAGAGTATCCCTGTAGAAAAACTTAACTTTTTTAAGAAGATTGAGACAATCTATCTTAGCCTGTGCTTTGGTAACATTTTTATAGTTGTTTATAAACTGTCAAATTTTTTCTTCTAAGGATAGTATTTCCTCTTTACATAAGTGTCTAGCAACTTTTAAAAATTTCGCAATAAAAAAAGAAACTTTTCCTTTAATTTCTTCTGTGTGAAGATTATATCCTAAACAGTTAGCAAAAGAAACACTAATTAATAAAAAATTTGAGCCTTGTATTGCTTTACTGACGTTTCGGGAAGCTTTCCAGCAAAAACTTCACTTACAAACTTTTTTGTCATGACTTCCTTAATTCATTATTTTGTAGCCTTAATTATTATTTAATTTGTAATGACTTATTAAAACCACGTTATGATTTGAAAAATAATTTAAACTCGATAATTATTATTTTAAATCAAGTCTATTCGGATTTCTTTAACAAATCCAGCGGAACAAAACTTGTTATTTTAATATATTATTTTACATTTTAAAACAAGTGTTTCGGTGGCCTATAGGTGGCGCGCTGGTGCTTAAGTGCGAAAAGTCTCTGGTTCGAATCTCATCTACGGTAAGTACAAAAAATGAAATTTTTAAGTATAAAAAATTAAAATAAAATTTAAAAAATGTCTTCTTATTTTTAAACTATTTGCGACTACTTAATTTTTTTTAAAGTTAATAATCTTATATATAAAAGAACAATTTTTTTTGTTAGTGACACCGCTTTTAACTCAAGAACGGCTGGACCGATTTTAATGAAACTTGAAAAAAAGACATACCCGATATCTGGGAATGCGTTTTAGGCTAATTTGTTTCTTGAAATTCCGACTGGGCGTGGCACCTCCCATACATATTTAACAGTTTTTTTCACATAGCTATAACCTATAATAGCTGAAGCCTTCAAATTCGGTACAGCTCAATTATTTATTGATGTGCATAATTGAGTTGTGTATGGGCGGAAACAAATAAATGGGCGTGGCACCTCCCATACAACGAAAATAGTTTTTTGTATATATTTCAACAACTGTAATAGCTGAAGTCTCCAAACTTCGTGCGGATGTTTATAGTGCTATTGTGCATAATTGAGTTTTTTATGGGCGGGAAAAAATAAATAGGCGTGGCACCTCCCATACAACGAAAATAGTTTTTTGTACACATTTCAGCAACTGTAACAGCTGAAGTCTCCAAACTTCGTACGGATGTTTATGGTGCTAATATGCATAATTAAGCTTTGTATGGGCGGGAAAAAATAAATAGGCGTGGCACCTCCCATACAACGAAAATAGTTTTTTCTATATATTTCAACAACTGTATTAGCTGAAGTCTCCAAACTTCGTACGGATGTTTATGGTGCTAATATGCATAATTAAGCTGTGTATGGGCGGAGAAAAATAAATAGGCGTGGCACCTCCCATACAACGAAAATAGTTTTTTTGTACACATTTTAACAACTGTAACAGCTAAAGTCTCCAAACTTTGTACGGATGTTTATGGTGCTAATATGCATAATTAAGCTTTGTATGGGCGGAGAAAATAAATAGGCGTGGCACCTCCCATACAACGAAAATAGTTTTTTTTATATATGTCAACAACTGTAATAGCTGAAGTCTCCAAACTTAGTACGGATGTTTATAGTGCTAATATGCATAATTGAGCTTTGTATGGGCGGGAAAAAATAAATAGGCGTGGCACCTCCCATACAACGAAAATAGTTTTTTTTTTATATATTTCAACAACTGTAATAGCTGAATATGAATATGCATAATTAGGTTTTTTATGGGCGGTAAAAAATAAACAGGCGTGGCACGTCCCATACAACGAAAATTAGTTTTTTGTACATATTTAAACAACTGTAACAGCTGAAGTCTCCAAACTTCGTACGGATGTTTATGGTGCTAATATGCATAATAAAGCTTTGTATGGGCGGAAAAAAATAAATAGGCGTGGCACCTCCCATACAACGAAAATAGTTTTTTTTATATATTTCAACAACTGTAATAGCTAAAGTCTCCAAACTTCGTACGGATGTTTATAGCGCTAGTATGCATAATAAGGTTTTTATGGGCGGTAAAAAATAAACAGGCGTGGCACGTCCCATACAACGAAAATAGTTTTTTGTACATATTTAAACAACTGTAACAACGGAAGTCTCCAAACTTCGTACGGATGTTTATGGTGCTAATATGCATAATGAAGCTTTGTATGGGCGGAAAAAAATAAATAGGCGTGGCACCTCCCATACAACGAATAGTTTTTTGTATATATCTCAATAACTGTAATAGCTGAAGTCTCCAAAACTTCGCACGGATGTTTATAGTGCTAATATGCATAATTGAGCTTTGTATGGGCGGGAAAAAATAAATAGGCGTCGCATCTCCCATACAACAAAAAGAGTTTTTTATATATCTCAATAACTGTAACAGTTGAACTCCCAAAACTTCGTAAAGATGTTTATAATGGTAATATGCATAATTCAGCTGTGTATGGGTTAAAGTCTCCAAATTTTGTGTAGGTGTTTACAATGTTGATGTTTACTATTAAGCTGAGTTTGAGCGTGAAGTAAATAATAGGCGTGGCATCTCCTTTACAAGAAAAAATCTTTTACATATATATGTCAATAAATGTAACAGCTGAAATCTCCAAATTTAATATGGGTATTTATTATGCTAATATGCATAACTAAGATGAGTATAGACAGGAAGTGAATTATGGGTGTGGAACCTCTAATAGCATGGAAATATTTATATGTGTATCTCATTAACTGTGACAGCTAAGGTCTCCAAGCTTTTTGGTGTCGCACCCCCCGTACAATTGGATTTTTTTTTACATGTACTTCAATATTTCTTATAGCTAGAGTCTTAAAATTGTCTATGGATGTTTATGTTTGCTAGTTTACATAATTGAGGTGAGCATACTTAGGAGAAAAGGGAATAATGGGCATGGCGTCTCCCATACAACAAAAAAACTTTCTTATATAAGTCTCAATAACTGTAAAAAAAACTTCAAAAAACGTGTTCATATTTTTCTTAAACCAGTTGAACGCAATTTAAATTATTAATTTAAAAGTAACAGAAATAACCTAAAAATTACCAATAAAATGTTTATCCCATTTTACCCCTTAGGATCAAAATTATCAAAATTTTATATTCATATTTTTTCGAGACCTGTCGAACGCAATATTAAAATATAATTTGAGCCCTTTTTTATCTTTTTCGGTTTCGAAGGTACACAATAGTACTAAGCAGTTTCAAAATATGGTTTTTACCCTGTCTCGCCTAATGATCTAAAATTTCAAAACATGTAAGAAAAATGCATTCATAACTTTGAAACCTGTCGAGCGCAAATTAAATTATAATTCTATCTTTTTTTAGTTCAGAAGCTACAAAATTAACCAATACATAGTTAAAGTCTTGCCTGAAGCATTTAGGCTATGCAATGATAAATCTGTCTGTCATATAGCGAGTCATTAACGCAATTTTTTTCTATACATTGTTTTGTAAGCACACCAAACATTTAAAAAAATAAAAAAAAATATTTACAAGTGGCGGGTAGGGCTACAAAATAATGAAGCCATTATAAGCTGAACTGTTTGTGAAGTTTTTCTTGGTAATAGCTTCCCATCATGAAAGATGCAATAGGCTACAGCTTTTCTATTCAGGCTTTATGAGTAATTTATCAAAGAAACAAACAAAACATGTTTAAAACGTTATTCACATGCTATTAGGGATAATATTTTGTGAATTGTGTGTGTTTAGGCAAAAAATTCGTTTGCTGTTTATATATATTGTTAGGCAATACGTGTTCAGAGATACTCGATGCTAGATGTATTCAATAAAATGGCTTGTCGCATGCACACATTCTTATTTGGTTAGTCGAGAAGTTCGACCAGACCAGAAAGATGATATTAAAAGTGCCGAGATCCCTGATCCCGAAACAGGTCAAGAACTACATGATGTTGTAATTAAATATATGATTCATGAACCGTGTGGCACCATCGACCCCCAATATCCATGCATGGTCGACGGCAAGCGTTTCAAATATTATCTACGAAAATTGACGGCGGAAACTACCAATAACAACAATCAAACTATTGCAAAAAAAGTAAAAGGAAACGATTTTGTGATTGACAACAGTTGGACTGTGCCATATTCGCCACTTCTTTCCAAATCATTTAAGACATATTGCAATGTTGAATATTCTTATTCAGTAAAGTCGATCAAGTACATCTGCAAATATGTCACGAAAGGCAGCGATATGGCTGTTTTTAGCATCCAAACCTCCAATAGCAACGATAAAATTACGCGTTATTAAGTTGGGCGATATGTGAACTGCAATGAGGCGGTTTGGCATATATTCTCATTCCCTATTCACAAACTTCATCCCACTGTTGCACATTTAGCAGTGCATCTGGAGAATGGCCAACGAGTATATTTCACTGCGGCAAATGTTGTTTAACGTGCTGAAATACCTCCAGCGACAACATTGACAAGTTTCTTTACTGTTTGTCAAAGCGATCCGTTTGCACAAACTTTACTTCACTCGGAGATGCCACGGTATTACGCTTCTTCAAAAAATTTTTAACGTCGAAAGAAAGGCCCTATGGTTCCTGGGCATCCAGATGTGCGTTCAAGTGATGCTCTTGGTCGCATTTATACAGTTCATCCGAAGAATGATGAATGATTTTATTTGCGGTTGTTGCTGAAGAATGTTTCGTGGTCCAACATCATTTGCAGCATTACGTACTGTTAATGGTATAGTCTGTGCAACATTTCGTGCTGCATGTCAAGAACTCAATTTTCTTGAAAATGATACTCATTGGGCTACGACAATCGCTGAGGCATATATGAACATTACTTGCTATTGTCATTATTTGCTATTTAAATGCTTCCCGTCAACCCCAAGTCACCTGTAGAACAAATACAAGGACAATGTTTCATTTTATATCAACATCGTGTCAGCTCGAGAAATCCAAATCTTGAAGTCAATGCAAAGATGCATAACCTTATTCACCTTATTACGAGAACCTACATTTTGGTCTGGTACTGACTGGACTAATATCAATTACATAGTTTTAAGATTTAAATACATATTGTTAGTTCGCATTAGCGAAGATTCAATAATAATAATAATATGGAGAAAAAAAAGATGCGTAACCGGGCCTTGCTCTTAATTGAAAACATGTGTTACCTTATTTGCGGCAATTTGTTAGTCAGGTTAGGACTGCCAGCACCAGAACATGAAATGAATGAGCTACGAAATCGACAATTGGAGCGTAAACGTGAAAACGACAGACATGACTTGAACCATTGATTTTAGCCATTGTTCGTGCAAGATCTAACATTGCTGTAGAGGTGGCTTCATCTGGAATAGCGGCCACATTGTAAGAAGGATGCCGTACAGCTTACTCAGCATTAAAATTGCCATTAAACCTTCAAAATATAGAGCAACCGGCATGTATACGAAAAACTCCGCCATGTCCAAAATTTTAGTAACGTGTAAAATCATTATCTGGGATGAATGCACAATGGTACACAAACGCGCAATAGAAGCTTTTAAAAGAACACTAAAAGATCTGCGCACTGACTCAAGATGTTTTGGAGGTGCAATGATTTTACTGTCTGGGATTTCCGCCAAACACTGTCAGTCATTCCAAGATCGACGGCTGCTGATCGAATAAGTGCTTGCGTTAAATCCTCAAGTCTGTGGCGTTTTGCAAAGATACTGCAGTTGACAGAAAACATGAGAGTTACATTGCTCAACGATTTATCAGCTCAAGATGTCTCCAACCAATTTTTGACTATCGGTAATGGCCGTATTCCTGTCTACAAATCAAACGGATTGATTTTGTTTCCTTAAAATTTTTGTAATTTTGTATCGTCAAAAGAAGTTTTCATCCAAAAAGTATTTCCAAACATAATTGCCAACGGGAAAAATTATGACTGGTTGAGTGAACGGGCAATTTTAGCAGCTAAAAATAAGTATATGTGTGGATAATTTCAACTATATAGTTGAGAGTCAAATCGTTGGTACTCTGCATTCTTTTAAATCTATTGATTGTGTAACAAACGAAGATAAAGCCACCAAATATTCAACTGAAGTTTTAAACTCCTTGGATGTACCTGGCTTACCCCCGCACAGCTTACAACTGAAGGTAGGCTCGGTAATTATATTGCTTCGAAATTTAAACCAACCAAAACTTTGCAATGGAACGCGTTTGGTAATAACAAAACTGATAGTCCATGTTATTCACGCAATCAAAAATTCAAAGGTGAAGAAGTTCTCATTCCGAGAATTCCGACGAGCTTAAGCGAACTCAATTTGCTATTCGTCTTGCATTTGTAATGACGATTAACAAATCACAAGGACAATCCTTGAGTATTTGTGGTCTTAATTTAGAGAATTCATGTTTTTCTCATGACCAACTATACGTTGCATGTTCACGTGTGGGCAAGCCATCTACTTTATTTGTACTTGCGCCTGATAACAAAACGAAAAATGTCGTATATGACAAGGTACCGCACTGAAGGGAATTAACCTAAACATAACTCATGTACGAAAATACAGAGCTTCCTTATTTTTGTAATTTTTTTGAATTTTTGTTTTCCTTATAAATATATTTCAAGAAACTATTTGACTAAATCTAAGCTTTGTACTCTTTTTAAAAAATCCATATATTCAATAATTGTTAGGTGGTACGAAGTTCACCGGGTCAGCTAGCTAAAAATAAAAGTACTTTTTTTTGGGGGGGTATGACTAACAAAATAACATCGGGTTCGTTTTGGGACATCGCGAACAAAATAAGTACTTTTTACAATCGAATTGTAAGTGGTGCTTAACAAGAATTTTACTTACTTTTCTGATTTTTTTTAAGCAAAGTTTTCGCTGGGTTATAAGTCTCTTTAATAATTCCAATCGAGTTCGTTTTAGCTTTATAATATCTTTTTAAAGAGGGGCAACCACGCCAATTTGCAGGATGACCAACTTCCACACAATTAACACAAAAAGGAATTGTTTGGCCTTTAATTTAATTCAATTCTAAGCATTTAACACAAGCTTGAGTTGTATTGCAATTTCGTGAAAAATTTCCCCATTGTTGCCAACGCCAACATGGGATTTCTTTAAAGTTAGCCTTGGGAGATTCCCGAGAAACTAAATAAAGCACATAGGGGTATTTTGCTAATCTAGCCAAACATTAAGCAAAAATTTAAATTTAAGAAATGTAAAAATTTAAGGCCGCAGCTCGACAGATAACGAAATTCCGTATCGGATAGTGAATTTTCAAATCTTTTGCTTGCGATTTGTCGTTTTGGGGCACTGTTAAAGTCAGGAAAGTTAAGTAAATTTGCCTACAATTTATTAACTTTTGATGGTTTTGAGAGGTTTACAATATATTTTTTTGTAGCTAAAGACTATATATAAGCAACTGTCTTATTTTATTTTTTTTATTTTCTTTTTAAGTTTTATCATAAAAAAATTCCTTCGAAATTAAAAAAGAGGTTTTTCGTTCACTTTTTTATTAAAAGAAATAAAATCAAAAGGTTTTCGAAGGTGATGGCAGTCATTATCCTAAAAATCTTATTCAACACAATAAAACCTGAAATCTCTACTTTCAGACGAAAAAAAAATAAACGTTGCGCGTTTTTGCGATTTTCTGAAAATTTTACTTTTTTTCTGTTTTTTCTCATCTTGCTTGTTTACATATACTTACATATATAAGTAAGAAACTTTTTTGTGGGTCATAAAACGTTTTTTTTTTAATTTTTTTTAATGCTTTTTTTCGGATTTACAGGCAGAATTTTGCAAGAAGGTTTCCAAGAGTTCAGTGTTACGTAGATATTATTAATGGACTTTTGCTCAGTTCTGACTTACTGATGACTAGCACAAGACCAACTCCAAAAAAGAAGTCATTGATTGCCCTTTACAAAAGAAGCAGTTTCTTTAATGCTTCCCCTTTACTTGATTTTGAAGAGGATTTAGATGCAGAAGAGGTTTTTGAAGAAACAGACGAAGAACAGTAGCACTTCTCTTATTAGCGCAAAATAATACTTTTGTTAATGAAATTAGTTTTTGTTTTCATACTTTAAATTTATTGTTACTTCTGTAAATAAGTTATTGCTATATATAAATTCCTTTTTTTCAGATAAATTTAATTCATTAAATTACAAAAAGAGCGAAAAACAAACTTAAAAATAAGTTTTTTGTTAAAATTAGCAAAATATATAAAAAAAATTTTTGTACTGGGTCGTTTCGGGGGGTGGGGTTTTGGGGGCATTTCTGACCCTACCCATAAAAGCTTAAAAATCTTTACTTTTATAGTATTTGCGCGTAAGTTATCTATTATTTTTATTATATACATTATTTTTGCATATTTTACTTTATGCCGCCGCCCACGACACTGTCCAAGTGTAGATTTTTTTTTTAGCTTTCGCTTACGTGTAAAGCTGCATTTCCCTAGCAAAAGTATTGAAAACTTAAAACAAAAATTATTTTTCAGAAGTGGTATTAGTTCTTCTAGGGGGAACTTTTCTCCCCCTTGGTCCGATTTTTATTATTTTTAATCCCTAAATGCCTATGACTACAATACGTGTTTTAGCCAAGCTTCATCAATCTAGGAGCAATCAGTAACTTTAAAGAAGCTTTATTATAAAAAATAAAAAGTAATGTCCGGCTAGAATGGCAAAATACCCCTATGAGTGACGTAGCAAATATCTTATATGGTGTAACATGTGGAAATGCATTAAAGCATTTGAAAAAGGTTTTTAAAAAAAAACGTTTTCCTTATAGGTGAACGGTTGTCGTTAATTACCATAGCAATTTGCCGACAGTAAAAAAAAAACAAGATCTTTGGTAGCACTTGGGAACGGTGCGCATGTTCCAAGGTAGCTAGCTAGTTCGGCAGTGGGACGAGGATACTGCTTCAGTGCTATTCGAAGTTTCATATTACAAAAAAAACATGCGACTTACTGCCTTTGTTTAAAAGCCTAGATACAAACACTTTTGTAGTTTTATCATGACCGATAAGTGAAGCATAGATGTGACGCTACGGCCTCATTTACCACCCATCAATTGGTTTTTCGGTGACATAAATATACATGTATATACATATGTATGTACATATATTTTCTTATTTTGAGAAAAACCCCTAGCACACCCTTCTCTTACCAAGGATCTTTGAAAGTTTTCCATATTACCAGAAACTAGACCATTTTATAATTTTATTCAAATTTATTCGTTAAATTCATTATTTAATACATTTTTTTTTTCTTTTGTTTAAGAAAAATCTATCGAATAGGTAAATAACAATAGTTCCATATCATAAAGGGTTAAAGAAAATATGTCACAAAACAATGATAAACAAAAGAATTCATAAAATCACTTAACCTAAATACGTAACAGATTATTTGTTTTGCTAGTAATTTTCGTAAATATTTATAGGGTTTGTTGTTGGTTAGGTTTGTCTATATGCATTTCATTGGTTCTTACACCAAATCATCAGTAGACTTCAACCCAAATTCTTAAAAAACTCATGAATATTTTTTGTCTTTATATAATAACCCCATTAAACAATATGAGAATTAGTTGATTACTTACCAAAACAATTGTCCCACGCTGCATGAAGGCCTTCTGCACTCATTTTTCAAGCTCTTCTGAGAACTCAAACTACCAAAGCCAAAATGTTTGGAATTCTTTTAGCAATTCGCAACGTCAAAATCCATTAACAAATTATCATGGTATCAATAAAATTTTGGATCAAAATTTAGCTTATAAGGGAAATTTTATCGAAGTATTTAAAAAGGAATTAATGCCCTACGATTTAACAAAACTATATGATTTTACGCATTTAACTAACTGGGAGAAAAAAAAGTGCTTCAATTTATCAAAAATTTTAGAAAAGTATTTTATATGGAAAGTGAGCCGCTATCTTTTACACATGAAGTTAAAAACAAGTAAGAGCGCTATATTCGGCTGTGCCGAATCTTATATACCCTTCACATTGGTCTTTAAATATACCCAGCCGAGTAATTTTGTACTGCAAATAATATAATAAAAAACCTTGTGCAAGTTTTAAAGTCCATAGAAAAATATACAAAATTTTAACGTTAAATATAAATATAAATAGATGAGGAAAGTTTGAGGTCAAGAGTTTTAAAAGTTTTCGACATTATTCATATATAAAGGTTAATAAAACTTATTAAATGTTCTAGTCCCCCTGCTCTTCTCCAACTTTTTCTCCAAAATGTATGAATTATTTGATTATTACTTTTTGTAGAATATTCGAAGTCGATAGCTGTAATAGTTTTCCGGAAGTAGCGTATCGAAAATTTTATAAAAATTGTTAATTTGTATGGGAGCTACCCCTTCTTCACCCCCCATCCGAAAATGTTTTTCTTCAGAGCTAGCCCTTGATGTCCAATCACTTTTTGTAGAACATTTGATTTCGATATCTGTTATAGTTTCCAAGATATAGCATATCGAAAATTTAACAAAAATTGTTAATATGTATGGGAGCTACCCCTTTTTTTGCCCCCATTTAAAAATTTTTTTCTTTAAAGCGTAGGCCTTATTGCCCAATTACTTTTTGTAGAACATTTGATTTCGATATCTGTTATAGTTTCCGAGATATAGCGTATCGAATATTATATAATAATTGTTGATTTGTATGGGAGCTACCCCTTTTTTTGCCCCCACTCAAAAAAATTTTTCTTCAAAGCGTAGGCCTTATTGCCCAATTACTTTTTGTAAAACATTTCATTTCGATATCTTTTATAGTTTCCGAGATATAGCGTATCGAATATTTTATAATAATTGTCGATTTGTATGGGAGCTACCCCTTTTTTTGCCCCCACTCAAAAATTTTTTTCTTTAAAGCGTAGGCATTCTTGCCCAATTACTTTTTTTAGAACATTTCATTTCGATATCTTTTATAGTTTCCGAGATATAGCGTATCGAATATTTTATAATAATTGTCGATTTGTATAGGAGCTACCCCTTTTTTTGCCCCCACTCAAAAAAATTTTTCTTTAGAGCGCAGGCCTTATTGCCCAATTACTTTTTGCAGAACATTTCATTTCGATATCTTTTATAGTTTCCGAGATATAGCGTATCGAATATTTTATAATAATTGTCGATTTGTATGGGAGCTACCCCTTTTTTTGCCCCCACTCAAAAAATTTTTTCTTTAAAGCGTAGGCATTCCTGCCCAATTACTTTTTGTAGATCATTTCATTTCGATATCTGTTATAGTTTCCGAGATATAGCGTATCGGTATTTCATAAAAATCGTTAATTTGTATGGGAGCTACCCCTTTTTTTGCCCCCACCCAAAAAATTTTTTCTTTAAGGCGTAGCCCTTATAGCCCAATTACTTTATGTAGAACATTTCATTTCGATATCTGTTATAGTTTCCGAGATATAGCGTATCGGAAATTTCATACAAATCATTAATTTGTATGGGAGCTACCCCTTTTTTTGCCCCCACTCAAAAAATTTTTTTTTTAAAGTGTAGCCCTTAGGGTACAATTAATTTTTGTAAAACATTTTAAGTCGATAGCTGTTATAGTTTACGAGATATAGCGTATAAAATATTTCACCAAATTTGTGCAATTGTAGGAAAAATACCCCTTCCCCTGGTCCTATCGGAAAAAACTTTTTCCATTATTTAGATCCTTTCTTTAGGAGTATCCGTGCCAAGTTTTGTGGCAAAAGTCATTATACTTACTGAGATATATAGGGATATATGCACGGATTTTGTCCTAAAAAAAATGGGTTACTCTGGGTTTTCGCTTATATCTCGGTCAATAGTAAACCGATTTTGCTGATTTTAAATAGCGATTGTTAGCGGGATATTTGTAATCGTTTGACACCATTTACTGATCTGTATCTTTTTATCTGACTCCGGAAACTTGATTTCAACAGACGGACAGACGGACAGACAGACAGACAGACGGACAGACGGACATGGCTATTTCAACTGCCCTATCTATAAGGATCCAGAATATATATACTTTATGGGGTCGCAAATGAATAATAAAGAAATTACAAACGGAATGACAAAGTGATATATACCCTATCACTATGTGAAGGGTATAATAAAACAGTAACAACAACAATTGGTGTATCTGCAATTTACTCAAAATCATACAGATACCTAGAAATTCACAAAGCGGAAGTAGACAAACAAATAGAAGAGATGTTGCAGCAAGAAATAATAAGAGAATACAATAGTACATACAATAGAGAATAGTGATCGATAGAAAACTCAATTGCATCACAACTGAAGTTCGATTCCCCATTCCTTATATGAAAGACACATTGACAAATTGGGTAGATGTCAGTATGGGCCTGTTCCTAAATGCATGCGTCAGTGCGCTGCATTACGAGTGCAAATTTTCACGAAAACTGATATAAAACTAAAAAAAGAGTTTATTATGCAAGAGGTATATCCATTTTTTCAATAAAAAAGCATTTTTGAGGTAAAACTGTGCAGTTATAAGTATATGATTTTTTCAACGCTAAATGTCATGATGCATTTATGAAAAAGCTCTATTTATCCACATTGGAACTTATTAAAGGTTAATGTCAGACACACATAAAACTACATTCTCAACTGCGACAGGCCACTGTGAATTGCTAAGTAAGCCTTTTGGGTTACGAAATTCTACTGACTGTAGGCATGTTCTCAGGGCGATCTTGGTGACTCGCAGGGTTAGGCTATGTTGGGTTTCGGGTCATTGTGAAGTTTCTGGCAACGGGACTGCCGATGAATTGGTGAGGAGGGGATCGGACATTGGGCTTGGTTGTCAGCCAGTAAGGCCACAATTGGGTTTCCATTATTCTGTAGTGCGATTCAGTAACTTTTAACGATCGTCGGATCGTTATATATATTAATTATATAGTTTGATGCTATGGTTAAGTGATTCACTAATAAATTTTTACTGATAGTGGGCAAGTTGTTTTGTATATGCATTTTATTTCAAAAAAGTTGGTTGTAAAATAAATTTTAACAAAACGAAAAGCAAAATTATAAAAAAAAACTAACAACAAAAAAATTACTGTCGTTAAATTAACAAGTATAACGATTGCAAAAATCGCTAAAAAATTTGTTGCTGTTTACTTAACAATAACGGATGACTTTAACGATAACAAATATCGCTAAAAAAACTTTACTGAATCGAAAAATCGATACATTTATTGTTAACTTATTTTAACAATGTGAATATTGCTAAAATAAGTTACTGAATCGCACTACTGATAGGGACTTGGGTAATGGACAAGGTGGGTTGAACTTGGAGGAGCAGGGCTGATTGCAGGAAGTTCAGACTTTTGTGGTCGAGACTAGACAGGAGTGGCATTTAACTGCTGCGCAAGGACAGCAGGAGGGTTATAAGGTACATTATTGGGACTCTTACAGGGCACTGCGATGTGAGATATATGACGAGTAAATGGGATAGGTATGTAAGCACTATCTTTTTAATTCACTGGTTGCCGTTCTTACCAGCTGGTGAGCAAGACGAAGTCTACAATTTTTTCAAGCAATAAGCTTTCTTTCCAAAGCTCTTTTTTTGTTAATTACTAACTGTCCTGTTGGGCTTCAACCATCTATCGCATGGTTGAAAAATTTAAACAGAACTTAAAACCAAATAAAACAAGTAAGGTCGCTATATTCGGCTGTGCCGAATCTTATATACCCTTCACATTGACCTTTCAAAATCCCAAACTTTTTTTTATTTTTAACCATTTCTTTACTTATGAAACATTTCTAGTTTTTAAATAGGGGTCGGTGTCATTTTTTAACGCTCCACGGGTGACGGGGAAGTTGTAGGGGTTTTTATCCTAATTTTTACAAATTTTGTATGGCAACCCACTTAGAGGGTGGAGATACGGGGTAAGTATATTCTAAGAATATGTTTTGGAGGGGAAACTAATGGGGGTCGGTCGTACACTTTATTGCTCTAAGGCAAATTCTGAAGAAGTTGTGGGCATTTTCATATCATTTTTGTAAATTTTGTATGGCAACCCAATTAGGGCGTGAGGATAGGGGGTAAGTATATTCTAGGAACATGTTTGGGAGGGCAAACTAATGGGGGTCGGTCGTACACTTTATTGCTCTAAGGCCAACTCTAAAGAAGTTGTGGGCATTTTTACATAATTTTTTTAAATTTTGTATGGCAACCCCCTTAGGGCGTGAAGATAGGGGGTAAGTATGTTCTAGGAATATGTTTGGGAGCGCAAACTAATGGGGGTCGGTCGTACACTTTATTGCTCTAAGGCAAACTCTAAAGAAGTTGTGGGCATTTTTACATAGTTTTTGTAAATTTTGTATGGCAACCCCCTTAGGGCGTGAATATAGGGGGTGAGTATGTTCTAGGAATATGTTTGGGAGGGCAAACTAATGGGGGTCAGTCGTACACTTTATTGCTCTAAGGCCAACTCTAGAGAAGTTGTGGGCATTTTTACATAATTTTTGTAAATTTTGTATGACAACACCCTTAGGGCGTGAAGATAGGGGGTAAGTATGTTCTAGGAATATGTTTGGGAGCGCAAACTAATGGGGGTCGGTCGTACACTTTATTGCTCTAAGGCCAACTCTGAAGGAGTTGTGGGCATTTTATCATTTTTGTAAATTTTGTATGGCAACCCCCTTAGGGCGTGGAGATAGAGGGTAAGTATATTCTAGGAATATGTTTGGGAGGTCAAACTAATGGGGGTCGGTCGTACACTTTATTGCTCTAAGGCCAACTCTAAAGAAGTTGTGGGCATTTTTACACAATTTTTGTAAATTTTGTGTGGCAACCCCCTTAGGGCGTGAAGATAGGGGGTAAGTATGTTCTAGGAATATGTTTGGGAGCGCAAACTAATGGGGGTCGGTCGTAAATTTTATTGCCCTAAGGCCAACTCTGAAGGAGTTGTGGGCATTTTATCATTTTTGTAAATTTTGTATGGCAACCCCCTTAGGGCGTGAAGATAGGGGGTAAGTATGTTCTAGGAATATGTTTGGGAGGGCAAACTAATGGGGGTCGATCGTACAGTTTATTTCTCTAAGGCCTACTCTGAAGAAGTTGTGGGCATTTTATCATTTTTGTAAATTTTGTATGGCAACCCCCTTAGGGCGTGGAGATAGGGAGTAAGTATGTTCTAAGAATATGTTTGGGAGCGCAAACTAATGGGGGTCGGTCGTACACTTTATTGCTCTAAGGCCATCTCTGAAGGAGTTGTGGGCATTTTCATATCATTTTTGTAAATTTTGTATGGCAACCCAATTAGGGCGTGGAGATAGAGGGTAAGTATATTCTAGGAATATGTTTGGGAGGGCAAACTAATGGGGGTCGGTCGTACACTTTATTGCTATAAGGCCAACTCTAAAGAAGTTGTGGGCATTTTTACATAATTTTTGTAAATTTTGTATGGCAACCCCCTTAGGGCGTGGAGATAGGGGGTAAGTATGTTCTAGGAATATGTTTGGGAGCGCAAACTAATGGGGGTCGGTCGTAAATTTTATTGCCCTAAGGCCAACTCTGAAGGAGTTGTGGGCATTTTATCATTTTTGTAAATTTTGTATGGCAACCCCCTTAGGGCGTGAAGATAGGGGGTAAGTATGTTCTAGGAATATGTTTGGGAGCGCAAACTAATGGGGGTCGGTCGTACACTTCATTGCTCTAAGGCCTACTCTGAAGAAGTTGTGGGCATTTTATCATTTTTGTAAATTTTGTATGGCAACCCCCTTAGGGCGTGAAGATAGGGGGTAAGTATGTTCTAGGAATATGTTTGGGAGGGCAAGCTAATGGGGGTCGGTCGTACACTTTATTGCTCTAACGCCAACTCTGAAGAAGTTGTGGGCATTTTATCATTTTTGTAAATTTTGTATGGCAACCCCCTTAGGGCGTGGAGATAGGGAGTAAGTATATTCTAGAAATATGTTTGGGAAGGCAAACTAATGGGGGTCGGTCGTACACTTCATTGCTCTAAGGCAAACTCTGAGGAAGTTGTGGGCATTTCCATATCATTTCTTGTAAATTTTGTATGGCAACCCCCTTAGGGCGTGGAGATACGGGGTTGGTATGTTCTAGGAATATGTTTGGGAGAAGAATATAATAGGGGTCGGTCGTACACTTTATTGCTCTAAGGCCAACTCTAAAGAAGTTGTGGGCATTTTCATATAATTTTTGTAAATTTTGTATGGCAACCCCCTTAGGGCGTGGAGATAGAGGGTAAGTATATTCCAGGAACATGTTTGGGAGGGCAAACTAATGCGGGTCGGTCGTACACTTTATTGCTCTAAGGCCAACTCTAAAGAAGTTATGGGCATTTTTACATAATTTTTGTAAATTTTGTATGGCAGCCCCCTTAGGGCGTGGAGATAGGGGGTAAGTATGTTCTAGGAATATGTTTGGGAGGGCAAACTAATGGGGGTCGGCCGTACACTTTATTGCTCTAAGGCCAACTCTGAAGAAGTTGTGGGCATTTTATCATTTTTGTAAATTTTGTATGGCAGCCCCCTTAGGGCGTGGAGATAGGGGGTAAGTATATTCTAAGAAAATGTTTGGGAAGACAAACTAATGGGGGTCGGTCGTACACTTTATTGCTCTAAGGCCAACTCTAAAGAAGTTGTGGGCATATTTACATCATTTTTGTAAATTTTGTATGGCAACCCCCCTAGGGCGTGGAGATAGAGGGTAAGTATATTCTAGAAATATGTTTGGGAAGACAAACTAATGGGGGTCGGTCGTACACTTTATTACTGTAAGAACGACTCTGAAGAAGTTGTGGGAATTTTCATATCATTTTTGTAAATTTTGTATGGCAACCCCCTTAGGGCGTGGAGATAGAGGGTAAGTATATTCTAGGAATATGTTTGGGAGGGAAAACTAATGGGGGTCGGTCGTACACTTTATTGCTTTAAGGCCAACTCTGAAGAAGTTGTGGGCATTTTATCATTTTTGTAAATTTTGTATGGCAACCTCCTTAGGGCACGGAGATAGAGGGTAAGTATATTCTAGAAATATGTTTGGGAGGGAAAGCTAATTGGGGTCTGTGATACATTTTTTTTCCTCTACGGGCGACTCCGGGGAACTTGTAGCGGTTTTTACCTTATTTTTTTAAATTTTGTATGGTAACCCTGTCAAGGGCTGGAGATAGAGAGTAAGTATGTTCCACAAAAATGTTTGGAGGGAAAAAATAATTTCGGTCGGTCTTACATTTTACCTTTGTAGGAGAACCCTGGAAGCCGTAAGAGCGATTTTAAAAATGTTTAAATTAAGCTTTGTATGGCAACGCTGTTATATGTATGAACACTTATACTAATAAAATTTTTGTTTTGGGTGTGTTTCAATAATATCAACATGACTGATTCTGTTTTTTTCTTTTTTTGTTGTTTTTTTATTATTACATGTAAAAGTATGCTCTTTGTTGTTGTTGTAGACTCAATAAAACGAGGTAGTCTTGGTTTTTTGCTTCTATCTCGGTCATTTATCGGGCGATTTTGCTGAATTCTCGCGACTATCTGTGACAGTTTGATACCATATTCGGGTCTATGCGATATCGGGGGGCTTCAGAAAGTTGATTTCAACCATAACACGGTCAGACGGACATCGCTAAATCGGCTTCCCTATCTATAAGGATCCAAAATATATATACTTTATGGGGTCCCAAATGGTTAATAAAGGAATTACAAACGGAATGACAAACTTATATATACCCTTATCACTTATGTGAAGGGTATAAAAACTTATTCATTATATGTTAATATAAAACAACTACAAAGTAATGCGATAACTTGAGGATTCATAATGTAACTTTTTAGGGCGAGTTATTCAGGATTAAAAATCTTTTGAAAACTTTCTGCGTAAAATTGTGTGTACATACCTTCCATCGCTCTTTAACAACATGTCCGGGCTGCTGGGCAACCCAATTAGGGCGTGAGGATAGGGGGTAAGTATATTCTAGGAACATGTTTGGGAGGGCAAACTAATGGGGGTCGGTCGTACACTTTATTGCTCTAAGGCCAACTCTAAAGAAGTTGTGGGCATTTTTACATAATTTTTTTAAATTTTGTATGGCAACCCCCTTAGGGCGTGAAGATAGGGGGTAAGTATGTTCTAGGAATATGTTTGGGAGCGCAAACTAATGGGGGTCGGTCGTACACTTTATTGCTCTAAGGCAAACTCTAAAGAAGTTGTGGGCATTTTTACATAGTTTTTGTAAATTTTGTATGGCAACCCCCTTAGGGCGTGAATATAGGGGGTGAGTATGTTCTAGGAATATGTTTGGGAGGGCAAACTAATGGGGGTCAGTCGTACACTTTATTGCTCTAAGGCCAACTCTAGAGAAGTTGTGGGCATTTTTACATAATTTTTGTAAATTTTGTATGACAACACCCTTAGGGCGTGAAGATAGGGGGTAAGTATGTTCTAGGAATATGTTTGGGAGCGCAAACTAATGGGGGTCGGTCGTACACTTTATTGCTCTAAGGCCAACTCTGAAGGAGTTGTGGGCATTTTATCATTTTTGTAAATTTTGTATGGCAACCCCCTTAGGGCGTGGAGATAGAGGGTAAGTATATTCTAGGAATATGTTTGGGAGGTCAAACTAATGGGGGTCGGTCGTACACTTTATTGCTCTAAGGCCAACTCTAAAGAAGTTGTGGGCATTTTTACACAATTTTTGTAAATTTTGTGTGGCAACCCCCTTAGGGCGTGAAGATAGGGGGTAAGTATGTTCTAGGAATATGTTTGGGAGCGCAAACTAATGGGGGTCGGTCGTAAATTTTATTGCCCTAAGGCCAACTCTGAAGGAGTTGTGGGCATTTTATCATTTTTGTAAATTTTGTATGGCAACCCCCTTAGGGCGTGAAGATAGGGGGTAAGTATGTTCTAGGAATATGTTTGGGAGGGCAAACTAATGGGGGTCGATCGTACAGTTTATTTCTCTAAGGCCTACTCTGAAGAAGTTGTGGGCATTTTATCATTTTTGTAAATTTTGTATGGCAACCCCCTTAGGGCGTGGAGATAGGGAGTAAGTATGTTCTAAGAATATGTTTGGGAGCGCAAACTAATGGGGGTCGGTCGTACACTTTATTGCTCTAAGGCCATCTCTGAAGGAGTTGTGGGCATTTTCATATCATTTTTGTAAATTTTGTATGGCAACCCAATTAGGGCGTGGAGATAGAGGGTAAGTATATTCTAGGAATATGTTTGGGAGGGCAAACTAATGGGGGTCGGTCGTACACTTTATTGCTATAAGGCCAACTCTAAAGAAGTTGTGGGCATTTTTACATAATTTTTGTAAATTTTGTATGGCAACCCCCTTAGGGCGTGGAGATAGGGGGTAAGTATGTTCTAGGAATATGTTTGGGAGCGCAAACTAATGGGGGTCGGTCGTAAATTTTATTGCCCTAAGGCCAACTCTGAAGGAGTTGTGGGCATTTTATCATTTTTGTAAATTTTGTATGGCAACCCCCTTAGGGCGTGAAGATAGGGGGTAAGTATGTTCTAGGAATATGTTTGGGAGCGCAAACTAATGGGGGTCGGTCGTACACTTCATTGCTCTAAGGCCTACTCTGAAGAAGTTGTGGGCATTTTATCATTTTTGTAAATTTTGTATGGCAACCCCCTTAGGGCGTGAAGATAGGGGGTAAGTATGTTCTAGGAATATGTTTGGGAGGGCAAGCTAATGGGGGTCGGTCGTACACTTTATTGCTCTAACGCCAACTCTGAAGAAGTTGTGGGCATTTTATCATTTTTGTAAATTTTGTATGGCAACCCCCTTAGGGCGTGGAGATAGGGAGTAAGTATATTCTAGAAATATGTTTGGGAAGGCAAACTAATGGGGGTCGGTCGTACACTTCATTGCTCTAAGGCAAACTCTGAGGAAGTTGTGGGCATTTCCATATCATTTCTTGTAAATTTTGTATGGCAACCCCCTTAGGGCGTGGAGATACGGGGTTGGTATGTTCTAGGAATATGTTTGGGAGAAGAATATAATAGGGGTCGGTCGTACACTTTATTGCTCTAAGGCCAACTCTAAAGAAGTTGTGGGCATTTTCATATAATTTTTGTAAATTTTGTATGGCAACCCCCTTAGGGCGTGGAGATAGAGGGTAAGTATATTCCAGGAACATGTTTGGGAGGGCAAACTAATGCGGGTCGGTCGTACACTTTATTGCTCTAAGGCCAACTCTAAAGAAGTTATGGGCATTTTTACATAATTTTTGTAAATTTTGTATGGCAGCCCCCTTAGGGCGTGGAGATAGGGGGTAAGTATGTTCTAGGAATATGTTTGGGAGGGCAAACTAATGGGGGTCGGCCGTACACTTTATTGCTCTAAGGCCAACTCTGAAGAAGTTGTGGGCATTTTATCATTTTTGTAAATTTTGTATGGCAGCCCCCTTAGGGCGTGGAGATAGGGGGTAAGTATATTCTAAGAAAATGTTTGGGAAGACAAACTAATGGGGGTCGGTCGTACACTTTATTGCTCTAAGGCCAACTCTAAAGAAGTTGTGGGCATATTTACATCATTTTTGTAAATTTTGTATGGCAACCCCCCTAGGGCGTGGAGATAGAGGGTAAGTATATTCTAGAAATATGTTTGGGAAGACAAACTAATGGGGGTCGGTCGTACACTTTATTACTGTAAGAACGACTCTGAAGAAGTTGTGGGAATTTTCATATCATTTTTGTAAATTTTGTATGGCAACCCCCTTAGGGCGTGGAGATAGAGGGTAAGTATATTCTAGGAATATGTTTGGGAGGGAAAACTAATGGGGGTCGGTCGTACACTTTATTGCTTTAAGGCCAACTCTGAAGAAGTTGTGGGCATTTTATCATTTTTGTAAATTTTGTATGGCAACCTCCTTAGGGCACGGAGATAGAGGGTAAGTATATTCTAGAAATATGTTTGGGAGGGAAAGCTAATTGGGGTCTGTGATACATTTTTTTCCTCTACGGGCGACTCCGGGGAACTTGTAGCGGTTTTTACCTTATTTTTTTAAATTTTGTATGGTAACCCTGTCAAGGGCTGGAGATAGAGAGTAAGTATGTTCCACAAAAATGTTTGGAGGGAAAAAATAATTTCGGTCGGTCTTACATTTTACCTTTGTAAGAGAACCCTGGAAGCCGTAAGAGCGATTTTAAAAATGTTTAAATTAAGCTTTGTATGGCAACGCTGTTATATGTATGAACACTTATACTAATAAAATTTTTGTTTTGGGTGTGTTTCAATAATATCAACATGACTGATTCTGTTTTTTTCTTTTTTTGTTGTTTTTTTATTATTACATGTAAAAGTATGCTCTTTGTTGTTGTTGTAGACTCAATAAAACGAGGTAGTCTTGGTTTTTTGCTTCTATCTCGGTCATTTATCGGGCGATTTTGCTGAATTCTCGCGACTATCTGTGACAGTTTGATACCATATTCGGGTCTATGCGATATCGGGGGGCTTCAGAAAGTTGATTTCAACCATAACACGGTCAGACGGACATCGCTAAATCGGCTTCCCTATCTATAAGGATCCAAAATATATATACTTTATGGGGTCCCAAATGGTTAATAAAGGAATTACAAACGGAATGACAAACTTATATATACCCTTATCACTTATGTGAAGGGTATAAAAACTTATTCATTATATGTTAATATAAAACAACTACAAAGTAATGCGATAACTTGAGGATTCATAATGTAACTTTTTAGGGCGAGTTATTCAGGATTAAAAATCTTTTGAAAACTTTCTGCGTAAAATTGTGTGTACATACCTTCCATCGCTCTTTAACAACATGTCCGGGCTGCAGTAGATCTTCTGAAATCATTTTTGTAGTTATAGGCGGAAAAAGACAATCACCAGCGATTTGTTGATTGCTATGATGATATAGTTGCCCGGTTTTATCAAGATTGATATTTAGTTTTGAAGATGGTTCTGGTGGATATATGCTACTCTGATAAGGTTCTTGTATGTTAGGCGTTTTAAAAGTAACACGATGTCGAAGGGGTGAGCGGTTATTTTTTGCAGGTAAAGTTGCCGAGCGCTTCAATATATTCCCTTTATTTTGGCTACCAGACCTTTTAGGTTGTTCGTAACAATGTTTAGGTTGCCTTCGGTTTTCAGCAGTCGAGTCAAAAGTACTCTCCTCATCTCTAAAAATTGAAAATAACAAACATATTGAAGATTAAAATTAAAAACAACCCAGGTTACTTTACGAAAAGTTGGAAGAAAGAAAACCATGTGTAAAAACTCATGTTTGGTCATTTACCTGTCCAGGTTTTTAAAATATTTTTTTATTATTTATTAAAATTACCCGAATTATTTGGACCCTTGTTATACTTACGCTCACTTTCGGAATTCGTATTTAAACAATAATTTAGTTAATGTTTATTGAAATATAAATCCAACTTAGGTTAAGTTTAATTTTTTAGTCATTAATTAATTAATAAGATTTTACTCTTTAAAAATGTGTCCTTGTTACAAAAACAAAGCATTATTGAAGGTTTGCCTTTAATTACAGCTGTTAAGGCAAAACAAAAGGTTGTAAACAGATATCTTTTTCGTCTAAAAAAAAATAAACTGTCAAAATTTCTTTTCTAAAAAAAATTGCTTCCAGAAATTTTATGACCAGTTTTTAAGTGTTTCACCGACCATAAAAAGTTTAAAATTTGTATGATTAAAAATAAAACAAAAATTTAGAGAGAGTTTGCATTTACAATTTTTATCCAGCAGTGATGAATACTTTTCGTTTAAAAACAGTACATATTTGTACAACTTAAATGTTTGTTATAAGACACCCAAATTTTCGTTAACAAAATAAATTCCTGAATTATATAAATAAAAGAGTAAACACAATTGTAAAAAAGGCCACTTTTTAAACTTTAAATTTTTACAAATTTTTGGGCAAAGTCGAACTTTTTTAGAAAAGAATTTGTTTTTAATTTAAAGTTCTGTGTATGTGAAAATTACAAACGCACTCGGCTTGGCGTGATGACCAGTTTAAACTAAAAATAGATCTTAATGATAATTATTTCATTAAAAACTGACTAGTAGTATATGTAACCAGTGTTGTCCAAATTGCAATTCTATTTTAAATAGTCCTAACTACAAAATAATTCTCAAAGTTTTGAATTATACAAAAATTTAAACGAAAAATGATTAAATTTAATTCAAGTTATCAATTCTACGTGAAACATGCCACATAACAAAATTACAAAAAAAAAATTTTCTTCAAGTTCTAGAATACTTTAAAAGCCTTCTCATAGATTGTGTCAAAATTGGAAAAAGTACCAAACATGTAAACCAGATTTGTCCCTTTAACTTTAACCTTTAACCTTACAAAGTACGAAATTATAATTTTTAACCTTAATTGTTTAAAAGCGTGCCAAAAAATAGTTCATACTTTTTGAAACTTGTTAACCGCAATTTGAACTGTGTTTCTGTTTTTGTAAGCTTTCAAATTACAAAGAGTGCCAAAACATAATCTTAACCTTTTTCTATTTAGGGTTCAGAGTTTTTAAAAGGTACCAAAAAAGTTGTTATTTTATGAGGGCTCTGAAATAAAATTTGAATTTTGTTTCTATCTTTTTTGGTTTTAAAGAAATAAAATGTAGCTTATATATATATATATATAACATTTTAACTCTTTTAACCTTTACACTGAAAATAAGTTTTAAAATCAAGCAGAAAAATAAGATTTAAAAATGAAACCGTGACAAAATCGAATTTAGTTTCTATTTTCTTATTTTAAAAAGGTTTGTTCTTTTTTTGAAAGGAGAAATTATAAAAAAAACATTTTTAAATCAAAATTATTATTTTTCGTTTTAAGGTTTTTCATATTTGTTGCAAACTCTAAACAATCTTAAAACAAAGTTGACAATTTTTTAATAAAAAATTAAATGTTTAAATTAAAAAAATTAATATTTTTAAATTAATAACAGAAGTTTTTGTTTTGATAATGAAACGTTTTATATATAAAATATAGCATTTTAAATTAAAAATTAAGCATTTTTAAATTAAAAATTCGTGTTTTTGTTTCTACATTGCATTATACTTACTATTTATTTGGTATAAAAATAAACCATTTTTTAGTTTGTATCCATATTTGCAGAAATGTAAAAGAATGGAAATATAATATTGTGTTGACAAAACTTACTTTGCCTTAATCTAAAAGAAAATTAATTGAAAGAGGTCGCGAATCTTGCAAACAATTCTTCACTTTAAAAGGACCGTAACATTTGAGTCATCGACATTGAACTGGAAGTAATAATAATAATGTATCTACAACTGGGGGGATTCTAAAATACATTTCGGCATCTGAATATATAAAAAATAAAAAAATCATCATATTAATATTTGTTGCCACCAAACTGTTGAACAAAAAACTTACCTTTTAAAAATAGCATTATTTTTGCAAAATCGATACAGTTAAACAAATCCAACAGTGGATCATATTGCTTCGTAAAATTTCTCTTTCTCCTAAATCGAATCCTTTAAAAATGTCATTTGTTTCTTTCATCTTTTAGAAAATTATATTAAATAATTTTTTTTCACAGCACTTTTTTTAAATATTAAACACAAAGAAAACATCTTTATTTTTAGCAAAAAACTATTCGTTATTAAAACAATAAAAAAAATTCTGTTTTTAAAACGCATCATTTTATAAATAACAATGTTAAATTTTTAAATAGTAATTAAAAATCCTTTTTTGGGTGGGGGTAAAGAAGGAGTAGCTCCCATGCAAATTAAAATTTTTTATGAAATTTTCGATAAGCTATATCTCGGAAACTAAAACAGCTATCGACATCAAATATTTTACGAAAATGAATTGGACAACAAAACCTACGCTTTGAAGAAAAAATTTTTTGGGTGGGGTATAAGAAGGGGTAGCTCCCATACAAATGAACAATTTTTATGAAATTTTCGATACGCTATATCTCGGAAACTGTAACAGTTTTTGACATCAAATGTTTCACAAAAAGTATTAAGACAACAAAACCTACGCTTTAAAAAAAATTTTTGGGTGGGGGGTGAAGAAGGGGTAACTCCCATACAAATTAACAATTTTATTTAATTTTCGATAAGTTATATCTCGGAAACTATAACAGCTATCGGCATCAAATGTTCTAAAAAAAGTAATTCGACAAGACCTAAGCTTTAAAGAAACAATTTTTTGGGTGGGAGGTGAAGAAGGGGTCGCTCCCATACAAATTAACAATTTTTATGAAATTTCGATTACCTATATCTTGGAAACTACAACAGCTATCGACATCAAATGTTCTACAAAACGTAATTCGACAACAAGGCCTACGCTTTAAAGAAAAAACATTTGGGTGGGAGGTGAAGAAGGGGTCGCTCCCATACAAATTAACAATTTTTATGAAATTTCGATTACCTATATCTTGGAAACTACAACAGCTATCAACATCAAATGTGCTAAAAAAAAAAAGTAATTGGACAACAAGACCTATGCTTTGAAGAAAAAATTTTTTGGGTGGGGGGTGAAGAAGGGTAGCCCCCATACAAATTAACAATCTTTATGAAATTCTCGATAAGCTATGTATATCTCGGAAACTATAACAGTTATCGGCATCGAATGTTCTACAAAAAGTAATTGGACAACAAAACCTACGCTTTGAAGAAAAAAATTTTTGGGTGTGGGGTGAAGAAGGGTAGCTCCCATACAAATCAACAATTTTTATGAAATTTTCGATACGCTAAATTTCGGAAACTATAACAGAAATTGACTTCAAATGTTCTGCAAGAAGAAACAAGACAATAAGACTTATACTTCAAAAAAAAGTTTTTTGGGCAGAGGCAGAGGAAGGAGTAGCTCTTATTACAATTAACAATTTTTATAAAATTTTCGATACGCTACATCTGGGTAACTATTACAGTTATCGACTTCGTAAAATCAAATAATTCATATTTTTTGGAAAAATAAGTTGGAGAGGAGCAGGGGGACTAGAACATCCCATTAAAATTAACAACTTTTATTAACCTTTTAATATAAATAATGATGCCGAAAACTTGTATAACTCTCGACCTCACACCTTCTATGCACATCTATTTCGATTATTCATACGAACGTTAAAATTTTTCAAAGATGTCTATGGACTTTAAAACTGGCACAAGCTATTTTTATTATATTATTTTCAGTACAAAATAACTCGGCTGGGTATATTTAAAGACCAATGTGAAGGGTATATAAGATTCGGCACAGCCGAATATAGCGTTCTTACTTGTTTTAAAATACACTATTATAACAAGAAAAAATTTTTATTCCCTAACATGTTCACAAAAAAATTTCGTTATTAAAACAAAAACGATATTTTTTTTATGGTTTCAATGTCTTATTTTTTTTTTAAATATTGTTTATGTATTTTTAAAATAAAAAGAAAATTTTTTTTTAAAAACGAATTCATAAAAATGCTGCAATTTAAAAACAAAAAAACAGATATAAATATTTGCCTGGGTGGTGTTCAAATTGAATTTGTGGATCGAATAAAATGTTTGGGCATTGTTTTAGGCTGTAAGCTTTCATTTGGGTCTCATATTGATATTCTAAGTTGTAAGGTGTTTTGTGTTTTGCGCAAAATATATTCGAAGAATATGTATTTACCTCGGTGTGTAAAATGTTTGCTGGCTTATGCTTTGATGTTTTCTATACTTTTATATGGCCTTGAAGTTGTGAGTTGTACTTGTGCTATATATTTAGACAGAATTAGACGTTTGCTAAATATAATTGTCCGTTTTATTTATAATATTAAAGGTCGTGCACATATTTCTTCTTATATATTACGATTTCTGGGCTGCTCGTTTAAGGAATTTATTATGTAACGTAGCTTGGTGTTTTTAAAAAAGTTTTTAGTATAACATTATTAAAATGCGATACATACATAATTTATTTTAGTATAACATAAAAATGAGCGGTAGAAAGATCTGATTTTTTCAAATTAAAGTTTCTTTCAACATTAACGGAAAATAACAATTTCTTCTAATAAAAAGAAATTATAAGAACTTAAGCCAAACTTAAAATAAAAAATTTGTATTAAGAAACAATTAGTTCAACAAAAATTAGCATATAACTCACACATGGCACGGTGCAAAATTATCTTTAATAATTTCTGTCCATTTGTCGTTGACAAAAAAAGAAATTAAAAATGATTTACCCCCTTGTATATAATATACGAGAATAAAAAGCGTTTCATTCCATCTGAGAGATGGATGATGCGCAACAGTTAGTCAAGTGTTGCCGAAGAGACTTTTAATAGAAAAAAGCATAGTGTATATAAAAAGTAAACTTCGTCCTAACTTACAAAGTAAAAACGAAAGAAAAACAGTCATGCCGTATCCCTTTCCATGTTACATGAAAGTTAAATAGGTGATGTTTACTACCAAATACACTACTACTGTTCAAAGAGTACTGATGATGAAATTGCGTAGCTGCTTTCGAAAATTCATTCTACTCGGCTAGTAGCGGTAGAAAAATCTGCTTTTTTTCAAATTAAAGTTTCCTTCAATATAAACGGAAAATAATAATTTCTTCTAATAAAAAGAAATTATATGAACTTAAGCCAAACTAAAAATCAAAAAAAGGCCATAAATTTCGTTAAAACCTTAATTAAAATCGTCTGGTAATACAACAATAACATTTGCTTAGAGCCAGCAACGCGGACCGGGTCAGCTAGTAAATTATATTTGGAGCTATATAAAAAGATAAAAATTTGTCGTATTCTATTTTTCGGTATATATCTCAATTATTTTATTTTTATTTTTAACGCCATTTACGGCTTGAACACTTCCTCCCAATGTGGAAAGTTGCTTTAGTAAAGATGATTCCTAAACCTGGAAAAGAGCCTTCCAAGGTTGAATCCTATAGGTCTATCAGTTTATTGCCAACCATGTCGAAATTGTTTGAGAAATTGTTAAAAAACAAATTGACTCCGATCTTATATGATAACGACTGCATTCCCAATCACCAATTTGGTTTTAGACGACAGACCCACAGGTTGGTTCAAGTTATAAGAAAAGCGTTGGAGGAAAAAAAATATTATTCTGGGCTGTTTATAGATGTTTCTCAAGCATTTAAAAGTCTGGCATGAAGGTCTTTTGACAAAACTAAAGCTGAACTTGCCTTTGAACCTCTGTAACCTTTTGGAAAAATATATAACCAACAGACAGTTTATGATCAAACAAGGGGATCACTTCAGTAGTCCGCTGGTGTTCCCCAAGGTAGCATTCTAGGACCAAATCTGTACCTGCTTTACACAGCAGACATGCCAACCGATAACAAAACACATACGTCGACATATGCTCATGATACTGCCTTTCTCAGTACCCATGAAAATTCTAAAATGGCCTCAAAACAACAACAGAACCATATTATCCAAGTAGAAAAATTGGCAAAGTTATGGGCAGTAAAAAATTAATAAACAAAAATGTACTCACGTAACCTTTACTTTACGCAAAGAAACGTGCTCTCTTATCTTATCTTATTATTAATAATCAGATAGTGCCTCAACACCTTGAGGTGAAATACCTTGGCATTCACCTGGATCGTCGTCTCACATGGAAGTCACACATAGATGCTGAGTTAATATGTACAAATAAAATTGAAAACAGTCCAAATTCATCGGCTGATTGGTAGAAACTCTGTACTTCGTCTCGACTGTAAACTTCAGCTCTACAACTCAATTTTGAAGCTTATTTGGTGCTACGGGATACAACTATGGGGTACTGCCTCTGCCTCTAACATAGAGAAAATTCAACGTCGTCAAAATAAAATCCTAAGAATGATAACTGATGCACCTTGGTACATTAAAAACAGCAACATCCACAAGGATCTACATGTTCCACTAGTTAAGTGCGAAATCCTAAACTATGTGGACAAGTATTTAAATAAGCTGGAAACACATCCAAATCCGCTCGCTCGAAACATCTTACAACATGGCGGGCACACTCGCTTGAAGCAGAAGGACACCGTTGCTCTTAGATGAAACCATCCGAAGTGATTTTTTTTTGAGAACATTAATTTTAGTCTGGCACTGGCTGGACAAATTTTAAACATTTATTTATAAGATTTGAATACTTATTGTTAGTTCACAGAAGTGAAGATTCAATAATAAAATAAATATGAAAAAAAATCTCAATTATACTGAAAGTTATCAAGCTCCAAATATTTTTCGAATTCAAAACAGTTTCCGAACCACTGTTTTGTTTAATAATTTACTGCTAGCGATATTTTAAGAACGGAAATCAACACAAAAATTCAATTAAACAAAGATATAAGGAAGGTATGGTATTACAAAAAAAAAAAACCTAAGAATTTGTTTTCCCAAAACAAATACTTTTAAATTCGGAAATTTTAAAGAAAAAATTCAAATGCGGCACTAGCAGTTTTTGCTGTTTTTTGGTTATATTTTAAAATCTAATAATATTTTGCTCAAAAGTTTATAAAAATGTATGTCTTTGTTAAAACAAATTTCTATATTGGTGTTTTATTTTATTTATTTTTTATTTTATTTAAAGAAATCAATACAAAGAAAGCCTTCATGGCCAATTATTTATGTATTACAGATAATTCACTATATATAGAGTAAATAGAAATAAAGATACCTAAAAAATTAATAATCTATACAAGGTTATAAAATTCAGTAACAGTGTACAAATGTAAAAATGCTCCCCAGCATGAACAATGGAAAAATAACTATATAAAAAAAAAAGTGGGAACCTATAGCAGAGTTTCTTTCATAAGATAATTCAAATATATTAAGGCACAGCCCCATTAAAGTAAGCAATAAGCTTACGTTTATAAGATGGAAGAGAAAAAGAAAACAGTTTGAGGTCATTAGGTAGAGAATTCCAAACTTTATAGACGCGAACTAAAAACGAGCGCTCATATATTGAAAGGTGCCTGGAGGGCACACTTAACTGAATATTACGTGTCGAATTAATGAAAGAAAAGTCACTTACTAAAATAGCAGGTTGTTGTGTTTTCATAATTTTATAAAAGTGAAGGAACGTAATCTTAAATAATCATCAAAGTTACATTTCAAAAAACTTGGAACAAGATCCCGAACTCTTTCATGTTCATGAACTCTTACGTTGAAAACATAACGAACCACCTTCCGTATAATTCCACTAAGAACATTTATATTATTTAACACAGGAACCCGAAAAAACCTCCAGGCCATAATTTAGCTGAGACATAATCAGGGAATTTGCCAAGTGATACCTGACATGTCCAGGTGTATATGGTTTCAAAGAAAACAGTCTTCTTAAAGTAAAACAAATTTTATTAGCAAGAGAATTGATGTGGCTATCAAAATTAAGATAGGAATCTAAACCAATTCCAAGGCATCTCAAACAATTCACGAGAGCAATAACTTGACTCTTTATATATAGTCTTGGATAAAAAATACTCCGATTTTGGGAACTGAAACTCATAGCCTTAGTCTTAGTTGAATTAATTTCAAGGTAGTTATTTGACATCCAGTTAGACACTAAGTCCAAATGGTTGTTCAAGGAGATCTCAAAGTTGCCAAGGTCATAATTATTTAAAGTGAACAAAAGAAAAATATCGTCAGCAAAAACAAACGGCTGACAAAATTGGTGCTTATAAGCGGAATACAATCATTTAAATACGCAATAAACAAGATAGGACCTAATACCGACCCTTGAGGCACCCCAGGTGTAACTGGTCCAATGGCTGAACGAGATTATCCACACGAAACAAACTGTGAACGTTCCGATAAGTAAGTGTAAATAAGCCTGCATGCAGACCTCGAAAAGTTAAAATTTACATGAAGTTTTTTAACAAGAATATTATGATTAATCCGATCAAATGCTTTAGTCAGATCAAGAGAAACTAGGGTACATTGTTTATTTTTATCTAGTCCCTTTCTTACGTTATCCGTAAGCGAAAGTAGCAATGATGTCGTATTGTGATATTGCCTAAACGCAAACTGGTTAGGATGAATCAGAGAACCACAACTAGTCAAAATCTGCGTTTTCGTTATCACCTCAACAATTTTAGACATAGCAGGAAGAATTGTTATCGGTCTCCAGTCATCCATACTACCACTTTTCAGTATGGGTACAATTCGACCTAGCTTCCACGCAGAAGGAAATTTAGAGGTGGTAAATATGGTGTTAATAAAATGAAGAAGCAATCTACTGATAAGAGGATATATTAGTTTAATGAATTTAATAGGAATTTTATCATTACCCGTAGCATTTGACTTAATGGAGTTAATGGCAAGTAATAGGTCATATTCAGTTATAGGGTTAAAATAAATGAAATTATTATTTTCAGAAAAATCATAAATTTTCAAAGCTCCTAAAAAATTCGGGTGCATATTATTTAAAAAACTAGAAGCAACAGCTTCAACTCTGGATGGATCAAGATCAGAATCATTACAACCAACACCACCAAGTTTGCGAATTCCATACTCCTTACGGGCCTTTCTTATAATGGATTTAGTTTTGTTTCTTAGTTTACAATAAGCTCTCCAATTAGCCTCAGAGCGATCCCTAAGGTAAGTACCATAAGCCCGATCCCTAGATAATTTTGCCTCAGCGATATTGATTGAATTCATGAAGCTAGAATCACGCGCCCTAATTTTCATTCTGGATGTAGAAACATAGCTATGTAGCCCATTGACCAACTGATCAATGGCACAAAGTTGTAAGTCAACATCACTGGTAGAGAAAATAGAAGACATATCAAAGGTATTTAGATGCTGATAAAATTCCTCATAATTTATTAAATTATAATTATTGAACTCAACCCAACCACTACGCTTCAGAGAATTAAATTTTATAGAAACAGTTATAAAGCTGTGGTAGGAGGAAAAAAAACGGAAATTGCAATTGACTTTTGTGGGTCACAGAAGACGGTTGACTTAAAAGGAAGTAGTCAATCAAGGAAGTAGTATTTGTTGGCAAATGAATATGTGCAGGCAAACAATTATGTGCACATGTAAGACCACATCTAGAAATTAGAGAACGAAAATAGTATGATTTAGCAGTATCAAAAAGGTTATAATTAAAGTTACCCATGACCAGGATGTTTGAATAACGATCGAACAGATCACTATGCAGGTTTTCAAACAAGTCAACATCACCAGTTGGCAAATATACAACACCGACTATCATTGAAGAATCATTACCATAAATCTCAACAAACAAAGACTCACATACTCCATACTGTCTGCCATAAAAAATAACTTTATAACGTAAATTGTCAGATATAAACAGCCAGACACCTCCTCCTCTACTGGGATGTCTAACATCACTCGATCTGGGACGATCATTTCTCAGAATTCTGTAACTGGGTAAACTAAGAGATTGAGAAAGAATGTCTGACTTGAACCAGGTCTCAGTAACCCCGATTATGTCAAGGCCAGAATCCCCAAAAACACTTCTGAACTCTTCGAGTTTGGTACCTACATTAGATGGACATAAGCTTTGAGCGTTTTTATGTCTGATGCTGAAACTATCGGAAGAAGAAGGAATACATGACCTCAAGACAGATTCATCCCCAGCTATAGGTCCAAGGTTCTCATAGAGATGATCCAATATTCATATATGCGGGGGAGCAAAATAACAGTTGGAATAAAAGAATTAAAGGATAATATAAAATTTTGAGCAAATGTAATAAAAATTTCAAAAATTCAAATACAAACCAAAAAACCCAACTTGATTAAAAATTAGGAACAACAAAAAAGTAAAATGTTACTAAAATAAAAAAATAAGATACAATATAAAGGAAAAAAAGGGCAAAAATAATTGAACAATAATAATAAAAAGCACGATTTGTATCTAAGGTATTAAGTAATTATATCAAAGAGATTAATCAGCTCCTGAAAATTAACAGATTTCATCACATCATCCGGCATAGTAACTTTGGCTTTTAATCTTTCACGATTTATAATGGAGTAGCTCTTAATCCTCTTTTCCTTTTTTAGCTTCCAGCAAAAGCCTAGGAGTTTATTTGCTAAAGATGAGTAGTTGTCATTTAGGTAGATACGGCCATCAGTTTCTCCAACAATAACATCAGACAACTTTAATGATTTGTTTTTATAATAATTAGACATTACGCTATTACGTTTAGCAATGTTACTAAATTTGACAAGAATGGCAGTATGTTTTTTAATGTACATAATATTTAAAACATCGTTCCGAAGAACATCCACTTTTAAGTAAGTCTACAGCTTACCCGCAGTCTCATTTAGATTCCCTAAATTGTTAGGAAGACCGGTGATAACAATATCTTGTCTATTCAGACGAAGCTGAAGTGAATGATTTTGTAGCAACAACTCGAAAAATTTCCGTTTGTTAATAACATTACTTGAATTAACAATGGATTTATAGTCTGCCACTTCATCCTTTATTTCTTTAACAGTATTAGACAGTTCCATGCGAATCTTACTAACAGCGGACTCAAAAGAGGATTTAATTGAAGCCTGCTCACTTTTTATTTCATCAGTATGATCACGTAGATATTTCTTAAGATCGGCAAATTCCTTACGCATTTCCATTTTATAGTCAATTTCAGTGTTTGTCGGAGGATTTTTCATGCAACTGATGCAAGTGTAATATAGGTTGCGATTTTTATCCAATGTGTTAAACACAACTTTAGAAACGCCCTCACAATCAGTATCATACCAAGTGTCACAAGACCGGCAGAGGAAACATCTAGTTCCATCTGTTTTCAATTTACAAACACCACAAGGGTAGGCCATTTTGATTACTTATACTTATTGGTTGTTGTTAATTTGAGGTTATGTTGAAATGGCGGCAAGCACAGCACGAGCCAATAATTTTCACAAAAAGTTTTTATTTAAAAAGTCAGGATATATACAAAATATTCACGTAAAATAACAACCCAAGATAAAAACAAGGTTTATTTAATCAGTTTTTGGGTAAATTTTATTTATTTTTGCACAAAAAAAGAATACTTTTTAACTTTTAATCAAGAGGAGTATATTTTCACGTCTAATACAACATAGTGTTGCCACACCAATTTTTTTATTTAATAAGAATTTTAAAATGTATTATTCTCAAAAAATCAAACCCAACAGGACCAAAATAATTTTTTAAGAAAAAAGCAGGCACAATGAAACATCGTAGGGTCAAGTAAAGCTCACTATTTTAAAATTATTAAACTATATTTGTTGAAAATCAAGTCCTTTGTAAATTTTGTTTTTTTAGCAGACGGTAATTATTTTAGTTTTATAATTGATCTTTATAGATATTATTTCTTATTTTTGATTTTCATTTTTTAGCACAGCTATTACAGTTATTGGGTTTAAATATTTACTTACTTTGCACACATGTACAAAAAAAAAATACTTTTAAAAATGTTTTCTTCAATGTTACTTTTTACATTAGAGATTCTCTTTTTTTGTTTTCTTCGACAAAATTTATATGAAGACATTTGTCATGATATATGTAACTTGAATAAAATTTTTTGAGTTTGAACGAACTGTGTAAAAAAGTAGTCTCTTTATACTCTTTTTGTCAACAAACAAAAATTCTATTGAAGGAATATTAATAAATTGCATCGTGTTAATTAATATAATCTTATAGTTTAGATTTTTTGTTGTTTTCATGTGTTTGTATTTATGAAAAGTTTGTTAATTAAATGACTAAATTTTTGCTCGTTTTTGTCAAAAAATTAACGAATTTGTGAGTAAGTATTTATATTCAAAACAAAAACAAATTTGCGTTTTTTGTTTTTTTTATATTTACCACACTCACAAATTCGTGTATTTTTTAATAATAAATAATGCAGAAAGTTAACACCGCTTCTAAAAACTTTTTTTAAAAATTATTGTATATTCATATGTATGTATATGAATAATTTTTTTCTTCTTACTTAAGTTATGGGTCTACCAAGTTTATGTGAATAAGATTAACATTTTTACAACACATTTTCTTTTTTCCACATCAGTTTCACTCATATGCATTAGTTGGTAAATAGAAATTAAAAAAAAATTCATTTACAATGAAGTAGCGACAAACTTTCACAATAGAAATAAAATGTTTGATGCAATTATTTTATCGAAACTTTTTTTAAGTAGAATGCACTTAATTTTTGATTCGAACTAAAATTTTCAGTTATATGGTTTAATCGGTCGCGAAGTAATGATGAGAAAAGTTATTTTGTGAAAAGAAACGCGACGCACATTAGGGTGAATGGCATAGAAAGAGGCAATTAATTCAAAAACTTTCACAACCGTGTTTGGTACCATATAAAAGTAGATAAAATTCTACATCACTAACTGTAAAAAAAAAGTTTTAAGTTTTTAGTTCATTTGCAGTGTATGTTTAAGTTTCAATAATTTTTTGCGCGCATTGATTAAAAGAGAAAATTTTGATATTTCAAGTGATTATATTTTTTATTAAGACTTCTATAAGTAAAAGTTTTATAATGGAACGTTCAACTTTAGGTAGATGAGCATATAAAAATTATTTTTTGTTTAGATGTTTAAGAAATAAAAAAAATTAAAACAAAATTGCTCTGAAATGTGGTATTTTTGATATATACACTGAGTTTCAACCACTTTGTGGATGAGTGCAGGAAAAAATGGATTTATGCTCTTAAAATATGATATTTTAGCTAATAAATCCCAGAATGCCTATTTGCGCATTTGTGCGATTTTTGAGTTATGAAGGTTTTTGGGATCCAACTCCAGTTGCTAAAAAATTTTGCTAATATTAATACACATTAAATATTAATTTTTTTATTTAAAAAGAAGTAAGAGAGCTATATTCGACTGTGCCGAATCTTATGTACCCTTCACACTGGTCTTTTTATACACCCAGCCATCTTTTCTAGCGCAGTTATTTTGTACTGCATAAAATATAATAAAAATACTTTGTGCCAGTTTTGAAGTCCATAGAAAACTTTACAAAATTATAATGTTCGTATGAATAATAGATATAGAAGGTTTGAGGTCGAGAGTTTTAAAAGTTTTCGCCAATAATCGTATTAAAAGTTAAGTAAAAGTTATTAAATTATATGGGATGTTCTAGTCCCCCTGCTCCTCTCCAACTTTTTTCCCCAAAATGTATGAGTTATTTAACCATTACTTTTTTTGGAACATTCGAGATCGATCGCAGTTATATTTTCCCAGATGTAGCGTATCGAAAATTTCATAAAAATTGTTATTTTGTATGGGCGCTACCCCTTCTTCTACCAAAAAAAAATCCAAAAGGTCTTATTGTCCAATTAGTTTTTGTTGAACATTTGAAGTCGATAGCTGTTATAGTTTCCGAGATATAGTGTATCGAATATTTCAAAAAATGTTAATTTGTATGGGAGATATTCTTTGTCCTGCCCCACCATAAAATTTTTTTCTTTAAGGTGTAGGCCTTATTGTTTAATTACTTTTTGTGGAACATTTGAAGTCGATGTCTGTTATAGTTTCCGAGATATAGCGTAACGAATATTTCATAAAAACTGTTAGTTTGTATGGGAGTTACCCCTTCCCCTGCCCACACCCATAAACTTTTTTCTTCATAGTGTAGATATTGTGTTCCAATTAATTTTTGTAAAACATTAGATGTCGATAGCTCTGGGGCCAAATTACGGCATCCGTGATCAAGTAAAATTGTTCGTAATATTTGCTTTTGAGATTACCGCATTCGTTATCGAGTAAGAGCTATCGTAATTTCTGATGATAGCATTCGTTAACGAGTACGCTATCGAGTGCTGGCTAACGAAAAGTTGTTCGTGAGGTAAACAGCATTCGAAATTTATTTTATGTGCAACAATAGGCAGTGAAGGTAGACAAAATGTAAGTTTTTATACAAATTTTAGTTGAAGCTATAAATAAATAAAATAAACATTTTAGGACCAATATTAACAAAATAAATGGAAAGCAAAAGTATATAATGGCTCAATTTATGGTTGATCATCCTAACTTGGCCAAAAATAAATTACCAAACATATGTTCATTTTGAGATGGTTTTTGCAACCCAAAATGAGTGCCGTCTATACAACCAATCACTAAGAAATAAAAGAAATGTTACATAAAGCTAGCATAATATTGCGAATTTATATTTATCGCCAGGGAGCTTAAATTTTTGCATAAACGCTTTCGAGCATAAAGCAGACTGTTCTGGTAAAAATTTAATAAATTTTGCACACAGCTTATTATCTATTTCTTTCATCATTTTGTTAACCGTTTTGCAAACTCCGCTCTGACTTATTCCAATTAAATAGTCATTTCCAGTGGTATGTTGAAAAGATCCACTGGCTAAAAGTGATAATGATAGGGCCAGCTGCAGCTTTGGTGGTAAGGCAGTAGACATATGCCCTTCAAAATTTAGCTCACAAAGAATAAAATGAAATGCCTTTTTTGAAACTGTAAAACGCTTAACAAACCTTAAATGATAAAGTTTTAAACGAAATTCAGTAGCTGACAATGACAGTGGATCACTTTTAACCCGTATTTGTCTTCTTATACGCATAGTATTATATTCATCCTCTGAGTCAGAAGATAAACACAACAAAACTAATGTAGTCATTTTTATTTTGCTTTTTTTTATTGATTACTTAAAAACAATATAACAGCAAAATTTTGTGTTTACTTTTTTTACAAAGTTGTAATTTTTTACTAAAACATGTTTTTATTTAATTACAATGCAAAAAAAATCTATTACATTCTATTTTAATTTCGATACGTGAGCTTTCGAATGCGGTAATCCATTCATTCGATACGTGACGAAATTTCATTCGATACGAAAGTGTACTCGTTCACGAGTGCCGTAATTTGGCCCCTGATAGTTTCTGAAATATAGCGTATCGAAAATTTCATAAAAATTTTTAATTTGTACTAAAGCTACCCTTTCCCCTGCCCCCACCCATAAAATTTTTTCTTTACAGTGTAGGCCTGATTATTCAGTTATTTTATGTAGAACATGTATAGTCAATAGCTTTTGAGACATAGAGTATAAAAAATTTCAAAAAAATTTTCCATTTTTATGGGAGCTACCCCTTCCCCTGCCCCAGCCCAAAATATTTTTTCAAAACTGTAGGCCTTATTGTCCAAAAACTTTTTGTAGAACCCTTTAAGTCGATAGCTGTTGTGGTTTCTAAGATTTAGCGCATGAAATATTTCACAAAATTTGTGCACTTGTAGAGGAAATACCACTTCCCCTGATCATATCTGAAAATGTTTTTTGCCTTATTTAGGTCCCTATTTTCAGAGTATCCGCGCTAAGTTTTGTGGCAAAAATGACTATATTAACTGAGATACATAGGGATATATGCACAAATTTTGTCCTAAAAAAATGGGTTATTTTGGGTTTTCGCCTATATCTTAGTAAATAGTAAACCGATTTTGCTGATTTTAATTAGCTATTGTCTCTAGGATATTTTTAATAGCCCGTCAAAGGTTTTTTAAAAAAAAATTTTTTAAATGCAATTTTTATATATTTATTAATATCCATCAAAAAAATAATAACATTTTAATATTACGACTTGTGTGGATTAATCGCCATTTTTATAGCATTCACGCCAATATGAGACGTTGCAGTATGAATAGTTTAAAATTTACTGTCAATCGTTTTTGTTTTGTTTCTTTTATTTTTATTGCATTTAGTTGTTGTTAGTACAAATATTTTGGAAGATAATTGCAACTATAACTATAACTTTCAGCTGAAAGTCCATGGCACGCGTCAACGTCGCAATCCGTTGTGGCTTTCTAAACTTTTGCACGTTGTTGCGTTTCAAGTTACATGCAATGGTTTGCCGCATAGAATTTGTTTTTTTTTGCGTTGCAAAAGTTTATCGATAGCTTTTAAAATAATATAAAATTTCACCCCCATTAGTCAAAATAGCTGGTCTGTTGGTTTGCCACTTTAAGCCACATGCAAGAGTAGAAAGTAGCTCTACTTATTGCGTGCGTCGCGTCAAATGTCAACAAAAACAAAATACACATAATTCGTCCCAAAACGATCACTAGCCGGCTTACAAAAACAGCATTTATATACACGTATTCAACTTTTTTGACAACCGCATATAAAGCGAGCGCGCATGAAAAGCGTGTTGCCTACATCGGATTCACCATGTCTGAACAATGCGAGAATAAATTTTTCGATATGCATTTTTTACTCGAGATATCTTTATTATTTGTTAGTTTATGTATGTACATATATTTGTAATTAAAATTTTTGTAAAGATATGTTAAAACTTACTATATGCATTGTTTTTCTTAAAGTTTTAACGCAAACTGTTGTTCACACACAAATGAATGCTTTTTACTCATATCACAAACCATTATATTTTTAATCTTTTATTTTAACTTTTATTATAAGACAACTCCATTGTAGGCCAATTATTTTAAATATCGACGGTGATAAGCGAATAACAATGCGACGGTTTAGAGCCGCCCGTTCGTAATAATAGTGGACGACAGTGTTACCATAAGATGAAATTATAAAAGTGATAATTGCTTAAAAACAAGGTGCTAAAGTATTCTAAAGATAACAAACTTAAATGCTAGATTTTTTATGAGAATTTATCATAAAAATATCAGCTAAATAAACTTTTAGGAAATATTTTTGTAATTTTAAATATAAAAATGCTTAAAATAATAGTAGCTGTATGTTGAGTCTACATAATCTAAAACAATTCAATGTTAAATAGCAAGAAATATTGAGCTCATGAAACTTTTTATAAAATTTTAGCATTTATAGCTATAGAAAAAGTTCTAGGTAGCACTTAGCACTTTTTGGAGGCCTTCAGTGCCTAGTTGGGCATTTTGCTTTGCCGCGCAAATTCCCTCTTTTATCTTAACTACACGTATACAAAGCATTAGAAATTTTTAGTCAGTCTCAGATGAGTTTTCAAACAAAGCGGTCGATTACCGCTTGTTTGTTGAATTACACTAACAACAATATAGAATTAATATTATCTGAAACTGCACATATACAAAAACAAATGCATTAGTATTAGTGTGCCTATCACTGCTTTAGTGCTAAACAAGAAAAAAATAGTTCTAGCACTAAATGTGCTAAGATGGCAAGCCTGGTGGACGGGGCGTTTACAACTTGTCGCACACTGCTGTGTGTCATAGACAAAAATACAGTAAAACAAGTAAGAGCGCTTTATTCGACTATGCCGAATCCTTCACATTGGTCTTTTAATATACCCAGCCGAGTTATTTTGTACTGCAAATCATATAATATAAATACCTTGTGTGAGTTTTAAGCCCATAGAAAACTTTACAAAATGTTAACGTTCGTATGGATAATAGAAATAGATGAGGAACGTTTGAGGTCGACAGTAATAAAAGTTTTTGACATTTTTTATATTAAAAGGTTAAAAAAAGTTGTTAATTTTTCTAGTCCCCCTGCTCCTCTCCAACTTTTTTTCCAAAATGTATGAATTATTAGATTATTACTTTTTGAAGAACATTTGATTTCGATATCTGTAATAGTTTCCGAGATATAGCTTATCGACAACTTCATAAAAATTGTGAATTTGTATGGGAGCTACCCCTTGTTCACCTGCCACCCAAAAAATTTTTACTTCAAAGCGTAGGTTTTGTTGTCTAATTAGTTTTTGTATATTTTATTTCGATATATGTTACAGTTTCCGAGTTAAAGCGTATCGAAAAATTGTGAATTTGTATGGGAGCTACCCCAAATTCACCCCCAACCAAAAAAATTTTACTTCAAAGCGTAGGTTTTGCTGCCCAATTACTTTTTGTATAACATTTTATTTCAATATCTGTTACAGTTTCCGAGATGTAGCGTATCGAAAATCTTACAAAAATTGTGAATTTGTATGGGAGCTACCCCATATTTACCCCCCACCAAAAAAATTTTAATTCAAAGCGTAGGTTTTGTTGTCCAATTACTTTTTGTAGAACATTTAATTTCGATATCTGTTACAGTTTCTGAGATATAGATTATCGAAAATTTTAAAAAAAATTGTTAATTTGTATGGGAGCTACCCCATTTTTTGCCTCCACCTAAAAAATTTTTTTTTAAAAATGTAGGTCTTGTTGTACAATTACTTTTTGTGGAACATTTTAAGTTGGAAGCAGTTATAGTTTTCGAGATATAGCGCATAAAATATTTCACCAAATTTGTGCAATTGTAGAAAAACTACCACTGCCCCTGATCCTATTTGAAAAAAATTTTTTCATTATTTAGGTGCCTACTTTAAGAGTATCCGTTCCAAGTTTTGTGGCAATAGTGACTATACTTACTGAGATATATAGGGATACATGCACGGATTTTGTCCTAAAAAAAATGGGTTGTTTTGGGTTTTCGCTTATATCTCGGTCAATAGTGAACCGATTTCGCTGATTTTAAATAGCGGTTGTTAGCGGGATATTTCTAATCGTTTGACACCATTAACTGGTCTGTATCTTTTTATTTGACTCCGGAAACTTGATTTCCACAAACGGACAGACAGACGGACATGGCTATGTCAACTTCCCTATCTATAAGGATCCAGAATATATATACTTTATGGGGTCGCAAATGGATAATAAAGAAATTACAAACTTATATATACCCTTATCACTATGTGAAGGGTATAACAAGTAAGAGCGCTATATTCGGCTGTGCCGAATCTTATATACCCTTCACATTGGTATTTTGATATACCCAGCAGAGTTATCTTGTACTGCAAATAATATATTAAAAATACTTTGTCTGAGTTTTAAAGCCCATAGAAAATTTTATAAAATTTTAATAATAGAATAGATGAGGAACGTTTGAGGTCGACATCAATAAAAGTTTTTGACATCATTTATATTAAAAGGTGTATAAAAGTTATTAATTTTTATGTGAGGTTCTAGTCCCCCTGCTACTCCCAACTTTTTTTCCAAAATGTATGAATTATTTCATTATTACTTTTTCTGATATATTTGAAGTCGATAGTTGTTATAGTTTCCCAGATGTGACGTATCGAAAATTTCATAAGAATTGTAAGTTTGTATTAGAGTTACCTCTTCCCCTACCCAAAAAACTTTTTTTTGAATGTAGGTCTTATTATCCTGTTAATTTTTGCAGAACATTTGAAGCCAATTTCTGTTGTAAATTTAGAATATCGAAAATTTCATAAAAATTGTTAATTTGTGTGAGAGCTCCCCTTTGTTCACCCTCCACTCAAAAAATTTTTTCTCCAAAGCGTAGGTTTTGATGTCGAATTACTTTTTGTAGAGCATTTGATGTCGATAGCTGTTATAGTTTCCGAAATATGGCGTATCGAAAATTTCATAAGAATTGTTAATTTGTAAGGGAGCTCCCCTTTGTTCACCCCCACCCAAAAAATTTTTTCTTCAAAGCGTAGGTTTTGTCGTCGAATTACTTTTTTTTAGAGCATTTGATGTCGATAGCTGTTATAGTTTCCGAGATATAGCGAATTGAAAATTTCATAAAAATTGTTAATTTGTTTGGGAGCTACCCCTTGTTCACCCCGCACCAAAAATTTGTTTCTTTAGAGCGTAAGTTTTGTTGTCGGATTACTTTTTGTAAAACATTTGATTTCAATTTCTCTTATAGTTTCCGAGATATAGCTTAACGATAATTTCATAAAAATTGTTAATTTGTATGGGAGCTACCCCTTGTTCTCCCCCCACCCAAAAAATTTTTCTTTCATAGCGTAGGCTTTGGTGTCCAATTAATTTTTGTAGAACATTTGATGTCGATAGCTGTTATAGTTTCCGAGATATAGCTTATCGAAAATTTCATAAAAATTGTTAATTTGTATGGAAGCTACCCCTTCTTCACCCCCACCCAAAAAACTTTTTCTGTAAAACATTACTCTTGATGTTCAATTACTTTTTGTAGAACATTTGATGTCGATAGCTGTTATAGTTTCCGAGATATAGCTTATCGAAAATTTCATAAAAATTGTTAATTTGTATGGGAGATATTTTTTTTTTCTGCCCCCACCCAAAAAATTTGCTCTTTACAGTGTAGGTCTTGGTGTACAACTACTTTTTATAGAACATTTTAAGTCGATAGCTGTTATAGTTTCCGAGATATAGCGCATAAAATATTTTACCAAATTTGTGCAATCGAAGGAAAAATACCCCTTTCCCTGATCCTATCTGAAAAAACTTTTTCCATTATTTAGGTCCCTTCTTTAGGAGTATTTATGCCAAGTTTTGTGGCAAGAGTGACTATACTTACTGAGATATATAGGGATATATGCACGGATATTGTCCTAAAAAACTGGGTTATTTTGGGTTTTCGCTTATATCTCGGTCAATAGTAAACCGATTTTGCTGATTTTTAATAGCGATTGTCTCCAGGATATTTCTAATAGTTTGACACCATTAACTTGTCTGTATCTTTTCATTTGACTCCGGAAACAGACGGACAGATGGACATGGCTATATCTACTTCCCTATCTATAAGGATCCAGAATATATATACTTTATAGGGTCGCAAATGAATAATAAAGAAATTACAAACGGAATGACAAACTGATATATAACAAGGTTTTATATTGTATAAAAAAATATATATGTAGGTCGGCAGATAACAATAATTTTCAAATAAATTAAAAATTTTTTTTTAATTTAATTTTATTTGGTGGCACAAGGGGGCGCCAAAGTCAAAGAATTTAAAGTAAAAATGGCTAAGCAAATACCTGAGTCTTACATGCTTCAGGAAAATAGTTGTAAAAAAATCATTTTGTCAGTATGATATTGAAATTTTTTTCTGTAGTAACTAACTATATTTGCAACGAACTGTAATTTTAGTGATTTCTTTTTTTATAAGTATTTCTTATTGGTTTGAAAAATGCTTATTATTCACTTTAGCTCTAAAAAATTTTTAACTTTAATGGAAAATTAAAAAAAAAGAAAAATATTATAAGTTTTCGTTTTATTTATTAGTTGAACTATTTGTTTTAAGACAATTTTATTTTCTTTATCAGGCTCAAGTTCAATACTATACTAAATTCTCATTTATTTGCAAATGAAGAAATTAATATTTTTAGTTTTTACTACTTTATTAGAGTTAGTTAAGAAAGGAAATTTTATTGAAAAAACAAGATTTTTACCGATACTAGCCGAATAGAATGCATTTTCGAAAAACAGCTACGATTTTCATCATCAGTACTCTTTGTTCGGTTGTTAGTTTATTAATTTGGTTGTAAACATCAGCCATTTAACCCACTGATCCATGTGGCGAGGTGAGTCGGCACGAAGTTTTTTCCACTTAAACCAACTAAACCAAAGGTTTTTCTTTTTTCCAATTCTTATTACTAACGCCATCTCTATTTTAGTTTTAACACTAATTAGCGTAGCGTAGCCTTAACCATCTATCAGCCATCACCGTGCCATGTGTGCTTTATAAGTTTTCGTTTTATTTATTAGTTGAACTATTTGTTTTAAGACAATTTTATTTTCTTTAAGCCCTTATGACACTTGCTTTTTTTTGCATTTTATAAACTTTGAAGAACAGTACCTTCTTATAATATAGGAAAATTACACTAAGTGTGAAGAGTTAAGCTATTTAAAGAAAAATACCAAAACGTCAAAAGCTCCCCAAATGCAATTGATAAAAAAGCAGAAGCTGTCAAAAAAAATGTAAAAATTGTTAATTTAAAATTGACGTTTTAAGATTAAAACTCTAAACATGTTGTCAATTTGATCAGTTTATAGTTAAAAAAGCGATTTTTCGCGCGTTTATTAAATTTTATTTCAGATTTTCCGCTCTGCAACAAAATATCAAGTGGGCAACATTGTTTCGTTTGTTTACTTTTTATCATAATACATATATATTTTGTTCTATCTAACATTTGCTATTTCTTTCTTTCAATCCAAAAGCAATCAATTAAGAAAAAAGCAAGTGTCATAAGCGCTTTATCAGGCTCAAGTTCAATACTATACTAAATTCTCATTTATTTGCTAATGAAGAAATTAATATTTTTAGTTTTTACTACTTTATTAGCGTTAGTTAAGAAAGGAAATTTTATTGAAAAAACAAGATTTTTACCGATACTAGCCGAATAGAATGCATTTTCGAAAAACAGCTACGATTTTCATCATCAGTACTCTTTGTTCGGTTGTTAGTTTATTAATTTGGTTGTAAACATCAGCCATTTAACCCACTGATCCATAGAATGCATGTGGCGAGGTGAGTCGGCACGAAGTTTTTTCCACTTAAACCAACTAAACCAAAGCTTTTTCTTTTTTCCACTTCTTATTACTAACGCCATCTCTATTTTAGTTTTAACACTAATTAGCGTAGCGTAGCGTAGCCTTAACCATCTATCAGATGGTATTAAGAGCTACCATATTTTTTATATGTACAATTTTTCAAATTGTTATATATATATCACCGTGCCATGTGTGCTTTATAAGTTTTCGTTTTATTTATTAGTTGAACTATTTGTTTTAAGACAATTTTATTTTCTTTATCAGGCTCAAGTTCAATACTATACTAAATTCTCATTTATTTGCAAATGAAGAAATTAATATTTTTAGTTTTTACTACTTTATTAGCGTTAGTTAAGAAAGGAAATTTTATTGAAAAAACAAGATTTTTACCGATACTAGCCGAATAGAATGCATTTTCGAAAAACAGCTACGATTTTCATCATCAGTACTCTTTGTTCGGTTGTTAGTTTATTAATTTGGTTGTAAACATCAGCCATTTAACCCACTGATACATGTGGCGAGGTGAGTCGGCACGAAGTTTTTTCCACTTAAACCAACTAAACCAAACTTTTTCTTTTTTCCACTTCTTATTACTAACGCCATCTCTATTTTAGTTTTAACACTAATTAGCGTAGCGTAGCCTTAACCATCTATCAGATGGTATTAAGAGCTACCATATTTTTTATATGTACAATTTTTCAAATTGTTATATATATATCACCGTGCCATGTGTGCTTTATAAGTTTTCGTTTTATTTATTAGTTGAACTATTTGTTTTAAGACAATTTTATTTTCTTTATCAGGCTCAAGTTCAATACTATACTAAATTCTCATTTATTTGCAAATGAAGAAATTAATATTTTTAGTTTTTACTACTTTGTTAGCGTTAGTTAAGAAAGGAAATTTTATTGAAAAAACAAGATTTTTACCGATACTAGCCGAATAGAATGCATTTTCGAAAAACAGCTACGATTTTCATCATCAGTACTCTTTGTTCGGTTGTTAGTTATTAATTTGGTTGTAAAACATCAGCCATTTAACCCACTGATCCATGTGGCGAGGTGAGTCGGCACGAAGTTTTTTCCACTTAAACCAACTAAACCAAAGCTTTTTCTTTTTTCCATTTCTTATTACTAACGCCATCTCTATCTAAGTTTTAACACTAAGTTAGAGCGTAGCGTAGCCTTAACCATCTATCAGATGGTATTAGAAGGCTACCATATTTTTTTATATGTACAATTTTTGAAATTGTTATATATATCACCGTGCCATGTGTCTTTATGTGTTTTCGTTTTATTTATTAGTTGAACTATTTGTTTTAAGACAATTTTTATTTTCTTTATCAGGCTCAAGTTCAATACTATACTAAATTCTCATTTATTTTCAAATGAAGAAATTAATATTTTTACTTTTTTTTAATAAAAAAAAGCTTGTTTTTTCAATAAAATTTTCCTTTCTTAACTAACGCTAATAAAGTAGTAAAAAGTAAAAATATTAATTTCTTCATTTGAAAATAAATGAGAATTTAGTATAGTATTGAACTTGAGCCTGATAAAGAAAATAAAAATTGTCTTAAAACAAATAGTTCAACTAATAAATAAAACGAAAACACATAAAATCAAAATTTTTATAACAAATATTCTTTTTAAATATTTTCAGCACACAAAGGTTTTGTCCATATTATGAAAAATATATAAATAACGAAGAAATTTTCTTCAAACCCATTTAAAAATCTAGCTAATGTCAAACTGATATATACCCTTATCACATTGTAAGGGCATAACCAGGGTTGGGCAGTATTTGAAATACCACCTTCTAATGTATTTTGTATTTGAAATACCCAACACTGATGTGTTTGAAGATAAATATACCGAGTTAAATATGTTTTTGACGTAAGGACTAAAAAGTTAAACACGTGATGACGTAAGAAGAAAAACATATTTAACTTAAATATGTTTTTGACGTAACAAGAAAAACATATTTAACTAAAAAAAACGTATTTAACTAGCAGAGACCAAAACCAACATATTTAGCAGAGCCAATATGTCAGTTAAGTTTTGGCTACACATATAAGATTTCTGTGAAGGATGATGTCCATTGTGGAAAAACAAGGTAGAGGCCCGGAATGCCACTATATGGAAATAGTAGCTAAGGGTCAATACTACTTAACTGTATAAATGGAATATCCAAATTGTATTTGTGAAAAATGTTATAAATAGTTAAAAATGAATTTGGTTGCACATATGAGATTTCTGTGAGGGATGATGTCCATTGTAGAAAACAAGGTAGAGGCCCGGAATGCCACTATGTGGTAATAGTAGCTAAGGGTCAATACTACTAATCTGTATTATTAGAATATCCAAATTGTAATTGTGAAAAATGTTATAAATAGTTAAAAATGAATTTGGTTGCACATATGAGATTTCTGTGAGAGATGATGTCCATTGTGGAAAAACAAGGTAGAGGCCCGGAATGCCACTATGTGGTAATAGTAGCTAAGGGTCAATACTACTTAACTGTATAAATGGAATATCCAAATTGTATTTGTGAAAAATGTATTAAATAGTTAAAAATGAATTTGGTTGCACATATCAGATTTCTGTGAGGGATGATGTCCATTGTGGAAAAACAAGGTAGATGCCCGGAATGCCACTATATGGAAATAGTAGCTATGGTTCAATACTACTAATCTAAGTTATTAGAATATCCAAATTGTATTTGTGAAAAATTTTATAAATAGTTAAAAATTAATTTGGTTGCACATATGAGATTTCTGTGAGGGATGATGTCCATTGTGGAAAAACAAGGTAGAGGCCCGGAATGCCACTATATGGAAATAGTAGCTAAGGGTGAATACTACTAATCTGTGTAAATGGAATATCCAAATTATATATGTAAAAAAAGTTATAAATGGTTAAAAATGAATTTGGTTGCACATATGAGATTTCTGTGAGGGATGATGTCCATTGTGGAAAAATAAGGTAGAGGCCCGGAGTGCCACTGTATGGAAATAGTAGCTAAGGGTCAATACTACTTAACTGTATAAATGGAATATCCCACAATGGACATCATCCCTCACAGAAATCTCATATGTGCAACCAAATTCTTTTTTAACCAATTATAACATTTTTCACAAACACAATTTGGATATTCTAATGATACAGATTAGTAGTATTTACCCTTAGCTACTATTTCCATATAGTGGCATTCCGGGCCTCTACCTTGTTTTTCCACAATGGACATCATCCCTCACGGAAATCTCATATGTGCAACCAAATTCATTTTTGACCATTTATAACATTTTTCACAAATACAATTTCGATATTCCATTTACACAGATTAGTAGTATTTACCCTTAGCTACTATTTCCATATAGTGGCACTCTGGGCCTCTACCTTATTTTTCCACAATGGACATCATCCTTCACAGAAATCTCATATGTGCAACCAAATTAATTTTTAACCATTTATAACATTTTTCACATATACAATTTGGATATTCTAATAATACAGATTAGTAGTATTGACCCTTAACTACTATTACCACATAGTGGCATTCCGGACCTCCACCTTGTTTTTCCACAATGGACATCATTCCTCACAGAAATCTCATACGTGTAGCCAAAACTTAACTGACATATTGGCTCTGCTAAATATGTTGGTTTTGGTCTATGCTAGTGAAATACGTTTTTTTTAGTTGAATATGTTTTTCTTGTTACGTCAAAAACATATTTAAGTTAAATATGTTTTTCTTCTTACGTCATCACGTATTTAACTTTTTAGTCGTTACGTCAAAAACATATTTAACTCGGCATATTTACTTTCACACACATCCAACACTGAAGTATTTTGTATTTTAAATACTTATGATGTCAAAATACATTTTTGAAAAATACATTTTTTGTTATACAAAAATTTGTCATAAACAAAATTGAAAAATTTTACAATTTCCCAGGGTACACTAAACAAGATAACAGCAAGGCGAATTCAAAAAAATCGGCCTCTGCATTTCTCTTTTGTGTTTAAACGGTGGAATGCCAGAAAAATTAAAAATTTCATACAAAATTGAATATTAGTGACGTGCCGGGCCGGCACAAAGTATTCTTATTATAATATTTGCGGTACGAAAACAACTTTAATAAATAGATGGCTGGATTTACGAAAAGATAAATGTGAATGGTAAATAAGATTCGGCATAGCCGAATAAAGCTTTCTTACTTGTTTTTATTAATCACTTTTGTATGTCTCTGGCTAATTTGTAAATTACCCAATAATCTGTATGAATTACGTCACAAGGCTCATGCGAGCTATAAATAGAATTTTGAATTTCATTTTGTTTATTATACCCTTCACATAGTGATAAGGGTATATATCAGTTGTCATTCCATTTGTAATTTTTTTATTATCTATTTGCGACCCCATAAAGTATATATATTCTGGATCCTTATAGATACACACAAAGAAAAAATTAAGTAAATTTTACTTAAATCAAGCCATAGCGGTGTCAAAAGTACGGTGAGTACGGTTTTCCTTAAATCAAGTACGAAATTTCTAACGCAAGTAAAATTTTTCAAGTACGGATTTCTTACTTTTAGCCACTATGAAGCCAAAACAGAATTGATTTAAGCCGTAAACGGATTAATCCGAAAATGAAATGTAATTTTTTTGACTTATGGAGCTTTATTAAAGAAGAAGAATTCTATATTTTATTTTTATAGACACTTAAAATTTACAATTTAAAAATTTCATTTTTTGTACTTACCGAAGCTGAGATTTGAACCAGAGACTTTCCGCACTGCAGTACACGCGCGTTACCTCTAGGCCACTAAGACACTTTGTTTTCAAATGTAAAATAATATATTAAAACAACAAGCTTTTTTCTGCTTGATTTGTTGAAGCAATCCGAATAGGCTTGATTGAAGAAAATGTAAGTACGGATCGTACTTAAAAATTTCAAGAAAGATTTTGGATAAATTCAAGAATAAAATTCTTGATTTTAGAAAGCGGGTTTTCTTTTTGTGTAGGGAAGTTGATAAAGCCATGTCCATCTGTCCGTCTGTTGAAATCAAGTTTCCGGAGTCAAATAAAAAGATACAGACAAGTTAATGGTGTCAAACTATTGGAAATATCCTGCAGACAATCGCTATTTAAAATCAGCAAAATTGGTTCACTATTGACCAAGATATAAGCGAAAACCCAGAAAAACCCATTTTTTAGGACAAAATCCGTGCTTATATTCCTATATATCTCAGTAAATATAGTCATTCTTGCCATAAAACTTGGCACGGATACTCTTAAAGTAGGCACCTAAATAATGAAAAAAATTTTTTCAGATAGGATCAGGGAAAGTGGTAGTTTTCCTACAATTGTACAAATTTGGTGAAATAATTTATGCGCTATATCTCGGAAGCTATAACAGCTATCGATTTTTAGTGGTCTTAGAAAAGTGATTGGATGGTAAGGCAGGTAAAGGGGTAGCTCCAATACAAATTGACGATTTTTATGAAATTTTCGATACGCTATATCTTGAAACTATAATAGCTATCGACTTATAGGGGTCTGCAAAAAGTAATTGAATAATAAGGTCTACACTTTGAAGAAAAAATTTTTTTGGGTGGGGCCAGGAGAAGGGGTAGCTCTCATACAAATGAAAAATTTTTATGAAATTTTGAATACGCTACATCTGGGAAACTATAGCAGCTATCGACTTCGAATATTCTACAAAAAGTAATAATCAAATAATTCATACATTTTGGAAAAAACTTGGAGAGGAGCAGGGGCAGTAAAACATTCCATAAAAATTAACAACTTTTATTAACCTTTTAATATGAATAATGTCGGAAACTTTTATAACTCTCATCCTCAAACCTTCTTCGTCTATTTATATTATTCATACGAACGTTTTGTAAATGTTTCTATGGACTTTAAATCTAGCACAAAACTCGCAGTTCAAAATAACTCGGCTGGGTATATTAAAATACCAATGTGAAGAGTATATAAGATTCGGCACAGCCGAATATAGCGCTCTTACTTATTTTGCCATTCAATTTATGAGAAAATAAGGCAGTTTTAACTTTCATAATTTTCCTATTTCAATAGGACTTCTTAATTAAACTACTTATGCCCATATTCATAATACTTATGATGGGTTAATTAAAGACTTTTTTGACAGTCATCTATAGGTTAATTGTAAAAAGACTTCAAAGAAACTGGCATAAGCTGTACCTCATTTCTTATATCCGCAGCCGGGTGTTTCACCTAACCTAGCCATCAGTGACGTGCCGTGAGGTTTTTGTCAAGGTGTTCTCTCCTACTTTTGAACTTTTATATAACGTCTATACTCGGTTTTTCCAGGACCACGACAAGGACGTGATAGACAAAGGTCCCATTTTATTTAATTAATATTTTTTTGTTTTGAGTTTTTTTGTTTTTTGTATTTTTTTTTGTTTTAAGTTTTTTTGATTTTTTATATATTTTTTTTAATTTATGTGCTGTTTCTACAAGCCAATTGAGTAATTGTCTTAGACAATTTATGTGTATTTTGTTATTGTAACTAGACTAAAAAGGTCATCAAACTTTGACTTGTACTCCAATATTTTTTCTTTAGTTATTTTTATGTGTTCAAAACAATATTGAATATCTAATGATTTCGTTTGAAGAATATTAAATAGAATGTCAGTAGATGCAAATATGTCATGAAACGTTTCCAACATGAAAACTGTGTTGAAAGTGCTTAAAAACTGAAGAAATCCTCTAGCTTGAATCGCATCCGCGCCCCAAGTGTCTGGATCATCTATTATCTCCTCAAATAATAATATGAGATCAAGACGGTATGCAAAAACTATATTAACAAGTCGAGATGAATAATTCCATCTCGTGGTAGCAATAGTAGGAAGTCTCCGTTTTAGAACCTGATCAAAAAATTGAGATCTCTTAGTTGAGTGGGAGAAATATGCTGACAATCCGTTCAAAGTGGTAAAAAATATGTTCACTTCTTGAATATAGCTTACTGATTGTGAAAGGACTAGATTTAAAACATGTGCATTGCAGTGTATAAACATAGCACTTGGGAACACCTCTCTAACCTTAGCCTGAGTACCATTTAAATCACTTGACATAACAGGTGCACCATCGTAAGTCTGAGCTATTAGTTTTGCTCCCCAATTCTTACTTTTTATTAAGTCAATAAGCTTTTCAGAAATGGCTTTGGCTGTACGACCATCACTTACATCCAAATACTTATAAAATCTCTCCCTCACAATACCTTTGCAATCAACGTATCTAAAAACGAACGACAATTGGGACTTTTTATTTATATCTGTTGTTTCATCTAACATTGCAGAAACAAACGTAGCTTTGTTAATCTCTATATCAATATTATTTAAAACTACAGTACCAATTGCATTAATCAAGTCATTCTGAATGTGGTTAGAAGTGCCCTTGAAATATTGTGATGAAGATAAATGACGATCTAGTTTGCTGTCATATTTGGCAATTAGGTGCAGTAATTCAATATAATTCCCTCTATTTTCTGATTTCTCAGTTTCATCGTTGGCTCTAAAAGCTAGCTCTTGTGTACCTAAAAAGCATACAGTATCTACAAGTCGTTGAATTACTTGACGGTTTTCTGAAACTTGTTCATTATGTCTTGAAACTGAAATTCGTTTTTGTTCATCAAGTAAAAAATCAACGCGCACATCTCCAAATGTTTTTAAGGATATGCTGTTATTAATATGTGCTTGACTCATTTGATGTTTTGTCATTGCCGATGTTAAATGATTTAAGTCATTATAACCTGCAGTCCAAACACCCTTTTCGCTATTTTTGGCAAAAAGCAAACAGTTCCAACAAAATAACTTATTTATAACGGGACAACCGCATAGCCAAGATTTTTCTTTATAACTAGACACAAAAAAGTGCCTAGTAAAAGTCCGGTTTTTTGAATTAACTGTGCAAGTGAGATTTGGCAAAGGTGGTGTTGGTCTACCTTTTGAAATAAAATTGGATTTTTCTTCAGTTTTTAATTGCGAAAAGGGTTTGTTTAATAAACTCTCAATTACGCAATTACATTCCATTTTAAAATTAACGTCTGCTCTTCGTCAATGTTATTCATAAAATGAAGAATTTATGACTTAAACAACACAAGTTGAAGTTCCTCACACTCACATAACTTCATACACACCATTGTTGCCACCTTTGGCTAAATTAAAAAGTTTTTTTTACTAACACTAAAAATTGGGCATACATAAGAACTTGTATTATTTGTTGTGCAAACGTTTTATGAACTGGGGGTTTTTGTTGTAAATTTAAACATAATTATGTTAAAAAAAACACATGCCTGTATTTATAATAATTATTGTAGGTTTATTAAGGGTTTATTTGGCAATTATTCCATATATATCATTCAAATACCCCTCTAATAGAACTGCAATAGTTATTATGAATACAGCCGATAGACTTGAGCTATTTTTAAATATATTTTTTTTATGTTCTTTATCATTAAAATTGGGTATTTTTCACTTTTGGAAAGTGTAACCTAAGCTGTGGGCTGGCAACAATGATTCACACATTTACTTATTCTTTGCAACACACAACTCAAACATAAAGTTTGAAATAAGAAACAATCAAGCAGGTGCTCACTTACTTAGCGCACCCTCGCTGCATATAAATTGTGGTACTTTTTTTTTTTAATTTTTTGCTTTTCCTTGTTAAATGAGTGCGCTTAAGTTTGAAGAACAACTGAAATACCCGCGGCTTTATTTTCTGTTGTGTTTTCAAAAAAAAAAGAAAAGTTTCAAACCTACAGCAACCAAGCCACTTCGTGCTGGTTAAATTGGCGAACGCTTTACTTGTATAGGTGATCTAAATTTTTTTCATGAAGTGTTTTGTTTCTTTAGTAAATTGGTGCTCTTATATTTGAAGAACAACTAGTAGATTTTAATTGTGTGTTGTTTTCTTTTTATGTTTGCTATCAAACATTTTGCTTTTTTATTATTGTTATTGTCCATATGCAAGATGAAAATAAAATGTTGGTTCAATATACATACATATGTATGTATGTGTGTATACACTTATTTCACTTCCACTTATTTATGTATATATAAATTGTAAAGCCAATAATAAAGAATTCTTAATATTTAATAATTACAAAAAAACCTAAATAGACGTAAATATTTTAGGCTGTGCAGAGAACACCTGAGCACATTAGAAGGAACGTCACTGCTAGCCATTACCCTTGCCCCAGTTAATTTTTTTCCAAACTGTAAACATTTTTCTTGATTTATTTTGTAGAAGTTTTTAAGTTATTAGCTGTAATAGCTTTCGAGATAAAGCTCATAAAAAATTTGATAAAATTTATGGAGGGCTATCATTGTCCTTGCTACTATCCCAAAGTTAATTTTTCCGCCTTTGTTTTAAAAATCTCAGGCTTTTCCTTATATCTCAGCTTCTCGTTGGCCGATCTTACTGATTTCAATAACTTTTTGCTCTTAAGTATTTGGAGCTAGTCAGCCTTCTAAATGACAATAGTAAGGAGCTTTCCAGTCTTGAAAGCTACCCAAATATAAGAAATGTTTTCATAAAATTTAACACCAGTTTGTGTTCATCAGGACCTGTAAAAAGATTGTTTTCTTTAGCTGGATTTATATATTCTTCAACGAGAGGCTGCTTATCTGATGATACTTTTAAAAGTCTGGTGTTCATATAAGGAAATTCTTGTTTTACAGATTAGTGGTTATAAATGTATTCTGTATTTTCAATAAAAAATACTAAAATACTGTATTTTGTATTTTAAATACTCGACTTGAAAGTATTTAGTATTTTGTATTTGAAATACCACCGGAACAAGTATTTTGTATTTCAAATACAGCAAAGCATGTATTTTGCCCAACTCTGGGTATAACCAAAGACTATAGACTATAAAGATGGTTCACTTGGAACAAATTTCATAAACAGAAATTTTGAGTTTGCAATGGGTGGTTACGGTAAAGGCAAAATGAAAGGAAAAACACTCTCTTAATTTGAGAGAAGACTGAAAATATAAAAAAAAAGATCACAAAAAATTGACGCCAAATTTTAAGAACAATAACAGCCAAAAAAAATATTAATGGTGCATGTACATACATACCAACATATACATATGGATGTATGTACATATATACAATATAAACATTGTTTTCCATGTTTATTTTTTTTTATTTTGCTGCTTTTTTGATTTTACGTTCATTCATACGTGCATATGTATGCCTCTATGTATATTCACAAAAAAAAACACATTCTTTAACCAAATTGATGGTTTTGTTTAAAATTTGCCAAAGAAGTATTGTTCAAAAGCAGCTTATGTTCAAAAACAAACGCGGTAGCGAAAATGGTTGATAATCTAGTTGTAGGGTACAAATACGTACATATTTTATTGCTGTAGAAATGAAATCATGTCGATTAGAGTTAATTTAAAATACCCTTATTTTGATATGTAGAGAGCTGGTCATATAAAGCGCCTTCTAACATTTCTTACAAGTTTTAAATTATTAATTGCATACATAAAACCTCAAATTATTTATTTTTTAAACTTTAATTTTTATAATTTTTTTTTTTGACAAAATAACTTTTGTCTTCAGTTTAAAAAAACTCATCAGTGTGACTGTTAGAATCATGTTTCCGGATCCAAATAGTGGCGCACATAAAACGTTTGGCATCAAACAATCAGAAATATCCCTGTGTCAATCGCTATCTAAGTCAGCATATTCGGTCTTATGATCCAGATTTAGTCGAAACCCCAAATCCATTTTTAGGGCAAAATAATGTATATATCTCAATAAATGCAGCCACTCTTGCCACAAAACTAAGCACGGGTACTTTAAAGATAGGGACCTAAATTAAGGGAAATCATTTTTCAGATAGGAGCAGGGGAAGTTATATTTCCCCTTAAATTGCAATATTTAAAGCGCTAAATCTGAGAAACATAATAGCAATAGAATTAAAATGTTTTATAAAAAGTAATTTTTCAATAATGAAAAAAAAATATTGGGAGCGGAGCAGGGGAAGGGGTAGCCCTCATATAAATTTACAGTTTTTGTAAAATTTTCGATACGCTATATCTAGAAAACTTCAAATGTTCTGCTTTTAATACAAAATATGCTGAAAACAGTTAAGACTCTCGACCCTAAATCTTTTACATGGTATTTCTATTATACATAGTACAAACGTACAAATTTTGTAAGGTTTTCTATTTCAAAAACTAGGACAGCTATCGACCTCAAACCCGGCACAAAAAACTTTTTAATTACAATATTCGCAGTATGAAATAAATCAGCTAGATCAGATGGCTAGGTATATAAAAAGACCAATGTGAAGTGTAAATATATAAGATTCGGCACAGCAAAATATAGCGCCCTTGTTCTATTTATGTATTTGTTTATTTTTTTATTTTCATATTAAAAAGTGGTTTGTTTTGTCGTATAAAATATTTAATATTAAAAAAAATAGTTCAAAAAAGGGAGAGTACATTATCTAGTATTCATTCCCATACACGCTTTATTTTTTTAATAAAAAATTGACATTTGTTATTTTAACGTTAAAAAATATTTTTTATCAGTATATTTAAGTTTTAATAAAAAAAGTTTGCTTTTTTAAAGAAAAATTTTCGAAAACTAAAATTTGTAAGGTTACATTTAAAATTACAGTTTTTTTAACTTAGAACTTGATGTTTGCACTGAAATAAACACAATGTGAGTTAAATAGCCACACCTGTCACAATAAAATTGCAAATATGTACCTGTACATATAAAAAAATAAAACGATCTGAAAAGAACAGATATTCTGCGCAAATAAAACTAAACAAAAAATTTTAATTAAAAAAATAAGTTTTTCAATAAAAATCTTATCACAATAAAATTAAACCAATTCGCCTGATAAACTGTAATGAAAATTTAACAAAGTAATATTTTTTCTATACGAGTATAATTGTAGAATCAAAAATTTAAAACTAAAAACTTTAAACAAGTTAAATTATCTTTAAAGATTTTTTGTTTTTAAATTCAATAAATTCAATAAATCAAAGTAGGTACACGAACAATAATTATATTTAGGGCGGTATATTACTTAAAGCAATGAATTTAAAGTTTTCAGAAAAACTATTTCTTGCTTCAGTTATTTTCATTTTGATAATAATGGAATTTTTATTCGTTGCGAATCGACTTGGTTTCATTTATACAACAACAAAATACGTATTGCTGCCCTATAACTACGCATTGAAATTTGTTCGCTACTATCACGGCTTTTGGCACAAAAACTGTATTCAAACATAACTTTTTTTGCCTTAATTCATATATAAAAACAAACAAAAAGAATAACAATGTGTATAAGTACACCGAAATGTATTAATGTTTGTATGGACGTATACGATGTACTTATGTTTTTGTTTTTATTCAAGGCATATCGATACAAGGTGGCCGCAAAAAAAATAAGGGAGACGTTCTCTTTATTTTTTATATGGAGTTTGAAACTATAATTTAAATTATTTTTCAATTTTAGTATCAAGCTTCATATAAAAAAAATAAGGTTTAAAAGTCGACTCTCTTATTTTTTTTTGCGGCCACCTTGTATCGATATGCCTCGGTTTCAATTCTTAAAATTTGGTGGCCATTTTTTTGCCTTTACTTTTCGTCTTCTCTTTTCATCAGTTTTTGTATGTAAGTATATCGTCATAGAACATGCAAAATGCCTTAGCTTACATGTTAAAACTTTTACAGGAGAAGCAAAAAACTTGTTTAAATAAAAAATATGTTGAGAATAAACACAAAAAATTTTTTAATATAAGTTAACCAGAATTAACAAATTAATTTCTGCTGGAAAAAATAATTCTGCGAGATGATGTACAAATTTTGACTTCACGAACCAAACTTAATAAAAAAAGTAAATTTTATATGTTATTTTTGATTAGGCGTTCCGCATTTTCTGTGACGATACATTCTTTGGCAATATTTACACACGTACATACCCCTACAAATTGTTTTGCTGAGAGCTTATTTTCTTTTTGTTATTTCTATCGCCATTTTTATTAACTCTCTCTCTCTCTCTATTTTAATAAATATATATAATAAATCCACAACAATTTAGCAGTCATAAAACAGTGTGTGGAAGTGCAATATCTTTATTAATATATAGCAGTGTGGCCATATTAGCTTTTTTGGAGCTAAATTTAGCTTTACTTTTCTTCATTTAGCCCGAAATATTTACATTTAGCCTTTAGCTTTTTTTTTAGCTTTTTTCAAAATTGAATTTAGCTTTTTTAGTAGTTTCTGGAGCTAGATAAAAGGATACAAATTTGTCGTATTCTATTTTTCTGTATATATCTCAATTATACTAAAAGGTATCAAGCTCCAAATTTTCTTCGAATTTACAATATTACAGTTTCCGAACCATTGTTTTGTTTAATAATTTACTTCTAGCGACATTTAAAAACCGTGAAACATCACAAAACTTCAACAAAACAAAGATATAAGGAAGGTATGGTGTTACAAAAAAAAACGTAAGAATTTGATTTCCAAAACAATTATTTTTAAATGCGGCAATTTCAAAGAAAAAAAATCCAAATGCGACACAAACATTTTTCTGTTTTTAGGTTAAATTAAAAAATCTTTTAATATATTGCTCAAAAATGTAAAAACACGTATGTCTTTCGTTGAAACAAATTATTATATTAATATTTTTATTTAATAAGAATTTTAAAGTGTATTTTTGTCAAAAAATCAAATCAAACAGGACCGAAATAATTTTTCAAGAAAAAAGCAGGCACAATGATACAGCTCACCATTTCGATAGTAATTAACTATATATGTTGAAAATCATGTTTTTTGTAAATTTAGATTTTTTTGGCAGGACGGTCATTTTTTTAATTTAAATGAAAACGGTTAATAACGATAATTGTTATTTTTATAGATACGGTAAAAAATAATAATATTTTTAATTTTTTGATTTTGATTTTTAATTTTTACAGTCATTGGTTTTAAACACTTATTGAATCACACATGTACAAATAAAAATACTTTTAAAAATGCTTTCTTACAATGTAACTTTTAACATTAAGGATAATATTTTTTACTTTTCTTGAACAAAATTTACATGAAGCCATTTTTAATGATATATGTATGTACTTATGTAACTTGAATGAAAATTTTTGATTTTTAACGAACTGTGTAGAAAAATAGTCTCTTTATACTCGTCTTGTCAACAAACAAAAATTTCATTGAAGGAATATTAAAAAAAATTGCATCGTGTAAATGTAATCTTATAGTTTCGATTTTTTATTGTTTTCCTGTGTTTGTATTTATGAAAAAAGTTTGTTAATAAATTACTAAATTCTACGTGTTTTTGTAAAAAAATTAACCAATTGTGTGTATTTATATTTAAAATAAAAACAAATATTCGTTTTTTTAATATATACATATCTTACAAATTATTTTTTTTTTTTACCAAAACAGTAAGCAAATTAACACCTGCTTCTAAAAACTTTTTTAAAAAGCTCTTGTATATGCATATGTATATGAACACATTTTATTTTTCTGCTTACTTAAGGTATGGGTCTACCAAGTAAATACATATAATCAAAATTTTTAAAACAAATTTTTTTTTAAATATTTTTAGCGCACAAACGGTTCGTTCATGTTATGAGAAATATCTAAATAACGAAGAAATTTTTTAAAAAACGAATTAAAAAATTTAGCTTTATTTTTTGGCTTAAACTTTTGGTTTTTAGCTCTTTTTAGCTCTTTTTTAAACGTGATTTAGCTTTAACTTTACTTGAAAATCTGGCCACACTGATATATAGTCTTTGGTATAACAATGATAGCTATCGACTTAAAACCCGAATTTAGCGCTCTTACTTGCTAATTTTTAATACTCAATCTAAAATATGTTGCATGCCAACAAAAACAAAATTCTTATGTAAAATTATTGTTTTATTTTTAAGGAATTTAAACACAATTAAATATCTTGAAAATTGGCTTTTAGTTATAGTTGACCCTAAGTTAAGTTTCTTTATTTTATATTTATTTTCAGCACGACTGCTTAAAGAACTTTGACATAAATACATATATTTTACATATACATATTTCAATACACTTACATGATATTACTGAAGTCAGGTTACAAGACCCTTTGTTGTAAGACACTTTCTAATATATAAAAGGAAAATGAAGTAACTTTTTTTTACAATAAATTTAACTGCAGTTTTTTTATATAGAAAATTGATATTTTCACTTCTAGATTTGACATAAAACGTTTTTTATCCCAACCACTTTAACAAATTGATTTTTCACAGTTTATGTATTGTAGTTTGAACATATGTAAAACGAATGATTTGCTCGCAGTTTGCTTACAGCATAACTAAATTAATATTTTTTAATAATATTTTTATATAAATTTTTTAAATTTGTATATTACTTTTAATTAACGTTTTATTTAAAACTCGGTTTTTCGTTAATTCACCCTTAGGATAATATTATAATTTGTACGACAAAAAACCCACTTGTCTCACATACAGATTTGTATAGCCGTTTTTGCTTTTTGCCTTTCCAGCATTAAGTTACCAGTGTTGCCAGTGCAGCTAGCAAAAAGTTACGTTTTTTCATCCAAAAAGTTACACTTTTTCATAAAAAGTTGCACATAGGAAAAAAAGCTGAATCATAAGAAGCTTTGTCCTGGGCAACAAATTTAAATAAAATATTCTTTGAAAAAGATAATTCTGGCTTAGCTTCGAATTGTATTGTGCAGATAACGTTGATGTTTCTATGGTAATAATTTTAGAATGCCGGAAATTGAGGGCACTTATATTAAAAATGCAGGTGTAAAAATCGCTATGGGCTTTTAAAGAATAGTGATACAAATAAACAACTTTGTGTAGATAATTCAAAAGTGCACCTAAACAGAGCGCAGCTGAATCAAAACTTATTTTCAATATTGTTTTTCTACCATCTAAAGTAATCATTGCCTTTTTTTATAATTAAGAATTTAAAATTTTTGATTTATAACAAAAAACGTGAAAAAAATAGTTACACAATATCTACTTGTATATGATTTATTAATATCCTTATAACCAATCATGTACATGTTAACTACTTAAAAATATCACCTACACCAAAAATTATACATACCTTATTGCACAAGTACGAAAAGTTACGAAAGTAAGACCAAAACCGTTAAAATTATACATGTTACGTAAAGGATCAAAAAGTTACATAAATTTAAGAAATGTAACCAAACGGCAATGCTGTTATATATGTACTTTGAAAGAAATTAATATGTAACAACCACCCTTGATAGCCACATACATACTTACATATATAATACACAGTGGAGTAGATACTTACATATATCAGGATATGCAGGGTTGTTTGTATAGAGCTGTCAGATGGAAGGCAATATGAAGTTTATTATGAAGAATAGGCAATGACAAGGTTGGTACAACAATTTCCAAGCCTTATGTTTGTGGCGTTTTGTTTCTGTTAAACTCTCATCTCCATGTCAAAATCGCCATACATTTGTTTTTGTTATGTTGTACACTTAATGCTATCTTGTGAATTTGACAAGATAACGAGCAGCCATATGGTGGAAACAAAACTGAACTGATTAGTTGCTCCCACCTTAGTCAATGCTTATTGATTACAGTGATGGAATTTCTGTAACAACTAATTTTCGTGTTTTTCTACGCTTCACATAAGTGGTAAGGGTATATATGAGTTTGTCATTCCGTTTGTAATTTCTTTAATATCCATCTGCTGACCAATATTTTCTTGGTCCTTATAGACAGGGAAGTCGATTTAGCGATGCCCGTCTGTCCGTGTTATGGTTTAAATCAACTTTTTCAAGCCTCCTGATGTCGCATACATCCGTAAGAGGTATTAAAGTATCAGAAATACCCGTGAGAAAATTGGCTTCTACATAAAAACATCTACAGCTGCCTTCACACGGGTGCAATATAGGACCGACTTCTACTAATTTTTCTTCAAGTACATGAAAATGAAATACCTTCGTCAACAAAGTATTGCAGACCAATAAAATTAACATTCCAAAAAGAAACAAAAGATGTCATAACTGAAGAAGACAAAAACAATAAAAGATCAAATTAAAACCCTTTAACCTGCAATATTTTTAATTGATGGCCAGGAAGTGGAAGTAGATTTTTAAATGTGTCTTACAATGATTGATGGAAAAGTTGCACAAGCTTTAACTGATACAAAAGCATCGTCAAGCTGAATTATATGCCAAAAGACATCAAGCCAACTAAGCCATCCTATTCCAGAAGATTACAGTTTTTTATTACTTTCCGTTAATGTTGAAAGAAACTTTAATTTGAAAAAAAGCTAATTTTTCTACCTCTACTAGCCGAGTAGAATGCATTTTCGAAAGCAGCTAGGCAATTTCATCATCAGTACTCTTTGAACGGTAGTAGTGTATTTGGTTGTAAACATCACCTATTTAACTTACATGTAACATTGAAAGGGATACGGCATGACTGTTTTTCTTTCGTTTTTACTTTGTAAGTTAGGACGAAGTTTACTTTTTATATACACTATGCGTTTTTCTAATAAAAGTCTCTTCGGCAACACTTGACTAACGGTTGAGCATCTTCCATCTCTCAGATGGAATGAAATCCTTTTTATTCTTGTATATCACATACAAGGGGGTTAAATCATTTTTAATTTCTTTTTTTGTCAACGACAAATGAACAGAAATTATTAAAGATCATTTTGCACCGTGCCATGTGTGAGTTATATGATAATTTCTATTTATTGTTAAACTAATTGTTTCTTAATACAAATTTTTGATTTTAGTTTGGCTTAAGTTCATATAATTTCTTTTTATTAAAAGAAATTATTATTTTCTTATATACACTATGCTTTTTTCTAATAAAAGTCTCTTCGGCAACACTTGACTAACGGTTGAGCATCATCCATCTCTCAAATGGAATTAAATGCTTTTTATTCTTGTATATCACATACAAGGGGGATAAATCATTTTTAATTTCTTTTTTTGTCAACGACAAATTGCCAGAAATTATTAAAGATCATTTTGCATCGTGCCATGTGTGAGTTATATGATAATTTCTATTTATCTATAACTCTATCTAATTGTTTCTTAATACAAATTTTTGGTTTTTATTATTTTTAATTTCTTCTAATAAAAAGAAATTATATGAACTTAAGCCAAACTAAAATCAAAAATTTGTATTAAGAAACAATTAGTTCAACAATAAATAGAAATTATCATATAACTCACACATGGCACGGTGCAAAATGATCTTTAATAATTTCTGTTCATTTGTCGTTGGCAAAAAAAGAAATTAAAAATGATTTACCCCCCTTGTATGTGATATACTAGAATAAAAAGCATTTCATTCCATCTGAGAGATGGATGATGCTCAACCGTTAGTCAAGTGTTGCCGAAGAGACTTTTATTAGAAAAACGCATAGTGTATATAAAAAGTAAACTTCGTCCTAACTTACAAAGTAAAAACGAAAGAAAAACAGTCATGCCGTATCCCTTTCAATGTTACATGTAAGGTGATGTTTACAACCAAATACACTACTACCGTTCAAAGAGTACTGATGATGAAATTGCGTAGCTGCTTTCGAAAATGCATCCTACTCGGCTAGTAGCGGTACAAAAATTTGCTTTTTTCAAATTAAAGTTTCTTTCAACATTAACGGAAAATAATAATTTCTTCTAATAAAAAGAAATTATATGAACTTAAGCCAAACTAAAATCAAAAATTTGTATTAAGAAACAATTAGTTCAACAATAAATAGAAATTATCATATAACTCACACATGGCACGGTGCAAAATGATCTTTAATAATTTCTGTTCATTTGTCGTTGGCAAAAAAAGAAATTAAAAATGATTTACCCCCCTTGTATGTGATATACTAGAATAAAAAGCATTTCATTCCATCTGAGAGATGGATGATGCTCAACCGTTAGTCAAGTGTTGCCGAAGAGACTTTTATTAGAAAAACGCATAGTGTATATAAAAAGTAAACTTCGTCCTAACTTACAAAGTAAAAACGAAAGAAAAACAGTCATGCCGTATCCCTTTCAATGTTACATGTAAGGTGATGTTTACAACCAAATACACTACTACCGTTCAAAGAGTACTGATGATGAAATTGCGTAGCTGCTTTCGAAAATGCATCCTACTCGGCTAGTAGCGGTACAAAAATTTGCTTTTTTCAAATTAAAGTTTCTTTCAACATTAACGGAAAATAATAATTTCTTCTAATAAAAAGAAATTATATGAACTTAAGCCAAACTAAAATCAAAAATTTGTATTAAGAAACAATTAGTTCAACAATAAATAGAAATTATCATATAACTCACACATGGCACGGTGCAAAATCATCTTTAATAATTTCTGTTCATTTGTCGTTGACAAAATAAGAAATTAAAAATGATTTACCCCCCTTGTATGTGATATACAAGAATAAAAAGCATTTCATTCCTTCTGAGAGATGGATGATGCTCAACCGTTAGTCAAGTGTTGCCGAAGAGACTTTTATTAAAAAAAAGCATAGTGTATATAAAAAGTAAACTTCGTCCTAACTTACAAAGTAAAAACGAAAGAAAAACAGTCATGCCGTATCCATTTCAATGTTACATGTAAGTTAAATAGGTGATGTTTACAACCAAATACACTACTACCGTTCAAAGAGTATTGATAATGAAATTGCGTAGCTGCTTTCGAAAATGCATTCTACTCGGCTAGTAGCGGTAGAAAAATTAGCTTTTTTCAAATTAAAGTTTATTTCAACATTAACGGAAAATAATAATTTCTTCAAATAAAAAGAAATTATATGAACTTAAGCCAAACTAAAATCAAAAATTTGTATTATGTATATTGAATTAGGCGTAGAAGCTAAACTACTTCTAGAAAATGAAAACCAAGGCTATTTAGAAGAAATATTTACTAAAATTGTTTAATTAATATTAATTTATCAGAACTTTGGATGTTCGTTATTTTAAATTTAAAATTTACAACTTTATAATAAAAGTTCACATATATTATTTATAATGTCTATTTTGGACTTAATAACCCAATTTCAAACTCAAAATACTTCAAAAAACAACCTTTGGCCCCTGGTACTAAAAATTTCACGAAGGCCGAAGGTTGGCACTTTCTTACAAAATTTACATTTTTAAAAAGTTTAAGTTGCAAATTAAACTAAAAATATAGGAATTTGTGCAAAACGAACGTTTTTAACAAGCTTTAATACCTTACTTTTTTACCATAAATCAGCTAAAACTTAAAATGCATTTTAAACCAATCATAACTATTTTTGTAAACGGTCGATTTTTAAGTTTTATGTCTTAAACCTAAACCTAATAGTCTCACCTAGTAAACAAAAAATTCCAATCCAGTGAAAAGTTATAGATTTTTTTATAAGATCGATAATCACAAATATGGCCTTTCAACACTTCACACCTGGATAAAATGTTTTGAATGTTTGTTACATATTGCCTACCGTATGCCTAGGCTTGCCAGATTTAGATTAACGAAAAGCTGGACATTTCGTAAAAAAAGCTGGATTAAGAAAAAAAAACTGGACATTTCAATTAAATTGTTTTTCATTTAATTTTTAATTTTAATATTTTTTTATAAATTACACATCAAGAATTCATATAATGTTATTTATTAATTGTTATAAGTTATAATACTTATTTTAGTCTTTTCAATTTGTACATCAAATATGTATATTTAATCTTGAATTTTTAAATTCAGTTTCTTAAAAAAACAACAACAAAATAATGACTGTTTTATTTTGGTGTTAAAAACAGTTTAAGAAAATAAAAAAAAATTGTTTTACATAAATAATTAATAATCTTTAAATAAGTAAGCCAACAAGCATTAACAAAAAAAATATTTTTTTTAAATACTTTGTCTGCCACATATATTTTGTACTTAGCTCACCGACTTTACTAATTCTAAACCTGCTGATTTTTTTTTTAATTCAAAATAAAAATTTTTTTATTGAAGCAATCATCTCCAAAATCATAACGATCTTCTAAGTATCCAACAGTTAAAAAAATACATTAAGGAAATTTATATACATACATATATATATTAAAGCAAGCAAGTAAGAGCGCTATATTCGGCTGTGCCGAATCTTATATACCCTTCACATTAGTCTTTAAATATACCCAGCAGAGTAATTTTGTACTGCAAATAATATAATAAAAAACCTTGTGCGAGTTTTAAAGCCAATAGAAAAAATAACAAAATTTTAACGTTCGTATGAATAATAGAATAGATGAAGAAGATTTGAGGTTGAGAGTTTTAAAAGTTTTCGACATTATTCATATTTAAAGGTTAATAAAACTTGTTAAATGTTCTAGTCCCCCTGCTTTTCTCCAACTATTTCACCAAAATGCATGAATTATCTGATTACTACTTTTTGTAGAATATTCGAAATCGATAGCTGTTATAGTCTCCGAGATATAGCGTATCGAAAATTTCTTACAAATCGTTAAGGGGTAGCTTTTTTTTGCCCCCATTAAAATTTTTTTTTCTTTAAAGCGTAGGCCTTTTTGTCTAATTACTTTTTGTAGAGCACTTGATGTCGATAGCGGTTGTAGTTTCCCAGATAAAGCGTATCGAAAATTTCATACAAATCATTAATTTGTATGGGAACTACCCCTTTTTTTGCCCCCACTCAAAAAATTTGTTCTTTAAAGCGTAGGCATTCTTGCCCAATTACTTTTTGTAGAACATTTCATTTCGATATCTGATAGAGTTTCCGTGATATAGCGTATCGAATATTTTATAATAATTGTCGATTTGTATGGGAGCTACCCTTATTTTTGCCCCCACTCAAAAAAATTTTTCTTTAAAGCGTAGGCCTTCCTGCCCAATTACTTTTTGTAGAACATTTCATTTCGATATCTGATAGAGTTTCCGTGATATAGCGTATCGAATATTTTATAATAATTGTCGATTTGTATGGGAGCTACCCCTTTTTTTGCCCCCACTCAAAAAAAAATTTCTTTAGAGCGTAGGCATTCTTGCCCAATTACTTTTTGTAGAACATTTCATTTCGATATCTGTTACAGTTTCCGAGATATAGCGTATCGAATATTTTATAATAATTGTCGATTTGTATGGGAGCTACCCCTTTTTTTGCCCCCACTCAAAAAATTTTTTCTTTATAGCGTAGGCATTCTTGCCCAATTTTTTTTTTGTAGAACATTTCATTTCGATATCTGTTACAGTTTCCTAGATATAGCGTATCGAATATTTTATAATAATTGTCGATTTGTATGGGAGCTACCCCTTTTTTTGCCCCCACTCAAAAAAATTTTTCTTTAAAGCGTAGGCATTCTTGCCCAATTGATTTTTGTAGAACATTTTATTACGATATCTGTTATAGTTTCCGAGATATAGCGTGTCGAATATTTTATAATAATTGTCGATTTGTATGGGAGCTACCCTTTTTTTTGCCCCCACTCAAAAAAATTTTTCTTTAAAGCGTAGGCCTTCCTGCCCAATTACTTTTTGTAGAACATTTCATTTCGATATCTGTTAGAGTTTCCGAGATATAGCGTATCGAATATTTTATAATAATTGTCGATTTGTATGGGAGCTACCCCTTTTTTTGCCCCCACTCAAAAAAAATTTTCTTTAGAGCGTAGGCATTCTTGCCCAATTACTTTTTGTAGAACATTTCATTTCGATATCTGTTACAGTTTCCGAGATATAGCGTATCGAATATTTTATAATAATTGTCGATTTGTATGGGAGCTACCCCTTTTTTTGCCCCCACTCAAAAAATTTTTTCTTTATAGCGTAGGCATTCTTGCCCAATTTTTTTTTTGTAGAACATTTCATTACGATATCTGTTACAGTTTCCTAGATATAGCGTATCGAATATTTTATAATAATTGTCGATTTGTATGGGAGCTACCCCTTTTTTTGCCCCCAGTCAAAAAATTTTTTCTTTAAAGCGTAGGCCTTCTTGTCCAATTACTTTTTGTAGAACATTTCATTACGATATCTGTTAGAGTTTCCGAGATATAGCGTATCGAATATTTTATAATAATTGTCGATTTGTATGGGAGCTACCCCTTTTTTTGCCCCCACTCAAAACAAATTTTCTTTAAAGCGTAGGCATTCTTGCCCAATTACTTTTTGTAGAAAATTTCATTTCGATATCTGTTACAGTTTCCGAGATATAGCGTAACGAATATTTTATAATAATTGTCGATTTGTATGGGAGCTACCCCTCTTTTTGCCCCCACTCAAAAATTTTTTTTCTCTAAAGCGTTGGCCTTCTTGTCCAATTACTTTTTGTAGAACATTTCATTACGATATCTGTTATAGTTTCCGAGATATAGCGTGTCGAATATTTTATAATAATTGTCGATTTGTATGGGAGCTACCCTTTTTTTTGCCCCCACTCAAAAAAATTTTTCTTTAAAGCGTAGGCCTTCCTGCCCAATTACTTTTTGTAGAACATTTCATTTCGATATCTGTTAGAGTTTCCGAGATATAGCGTATCGAATATTTTATAATAATTGTCGATTTGTATGGGAGCTACCCCTTTTTTTGCCCCCACTCAAAAAAAATTTTCTTTAGAGCGTAGGCATTCTTGCCCAATTACTTTTTGTAGAACATTTCATTTCGATATCTGTTACAGTTTCCGAGATATAGCGTATCGAATATTTTATAATAATTGTCGATTTGTATGGGAGCTACCCCTTTTTTTGCCCCCACTCAAAAAATTTTTTCTTTATAGCGTAGGCATTCTTGCCCAATTTTTTTTTTGTAGAACATTTCATTTCGATATCTGTTACAGTTTCCTAGATATAGCGTATCGAATATTTTATAATAATTGTCGATTTGTATGGGAGCTACCCCTTTTTTTGCCCCCAGTCAAAAAATTTTTTCTTTAAAGCGTAGGCCTTCTTGTCCAATTACTTTTTGTAGAACATTTCATTACGATATCTGTTAGAGTTTCCGAGATATAGCGTATCGAATATTTTATAATAATTGTCGATTTGTATGGGAGCTACCCCTTTTTTTGCCCCCACTCAAAACAAATTTTCTTTAAAGCGTAGGCATTCTTGCCCAATTACTTTTTGTAGAAAATTTCATTTCGATATCTGTTACAGTTTCCGAGATATAGCGTAACGAATATTTTATAATAATTGTCGATTTGTATGGGAGCTACCCCTCTTTTTGCCCCCACTCAAAAATTTTTTTTCTCTAAAGCGTTGGCCTTCTTGTCCAATTACTTTTTGTAGAACATTTCATTACGATATCTGTTAGAGTTTCCGAGATATAGCGTATCGAATATTTTATAATAATTGTCGATTTGTATGGGAGCTACCCCTTTTTTTGCCCCCACTCAAAAAATTTTTTCTTTAAAGCGTAGGCGTTCTTGTCCAATTGATTTTTGTAGAACATTTCATTTCGATATCTGCTATAGTTTCCGAGATATAGCGTATCGAATATTTTATAATAATTGTCGATTTGTATGGGAGCTACCCCTTTTTTTGCCCCCACTCAAAAATTTTTTTCTTTAAAGCGTAGGTCTTTGCGTACTTTTTTTACTTTTTGTAGAACATTTAAAGTCGATAGCTGTTATAGTTTACGAGATATAGCGCATAAAATATTTCACCAAATTTGTGCAATTGTAGGAAAAATACCCCTTCCCCTGGTCCTATCTGAAAAAACTTTTTCCATTATATAGGTCCCTTCTTTAGGAGTATCCGTGCCAAGTTTTGTGGCAAGAGTGACTATACTTACTGAGATATATAGGGATATATGCACGGATTTTGTCCTAAAAAAATGGGTTACTCTGGTTTTTCGCTTATATCTCGGTCAATAGTGAACCGATTTTGCTGATTTTAAATAGCGATTGTCTCCAGGATATTTCTAATAGTTTGAGACCATTAACTGGTCTGTATCTTTTTGACTCCGGAAACTTGATTTCAACAGACGGACAGACGGACATCGCTAAATCGGCTTCCCTATCTATAAGGATCCAGAATATATATACTTTATGGGGTCGCAAATGAATAATAAAGATATTACAAACGGAATGACAAAGTGATATATACCCTTATCACTATGTGAAGGGTATAAAAATTAAAACTGCATCGTAACTATGTATATTAAAGTCAAATTTAAAATTAAAATTTAAATTATTAAAAAATACAAAATAAATATATATTATTTTATCTTAAATTTTGAGCTTGAGACAAAAAAAAATGCTTTTTTTAAATTTATTTTATTAATTTTTAAACACTGTAGCTACAATAAACTTTAAAAATCAAATTTTTGTTTCATTCACAACCTTTTATATAAACGATCATGTGTATTTGTTATACCAATAGTTATAAGAAAACATTCATGATACCATTGTTATTCAGCACAAAAAAAAAACAAATACATTCCACACTCAATGCAAACCCATAAACAACAATATTTGTTTATAAGAGTAGAGTGAGTGCGCAATAGCAAAACCATACAATATCACTTACACTTATTCACACACTTACACCAAAAAGAACTGGTATGTACATGGATGTACAAGGTATATCTGTTTTTGCATTACTTATTTGTTCAATTTGTGCACGTGTATAGTATAAATGTGGCTTTATGTAATTCTAATAAAACGTAGTTAATAATTAAAATAAATTTCAGGGTGCTTGCCTGAAAAAGCATTGGAAGCAAACCACTAAATCGTGAAAAAACAAGACTGTCCCATACGAGGAAAACGTCACAAAGAGACACTCATTAAGATTTTATGACTTATATAAAACTATCTTCAGATCCGTTTTTGTCTTCAAAAAAGAATCCAAAGACCAAAAAAATGTATTATTTGCAGATATTGATAAATATATTCTTAGAGAAAATGCTAATGAGCCAGTTGAAGACAACGAGAAAAATGTTTTATTGAGCGGCAATATTTTTTGGGAAGAGTCCAATACTGAAGATGATTTATTGTAAATTAAAATATTTATAAATTATTAAAAAAATAAAAATTATTATTAAAAAACGCACTTATACGTATTTTAAATTTAATTTTAATTTAGAAAGATTGCAATTTTGTACTTTCACGTTGTCGTCAAAATCATAATGTAGAAGATTTTTAATCAATTTGTTTTTTATTTTCTATTTTTATAAATTTTTTTTTTCATATATTTTATTGATGAATCTTCGCTTAAGCGAACTATCAATAAGTATAAAAATCATAAAGCTAAGTAATTAATTCTAGTCCAGTCAGTACCAGATTAAAATTTAAGTTGTCACAATAAAGATAACTAATTTCAAAAGTTTCCTCTAAGTTCAATAGTGCCCCTTCTTTTCAGACGTGTGTGTCCACTATGTTGCAAGATGTTTCGAGCGAGCGGATTTGGATGCGTTTCCAGCTTGCTTAAATACTTGTCCACATAGTTCACAGAGTTTCTACCAATTAGCCAGTGGATTTGAGTAGCTTTAAGTTTCATTTGATTCAGGTTCGCATCTATATGAGGCTTCCATGTGAGGCGGCGATTTAGGTGAATTCCAAGATATTTTGTATTGGTTCGTTGAGGCACCATATGGTTGTTAATAGTGATTGGGGAGCACGTTTCTTTGCGTAAAGTAAAAGTAACGTGGGTATATTTTTGTTCATTTATTTTTATTCCCCATAACTTCGCCCATTTTTCAACTTGGGTTACGTGTTGCTGCAGTTGGTTCGAAGTCTCTTTAGGGTCTTTATGAATACTTAGGTAAGCGGTATCATCAGCAAATGAAGACGTGTACATAAAACTGTTGATTGGCATATCTGCCATGTAAAGCAAGTACAAAATTGGACCTAGTATACTCCCTTGAGGTACACCAGCCCCTATTGGTTGGGAACAACTTATTTGGTTTCCCTCTTTGATCATAAATTGTCGACCGGTTATTCACTTTTCTAATAGGTTGAAAATATTAGCTGGAAGGTTTAGCTTTAGTTTTTTTACCAGGCCTTCGTGCCGTACTTTATCGGAAGCTTGAGAGACATCAATGAAAAGCGCAGAGCAATACTTCTTTAAATCAAAGGTTTTTCTTATAACCTGCACCAGCCAGTGAGTTTGTTCGATTGTGCTATGTTGACTTCTTAAGAAAATTTCTCGAACAATTTTGACATTGTGGACAACAAACTTATAGGCCTATAAGACTCTACCTTTGAAGGATCTTTCCCAGGCTTAGGAATCATCTTTACTAAAGCAATTTTCCATATAGGCGTGAAATGTTCATGCCGAATTCTTGCGTTAAAAATAAAAAGAATTATTATTTTTGCCGTAAAAGGTAGTTCTAAGAGCATTTTGTTGTTTATATTATAAACGCCAGGAGCTTTTTTACCATTTAGGTTAGCAATAACCTTTTACAACATCTGTAAATCGGAAACGTATTTCTAGAGGACGTCTAGCAACAACTGGAGGTAATTCCCTCACGTTTGTGCGTTTGGGAGTGAACACGTTTTTGAAATGATTTGCGAACAGATCACATTTTTCTTCGTCATTTCTTGCCCAGGATCCTCTCAGATTACGCAGTGGTGGTTTTGCGATAACGGTTCTTTTAAGACGTCTGGCTGATCGCCATAGGGAATAATTTGTCTGAGGAGTCGCGTCTAGACCTTCGAGGTACACTTTAAGTAAAGCCATTCTGTGAACCTCCAGCAAGCTTTTAATTGGTTAGTACATTCTTTCATCTTAGTTTTAAGTTGGGGCGATCTATGCTTTTGCCATTCTCTTCGGACTCTCCTTTTTTCAGATAAAAGTTTTCCCACATCGTCAGAAAAAATTTTGCTGTACCTGGCCTGACGATAGGTGGAAGACGCATGTTAATGTTTTCATTTAAGACGCTTTGACTATCATCTAAGTCTCCGGGAATTTTTAACGGTTGCTTTCCCGAGCAGTGGGCACTAATATATGTTTTATATTTTAACCAATTTATTCTTTTAGATAAAAAAAAATTACTTGTTGCTATTTGGTGAGGCCTGCAAATAGTAATTGTTGTGGGTGAGTGGTCAGAAGATAAATCCAAGGAGGCTACAGCCTCAATAAGGTCCGGGGCTATACCTTTTGCCACGCCAAAATTTATTACGTCTGGAATTTTATTATTGTCCGTTTGCCAATAGAATGGCTGTCCAGTTGAAATAATGAAACGCCCACTTTCCGACACGGAATCATACAAGACACGACCTCTGGGACTAATTAGGCGGGAGCCCCAGTATGTATGCTTAGCGTTATAGTCTCCAGCAGCTATGAAACGGGGACCTAATGATTTGTAGAAACAGTGTTACTGATACTTCGGTATGGAGAATCTGGGTGGACAGTAAACTGATGAAATAACAAGGTTATGGAAAAATTCATCAATGCAGACGTTCGTAGCTTGGATATAACATTCCGAGAGGCCACCCAACCATTGGTGTTTAATTCTTGATTTGATTAGAATAGTCGAGCCACCACATGATCTATCCCTAGGATCCTTTGAATCGTAAAAAGAATAACCACTAATTTTAAAAGTACTTCTAGATGTCAAATGAGTCTTAGAAATCAACATAACATTTTTTTTTTGGTTCATTAAGAAATACTCGAGCTCGTTTTTGTGTTGGCGGATGCCGTTTTCGTTCCAGAAACAAACCCTGAGGCAGTTCATGTCCTTTAAAGCATAGCCTGCAGAAGAGCAGACTGCATTTTTTGCATTTCTTGCATCATGCCGGCCATTTGCGCCATAATCTGCGTAAATTGTTTGACCATATTGTCAATTACGGCTTCCAGGCGGCTAAAATTGGGCCCGGTTGGTTCGCTTGTTGGCACTTCTTGTTGTATTGTAGGCTGGGTAGACTTACGTGAATTAGGCTGGTTAGACTTTAATACGGCAGCATAAGAAACTTAATTTGTAGTTGGTTGTGCCAATGGAGGCATATTTGTAGTTGGTATATTTAAAGGCTGGGGACGGGCAGGAACTATTTTCGGCTTAGTTGAGCGCTTGACTGAATTAAAAACAGGACAACCTCTATAGTTGGCATTGTGGTTTCCCCCGCAATTGCTGCATTTCTTCATCTTAGGATCATCTTTTGGCTTGTCGCACTTGGTCGTATCGGGCAGATCCCCACACACAACACAAACAGAAGGCAACTTACAATAAGCTTTAGTGTGTCCATATTCCTGGCAGTTCAAGCACTGTACGGGCCCAGATCGCTTATGTGGCACTTCCACAGTAACTCGTCGGTGCATAGTATATTTTAAATCAAAGATGGGGTGAGTTTCACTTTTTTTCAATTTGATATCACCAGGCTCAAGCTCCACTCGGAATAATGGTTGGGGGTGTTTTTCCCTGTTTCTCATATTGGATACCGTCCTAACCATAAACCCTTTGCTTAACAAACTGGTCTTGATCTCTTCTGGGTCAACATTAGGATCAATGCATTTAATAACTACCTGAAGGCCTTTTGCGGTCTTAAGTTGGTAGGTATAGAAGTTTTTGCTGAGTTTTTCGAGCTCCGAAACCGTAGCGCGGTAGGCGTTTTCATGGTTCCCTTGCATTTTTGTCTCAAATAAGTGACCGCGTTTAACGTTTGAAACATAAAAGTTATTATCCCCAATTAAACCGACTAAAAGCTTGTCGAGATCATTTGAGTTTTTTTCCCTCAAATAAATGGGAGGTGGCTTTAAGGACTTTTTTCACTAACGGGATCATAATTATTATCTTGCAAAATAGCAAAACGATTTTGCGATGAGGTTGGTCTTTCATCGTCTTTTAAAATTTTTGCAGGTTGAGATGCTTCTGCCGATTTAGGACTTCTTCCCCATTTAAGAAGTGTCACGTAGCGGTCCATCCCTACCTGGATCTTAGGTGCCGGTGCAGAAATTAAGCTTGATGTGGCTTTAGCAGCTGCAGGTTCAATTCCAGAATTTGAATTTTTTTATAATTATTAAATAGGGACTTGGCTAAATTAGTCCCTTGTTCAGTACATTTATTTATATTAGGCGCACTTGAACTAAGATTTTTTGCGATTATTTTTGGTCTTGCATTTAAATAATTTCTATTATATTCAGGGTCTCTTATGTTCTCATTGCTAACACTTGTGGAGCTTAACACAATGTAAGCATTTTGGCTGTCATGCCCACTGTCACTACGATTACTGTTACTCATTAACAGTTCGCTTTTTTTTATTTAGTTTGTTGTTTTTGTTTTTTCTTTTCTCGCTATTATGTGTATATATGTATATTAATAAATTCGTTTGCTACTTATTACTAATATCACCTATAACCAACATCAAACTCGAGTACACACGTCCGTACACTACGAAATTAAGAATTTATAAATTAATTTTAATGTAAATTGGCACTGAAATTTGTTTAACACATAATAATAACCATACCACCCAATTTAGTGAGAATCGGACAACTTTTATAACAGTTTTAGCATTTTTGCGAAAAAGGATATATGACAGGACCTAGAGTCCTTGCGTCAATCCGTATTAAGATTATCACACAAGTTACTAGCACGGGATGTAAATGGTCTATGGACTATTGTAACTTTCTGTGCAGTTATGTAGTCAAAATTTCGTCCTTTCTTTATATGGGCAATAGGCGTGTCATTTGCCCGATTTTTTCAAGAAATTGAACTTTTCTTAATTAAAGTATTTTATACTAGTGTACCAAATTTCAAAACTCTGGCACCACTCCTTCAATTTTTGTCCCATCACTATATGGGATCAAAGCACTGTGCGTCATGCTCTGTGACTTGCCATATTGAAATGCACGTATTCGACTTTTTTGACAACCGCGTATAAAGCGAGAACACATGAAAAGTGTGCTATGAAATTTCAGCTTAAGATTTTAAAGTGCTTTCACATGATATGTAAATTTTATACAAAACTCTTAAATTTTTCTACAAGCTTTAATTGTTTTTATTAGTGGAATTAAAATTATTTGAATAGTTTCATCTAAGTGCAATAGTATTCCTTCTTTTCAGACGAGTGTGCCCACTATGTTGCAAGATATTTCGAGCGAGCGGATTTGGATGTGTTTCCAGCTTATATAAATACTTGTCCACATAATCAAAGATTTCGCATTTAACTTGTGGATTTTGTTGATCCTTATGGATGTTGCTGTTTTTGACAAACAACGGAGCATCAGTCATCATTCTTAGGATTTTATTTTGACGGCGTTGAATTTTTTTCATGTTGGACGCGGAAGCAGTGCCTAATTTTATGCTACGGTATACAATTATGATACCGTAGCATAAAATTGGTTTCAAAATCGATTTGTAGAGTAGAAGCTTACAATCAAGACGAAGGTAAGAGTTTCTGCCAATTAGCCAATGAATTTGTGTAGCCTTAAGTTTTATTTGCATCAACTTTGTATCTATGTGGGACTTCCATTAAAGGCGACAGCTCAGATGAATGCCAAGGTATTTTGTCTCAAATCGTTGAGGCGCCATATGGTTGTTAATAAGGATTGGAGAGCTCGTTTCTTTGTTTCGAGTAAAAGTTACGTGAGTACATTTTTGCTCATTAATTTTTATTCCCCATAATTTTGCCTAATTTTCTATTTTGGTTACGTGTTGTTGCAATTGGAACGAAGCCTTTTTAGAGTCTTTATGAATACTGAGAAAAGCGGTATCATCAGCAAATGAAGACGTGTACATAAAACTGTTGATTGGCATATCTGCCATGTAAAGCAAGTACAAAATTGGACCTAGTATACTCCCTTGAGGTACACCAGCCCCTATTGGTTGGGAACAACTTATTTGGTTTCCCTCTTTGATCATAAATTGTCGACCGGTTATTCACTTTTCTAATAGGTTGAAAATATTAGCTTGAAGGTTTAGTTTTAGTTTGTTAAACAGGCCTTCGTGCCATACTTTATCGAAAGCTTAAGAGACATCAATAAAAAGCGCGGAAGAGTACTTCTTTTCCTTAAAGGTTTTTCTTTTATAACCTGCACCAGTCCGTGAGTTTGTTCGATTGTCCTATGTTGACTTCTAAAGCCAAATTGGTAATCTGGAATGCGGTTGTATTCATACAGGATCGGAGTCAGCTTGTTTTTAAGCAGCTTTTCAAACAGTTTTGACAAAGTTGGTAACAAACTTATAGGCCTAAAAGACTACACCTTCGAAGAATCTTTCTCAGGCTTAAGAATCATCTTTACTAAGGCAACTTTCCATATTGGTGGGAAATGTTCAAGCCGTATTATGGCATTAAAAATAAAAATAATTATTCTTTTTGCTGTGAAAGGTAGCTCTAAAAGCATCTTGTTGCTTATGATATCAACGCCAGGAGCTTTTAGGTAAGGAGTAGCTTCTACCACATCTGAATATCGGAAACGTATTTCCATAGGACGTCTAGCAACAACAGGCGGTAATTCCCTTACGTCAGTGCATGTATTGGGAGTGAACACGTTTCTTAAATGGCTTGCAAGCAGATCGCATTTTTCTTCGTGATTTCTAGCCCAGGAACCTCTCAGATTGCGCAGTAGTGGCTTTGCAATTACGGGTCTTTTGAGACATCTGGCTGATCGCCATAGATAAAAATTAGTTTAAGAAGCCGCGTCTAGACCTTCCAGGTATTCCTTCATTGATGATATTCTATGTGCATCTAGCAAGTTTTTTAATCGGCTTGTACATTCTTCCAGCTTATTTTTAAGTAGGGACGATCTATACTTTTGCCATTCTCTTCGGGCTCTTCTTTTTTTAGATAAGAGCTTTTCAACATCGGTTGAACAAATTTTGTTGTATCTGGCCTGACGTTATGTAGAAGAAGCATGTTTAACGGCTTTTTTGATACTCTCATTGAGGCTACTCAGGCACTAATCGATTTTTTCGGAAGTATTTAGAGGTTGGTGTTCCGAACAGTGCGTGCTGATAAATTTTTTGTATTTTAACCAATTTATTCTTTTTGACAAAAAAATATCACTAGTTGCAATTTAGTGAGGACTGCAAATTGTAAAAATTGTGGGTGAGTGATCAGAAGATAAATCCAAGGAGGCTTGAGCCTCAATAAGCTCAGGGGATACACCTTTTGCTACGCAAAAATCTATTACGTCTGGAATTTTATTGTGGTCGGTTGGCCAATAGGTTGGTTGTCCAGTATAAATGACAAAAAGTCCCATTTCAGACACGGAATCATACAATATACGACCTCTGGAACTAATTAAGCGGGAGCCCCAGTAAGTGTGTTTAGCGTTATAGTCTCCAGCAACTATTGTTGAGAGCCACCCTCGTACAACCTCACACTGAGAGCCACCCTCGTATAGATTTAGTTTAATTCAAACAAACATAAAGGGTGCTGACCCGATAATGCAAGTCAGCACTTTCACAAAGTTGTTGACCCAATAATGCGAGTCAGCACTTTCACAAAGTTGTTGACCTGATAATGCGAGTCAGCACTCTCACAACATTGCTGACTTCTACGAAGGCAGCATATTTAGTTCAATATAAATAATAGATAAAAATAGCATTAAGTCAGTTTGTGTTTTATAATTAAACAAACAACAACTATTTTTAAATAAATCACAACAATTGGCGCAGCCAGTAATAAATTAATAAGAATCCTGCGAATCCCAAGGGACCCTCCAGGAATAATAATTGCACGTTGTTCTCCAAACCTTCGCGGTGCGGCAACTGTTGGCAAAAACAATAAAACCACTAAACATGGAAACGAAGTGCTGAAGGTATTAAGCAGCCACATTCTGGTACGCCTTTGGGGTCTTTGTCGTAGTGTAAGGTGGTGAAAGTATTTGTCACGGGCCTAACCGCAATAAGGAGGCTTCGAGAAAGGCGAATAAGTTATTTATACAGTCCGTTTTTTTTATTTTTAAATTTTTTCTCCTACATAAAAAAAGGATGGAACGAGTAAGGGTAAGAATGGTAAGTGTGCCTTAAAATTTTTCATTATAATTGGACAATACGAAAAAACCAGATTAGGGTTAAGGAAATGTTGGAACAATACAGTGACAAGGGGACGAGGACTAGACATTTTAAGATGTGGCTGGTAAACGTAAGAGTAAAGGTTGCAGAGTGCAAGAAGGGGAGATTTCGATTTTTTCGTTTTGGGTGGCAGGTACTCCATTTTCAAATCCAAGTCACTTTGGCTCGAAACCAAATGTACATGGGGAATGGAGAGGAAAAGAGTACGGTGGAATATTACAAGGAAGATATTTAGATACCAGAAAAAGGACAAACAAGGGAAGTAAAACCGAAGATAGTAAAAAGAAAGGGCAGGGAGCCTTGTAAAAAAAAAATAATAAGAAAGGAAGCATTACAAAATGTATCAGGCGTCCCATTTTAAAATCTTGGTTACTTTGGCGCGAAACTAAAGGTACGGGATTAAGGGAAAAATGGGAGCGATACTCGGTAGTGAAAAAGAACGAGAGAAGTAAAGGACCAGAAGGGTCATGTAGTGGAAATAATTTATTTATTTTATTTATTTATATAATAAATATATGTAGTTATATAATAAAAAAAGGTATAAAGAATAAAAAAAATGAAGAGTAGGAATGATGTAAATCGAAAAGGCGGACAAGGGGCATCACCCAATCTTACGCACTCTGCACGAAACAGATGCACTCTACACAAAACAGCCGCTAGCTGTAGTCACATTGGTCCAGTAGGGACAAGATTCTGCAGACTCCGACAATTTTTCAATTTGTTTTTTTTTAGCAGAATATCTTTTTTTTGTTTTGTTTTAAAACCAATGTCAATGTCCGTGTCAATTGTGCTTAGCTATGTACAATTGACATTGAAACCACAACATAATTATCATATTGAATCTTCATAATTATCTTAATAATTATAAAAGGAAAGAAAAGATATAAATAAGTATATATTTGTAAAGAACTATATTTCTTTATACATATATACAATGACAAACAACATTTTAGTATAATAAACTTACTGAACTGGATTAAAATTTTATGTCGTCCAAAAAATTTGTTGACAGAAATTCAACACTTTTTTAATGTTTACGTACATATTAACTTAATGATAATTTGTGAACCACTCGCATGATTTCTCAATTTTGTTTTTTCATAAAAGTACTTTAATTGAAAAAAAAAAAAAATAATTAACTTCTACATACATACATATATACATAATTAATTTGTAAACTATTTGCATGGGTTCGTAATGTTGATTGTTGCATGTATTTCAGTCAAAGAATGAAATCACCTAAAAGCATCCCTATATACCTAATGATCGGTTCTAACCGACTTGCATGTCAATTTCTTATACTATATGTATGTTTAAAAATTTAAACCAATTGCATGGTTTCGTAATGTTTACTTTTCATATATTTAAGTCAAAAAATTAATAAAAAAAACACCTACAAATATACCTAGATACTTAATGGTAAATTTTAAGCGACTAACATGTTAATTTTTTATTTTTAAATTCAAACCACTTGCATGGATTCTTAATTTTTATTTTCATATATTTAAGTAAAAAAATTAAAACACCAACATACCTACTTATATACTTAATGATAGTTTTTGAACGACTAGCATGTGTAATTTCTTATATATATTTTTAAAATTTAAACGACTTGCATGGGTTCTTAATGTTTATTTTTCATATAATTAAGCTAAAAAACGAAAACATCTACAAACATGCCTATATACTTTCATTGTTTCTTAATGTTTTGTTTTCATATATGCCTTTATACTTAATGATAATTTTAACCGACTTGTATGTTTATTTTTTATACATATTTCTAAAATATCAAACCACTTTATATAATCTCTTGCACGGTTTTTCGTGATGTTCTCCAACATAGAGATGGGTCAACATAGCACAGCCGCTAACGGCATTATCTCTCCCCTTTCCGGTCCAACCAAAAAGGTTGTAACCACTCCAGAAAGCAGATTCCAAGAAGCCGCGACATATGAACGCAATCGAAAAGTACAACGCAACTTCTCCACACATACCAAATACAACACATCCTACACAACCAATTCAGGCAACGACAGCAGCAAGCTGGACAAATTGAATCTAATTTAAATCAATTGTCTTACATACAATTAGGAAGCACAGCTGGTTTAGTGACTTTTCCAAGTCACACTGTTGAAAATCATAAAGCAACACTAGCAGCAACAAACGCAGCTATATACTCGGCAACATCACTAGCCACAAGTAAAATTAAAAATTTTTGCCGCAAGCTCATGGGTTACTACCGATTTGCAACAGTTGTCTGTAAGCAGCAATAGTTTATGTATGACACACCTTCAAAGTCAGTAACTAGTGTCAAGAACGAAGCAAACACTCATCAATTCTGCAGAAATTACATCCGTAAACTACTGCCGATGTTTTCCCTACATCAATACTGGGGCCACAAACGTCAGTTTCGGAGTCGTGTTCTAATTTTACAACTGCTGCTACAAACAGAACACATAATTTAACGCTACAACTGCCCAAAAACATCAACACAGCTAGCAAGTTCACTGTAAAGAATAATGGTAATGTTAAAAACCATTTTTGAACTTTAACTTCACAGCAACAACAAAAGCTGCAATTACAACTACGATGAAAATGAAAATGAAGTTGGTTTTTAGCCCTTACTAACTTAATCAGATCTCAATTGAACAAATCTTCCTCCACAGAATCCCTTACATACAAGATTCAATTAGTTATTTTAAATCGAAAAACGTCGGAAAATTGTTTAAACTATATTACGTGAGAAACATGGTCCAAAATACAATTTAACAACAATTTCGTCAACGGCAACGAAAACGACAACAATTAACAGAAGCCGTGATAAAAGAGCCACACTTTTCTACAAAGGGGGGAGGGATGTTAAGCGCCCCTCGTAAAACCTCACACTGAGAGCCACCCTCGTATAGATTTAGTTTAATTTAAACAAACATAAAGGGTGCTGACCCGATAATGCAAGTCAGCACTTTCACAAAGTTGTTGACCCGATAATGCGAGTCAGCACTTTCACAAAGGTGTTGACTTGATAATGCGAGTCCGCACTTTCACAACATTGCTGACTTCTACGAAGGCAGCATATTTAGTTCAATATAAATAATAGATAAAAATAGCATTAAGTCAGTTTGTGTCTTATTATTGAATAAAGAACTACATTTTAAAATAAATCACAACACTATGAATCGGGGGCCTAAAGATTTTTAAAAACTGTTTTACTGATCCCTCATTATGGAGAACCTGGGTGGACAATAAACTGACGAAATAACGAAATTATGGTAAAATTCATCAATGCAGACGTTTGTTGCTTGTATATAACTTTCGGAGAGACCACCCATCCATTGGTGTTTGGTTTTTGATTTAATTAATATTGCTGCACCACCACATGACCTATCTCTTGAATCTTTTGAATCATAAAAAGTATAGCCACATATTTTGAAAGTGCTCCTAAATGTAATATGAGTCTCGGAAATCAACATGCCATCAGTGTTTTGGTGTGTTAAAAAATATTCGAGTTCATTTTTGTGTTGGTGGATGCCGCTTGCGTTCCAGAAACAAACCCTCAGGCAGTTCATGGCCTTTTAAGCATGGCCTGCGAAAGAGCAGAGTGCATTTTTTAAATTTTTTGCATCATTTGCTTCATGATCTGCGTAAATTGTTTAACCATATTGTCAACTACGGCTTCTAGAAATTTGAACCAGTTAGTTCGTTTGTTAGTACCTCTTGATGTGTTGTTGGCTAGGCAGGCTTGCGTGCTTTGGGCTGATTAAACTTTAATACGTTAGCGTAAGAAACTTCACTTTTAGTTGTCTGTGCTGAAGAGGGCATATTTGTAGTTTGCATATTTAATGGCTGGGAAGGGGCAAGAGCTACTTTCGGCTTGGATGAGCGTCTAACTACGTCATAAACAGGGCAACCTCTATAGTTGGACACAAACAGAAGGCAACTTACAATAAGCTTTAGTGTAGCTATATTCTTGACAGTTTAAGCACTGTACGGGTCCAGATCGCTTATGTGGCACCTCCACTGTAACCCTACGGTGCAAGATATATCTCAAATCAAATATGGCGTGATTTTAATTTTTTTTTCAATTTAATGTCACCAGGCTCAAGCTCCACCCGGAATAATGGTTGAGGGTATTTTTTCCTGTTCCTAATATTTGATACAGCTCTAACTTTAAAGCCTTTGCTGCACAAACGGGTCTTTATCTCTTCCGGGTCAACATTTGAGTCAATTCCTTTTATTACTACTTGCAGGCCTTTAGCGTTTTTAAGTCGGTAAGTATAGAATTTTTTTTAAAGTTTTTCAAGCTCCAAAACCGTGGTGCGGTAAGCGTTTTCGTCATTAACTTGAATTTTTGTTTCGTATATGTTACCACCAGAGATGAGCGATATTTCTCTACCTGTGATTTAATGCCTGTGACCTGTAAATCACTGGTAACGACAGCGACATAAACTGTGAAGTAACTGATACTGTTGCTTTTAATTTATTGTGTTGCTCAAATAACATATTGACATGTAACGATAGTGACATAAACCGTGAAGTAACTGTTTCAACTACAGTGTTACTTTTTATTTATTATGTTACTCAAAGTAACATTTTGAAATATTGTCCAGTAACTCTTACCTGCGATGTTACTCCTCTTATTATGTTAAGCTTTGCAAAATGTAAATTAACATTTTTGCACTTCATGTTTACATATGGTCATAGCTAACAAACATAGTTGCCAGATAACTTTGGTCCAATATCGTCAAATCTGTAAAAAAAAATCGTCAAAGACGTCAAAATAAGTTTCGAAAGTCGTCAGAGAATCGTCAACACTAAAACTTATGTTTTTTTTTATTATTTTTTACTCAAAAATAATTAATCAAAAGTAAGTAACAAAAAAAGGCATAATTTCATTAAAAGCAAAACAAACTGAAAACTAAAAAACGCAAATATTTGATAAATTTTTTACAGATTTCCTAGTTTAGTCCTAAAAAGTAAAATTTATGTTAAAAACAATATAATTTGAAACAAATAATTTTTTTATAGAAATCATTTTTCAGGGATCCTATTTCTAGTCCTTATAATAATATTCAGTATTCTAAACAAAACACATTTTTAATATTTTTAAATAAACACGCAATGGCTAATATTGAATGGCTAAAAATGGGGTTTCAAAGCGGAACAACCTTATTTTTTTCTTTAAGCCGAACACACTAGATATACAAATATAGAGCACATATATACAAATAGTATATTTTAGGTGTGTTGTACTGTAGAGTATTAAGCAGTGTTGCCACCTTAGGTGTAATTACACATTTCATGTGTAATTTTTCGTTTCATGTGTAGCCCATGTGTAATTGGTTGCATGTGTAATTCATGTGTAATTTTAAATTTTATCGTTTTTGATAATTACTATTTTTTATACACATACACATATTAAAAGTTTTTTACACTTGTCGAATCTAATATACCCTTCATATAAAAATACTTTGTACTGGTTTTGAAGCCGAAAGCTATTCTAGTTTTAAGAATAGAAAACTTAAGAAAATAATAACGTTTGTATGTATAGTAAAAATACCATGTAGAAGGTTTGAGGCCAACATTTTTCAACTTATTTCGTATTAAAAGTTTAATAAAAGTTGTTCATTCGTATTGGTGCTGCCCCTCCATCTGCTCCTATCCAACTATTTTCTTCCAAAATGTATTCATTATTGTCCAGTTACTTATTGTGTAACATTTGAAGTCGATAGATGTTATAGTTTCCAAAATATAGCGTATCAAAAATTTCACAAAAATTATTAATTTGAATGGGGGTTGCTCCTCTCCCTGCTCTAATCCAATAAATTTGTTCCCCAAAATGTAGGTATTATTGTAAAATTACTTGATGTAATACATTTGACTTCTATAGCTGTGATTGGATAAAATACTTCCCAAAATTTGTGCTTCTACATAAAAAATTTTTCCCCTAATTTAGGTCCCTATCTTCAAAGTATCCGTGCTAAGCTTTGTGACTAGAGTGGCTGTATTTACTGAGATATAAAAGAATATAGTTTTGGTCCTAAAAAATTTGGTTATTTTAGAGTTTCGCTTGCATCTCGGTCAAGATTTTGTTGATTTTATATAGCGATTAAATCAGGTATATTTCTGCTTATTTTCTGAGCGACTTTTTTATGTCTGGAAACTTGATTTCAAAAGACACACAGATGGACAGACATGGCTTTATCGACCTACCTATCTATAAGAATCCAAAATATTTATACTTACTGGGGTCTAAAATAAATATTGTAAACATTAAAAATGGAATGACAAACTCATATATACCCATATCACTATGTGAAGGGTATAAAATTAAAAAAAATGTAAATCGTTATTTTTTTAACAAAAAAAGTATATGTTCCCAACAAAAATTTTGAAGTAATTGGTCATTACAAATTTCTTACTTTTAAGTTACTATTACTTTTAAGTTACTATAACTAAGCAGTTGATAGATAATGAGTTCGTTTTTATCTAAAATCAGGCAGTTAGCTTCAGTTTGGCAATTTTTTAACTTATTCCAGCATAACATTTTAAGCCAGCTTTAACCAAAACATCACAGAAAAACTCTTTAAATGTAACGGGGGGCAACAGAAAAAGGTTATTATAATGCCAATAAAATAATAGCTTACTTAAGTCGCTATTTGTAATCGAGCATGGTAAGTACTTATATAACTCCCTCTTTGTAAGCGAGCATGGTAAGTACTTGCTTCCAATGTCATCACCATGTTAAAATAATGTGTTAAAATTCTAACGAGTAAGAGTTTTTTGGATTTTACATAATTTTTAAGCAAGTTTTTGCTGGGTTATTAAATTTAGAACAAAAAACCCTTTTTTCAAAAAAAAAGCATGTGTAATTCGTAATTTTATCTTGATTCATGTGTAATTTAGCATTTCGTTGGTGGCAACACTGGTATTAAGGGACTTTAAAAACCCTTTTGTGTGGTACCAATGTTTCAAAATTTTTATAGCAATTTGTGATTAACTAGCGAAAGATGGACAGTAAACTCACAAACAATTTATCTTGATATTATATGAAATTTTAAAGTCTTACTTATGTATAACGAAATTTTTAGGTTCTGGCTAAGGTTAAAAACCTTTGTAAAAGTCGTCAAATTTAGGGCACAAATCGTCCAATCGTCAAAAGCCATTTTTTGTAGCCAAAAATTGTCAAAATGACGATTAATCGTCAAATCTGGCATCTATGCTAACAAATCATGTTGCTGATTCTTTTGTTCTTTAAAAGAACCCAGCATACCATTATCGGAGCGCTCTTATATATGAGCTCATATATGAGCGATTTTATGAGCTTCTGTGAGTGTTTCCTGCGCGCATATTTCTGAGCTCATAAACGATAGATTTTATGTGCTCTTTATGAGTAATTTCTGCACGCTGACAGATAACGGTAAATTCCAGTTAAGCAGAAGAAAGAAGTTGCACAAATTGATTTATTAGTTAATTATTTTTGGAAGCGTAAAAACAAAATTGTGAGTTATCTTATAATAAATACAAAAATAATACACAATTAAAATAATGAATAGAGCAAGCTTAAAAGAAAGCAAATTAATAATAATGTTAACTTATTAAATAAAAAATCCTATTTTGAATTATCTGTTTTCCGTCATTTTCAGGATACTATTTAGAGTTTTTGATGTACGCAAAATGAGGCTCAAAAATGTTATTTTATGCACTGGAATAAGAGCTCAAAATGCGTTTTATAAAGAGTCTTAAAATACTCTTTTATGCATAAAATTTAGAGCTCTTTCATGAGTGACCAGTTTAGTGGAAAAAGCCACTCAAATATGAGCGTTTTATGACTGTTTATGATTATTTTATGAACTCTTTATGAGCGTCAGCGTTCCGACAAAAGAGTCTTTATGAGCTCATTTAGAGCGCATATGGTATGCTGGGAAGTAAAGCGCTTTTGTTTTTATATGTGTTTGTGAAAGTGCTGTTAAAAACTTTACTAGAGAGGTGTCGTCAGAGACCTGCGCCAAGCACTGTTTGTCCGCGACAGCGGATTAAATTCGGCCATGAGCCGGCTAAAGCAATAATACTAAAAACTAGATTTATACACACATTTATTTTAAATACATTTCGTTAGCTTAAATGAAAAAAGGCATAGCTAACAAAAATAGAACTTTACACGAAAAGCGAAAATCTTTGTAAGGATACAACAATAAACAATTCGCTAATTTGCGCAAACAACGCCTTAATAAAAAAAATATTTCGAAAAAAATGCGTATGAAGTTTTTAGTTTGCTCGCATTATATAGAAAGGATAATTAAATTTTTTTACACGTTATAAGTAGAAATATTTTCAATATGAAACTTATATATGACACAAAGCATAGCATAACAAACAATTCTGAAAATCGTTAACTACAAAAATGCATTTCTAGAATTGCGAAATTTGAGCAAATGAGCGATATACATATCGAGCCTTTGGTGCAATACCGTAGTAACTCAAAATTTGAATTTTTTGAGCTGGGTATGCAGAAATTATCTTTGGGGAAATATTTATCTAAAGAAAAAAAGATTATGATTCCACCTCTAACTGTTCAGATTCTACAGCTAAAAATGTCTTTATTGCCTCTAGGTATTTCCAACAATATTTATTTGCAATAATGAAATATTTCCTTTATGACAAGAAATTTACTAACAGAAAGCAATTTACGAAAAAAGTATAAAGCAATATTATTTTTTGCTACGTTTTAGGCACAGAAACACAACTGCATAATTTGATTTCTTTTTTACTTGTTCGTATTATTTCATATTACAACTTTGTTAGAAAAAAAAAATAGTTAAAAGTTTATTTGCTATAACGATATATTTCGAATTAATTTTTAAGTTTGTCATAGGTTTTGTGACAATAACGATACATCATTGATAGGTTGATACAAAGTACTTAAATATAAATAAGTATTTCATATATTTAATAATTTTTGGCCTTTTTTTATTTAAAAACATTCCTTTTTATTTAAAAACTTGTAAAAAAATAACTTTAGTAAACGAAAATACTATCAAAAAGATGGTTCAAAACTTCAAATGCATTTTTCTCAGTTCACGATTTTTTGAATTACTACGGTATTGCACCAAAGGCTCGATATATAAATCGTTAGCTGAAATAAAATTTTAGTTATTATGATCAGGTTTTTTGAACTTCACTTTCAATAATCAAGAAATAAAAATATTTTATATTGGTGGAGTACAAATAAATATCTAAATCTTCCTCAAATAGCTCAAGAAAATTTTTGTGCATTAGGAGCGTCAGTTCCATGCGAAAGAATATTTTCAAAAGCTGGAAAAGACCTAAATGACCGAGAAAAACACAAATGTTATATTATACTTGGTTTATGTTTATGTTTTTTGTTTTTTTAGGTTTTTGTTTTTATTACAATTGATTTTAACTATTTTTCAATATTTTTATAACTGGAATCTATTAAACAAGAATTGCAAGCTGCTTTTCTAAATTAAAGCTTAACTTCAATGCTCCAAGGGAGATTTAAAACTTATCAAATTTAAATTTTGTGTCAAAATGTTGTTTAAAGTAAATTTAAAATATTATTATAAATATGGGATATTGTTTTAACTACACACCTATTCAAAATTGATTATTCTTATTCATAAATATTTTGAATTTTTATTTATCGCTTGAATTTTTTTTCAATGCGCTGTTCTGGAGTTCGTTAAAAAGAACTAAAATCGCATAACCAGTATCAAAATCACTGCTTAAAATAACATTATGTATATTAATTTAACAGAGATTAAAATAACTTCTTTACAAGAAGGGAAAAATGCTAAGCAGTGATCACGGTCACTGTTTAAATAACTAGTGATTTTAAAATCGCATTCACTATTAACGATATTCCCTAAAAATCGTGGGATCGCTCACCTCCTAATTAAACCGACTAAGAACTTGATCACTGTTGCCAATTTAGCTATTTTCTCGTCAAATCTAGCGATTTTTCTTTACACGTTGCTATAAAATATCTGATTTAGCTATTAGCGGAAAATCTAGCGATTTTCTAAAGTCCAGTTTCAATTTTACTTAAACGTTATTACTTGTCAACATTGTTATAGCTTTATCCAAAGGAAGGTTAATTCACAGACAAGGTGTTTTTGTGTCTTGCTTTTTTCGATATACTGAGTTTGTCACTAGAAATACTAAAAGCTTTCATAGCAAATAAGCGGTATTACAAGTACATCTTTTAAATAAATGTTGCTAGATAAAACTCGAATAACGGTATTTTTAAACATACACTCACATATCGAGCCTTTGGTGCAATACCGTAGTAATTCAAAAAATCGTGAACTGAGAAAAATGCATTTGAAGTTTTGAACCATCTTTTTGATAGTATTTTCGTTTACTAAAGTTATTTTTTTACAAGTTTTTAAATAAAAAGGAATGTTTTTAATTAAAAAAAGCCCAAAAATTATTAAAAATATGAAATATTTATTTATATTTAAATACTTTGTATCAACCTAACAATGATGTATCGTTATTGTCACAAAACCTATGGAAAACTTAAAAATTAATTCGAAATATAACGTTATAGCAAATAAACTTTTAAGATTTTTTAAATTAAACCATTAGCATAAGAAGAAATGATAACCATTTTTTTCTAACAAAGTTGTAATATGAAATAATACGAACAAGTAAAAAAGAAATCAAATTATGCAGTTCTGTTTTTGTGCCTAAAACGTAGCAAAAAATAATATTGCTTTATACTTTTAGCAAATTTCTTGTCATAAAGGAAATATTTCGTTATTGCAAATAAATATTGTTGGAAATACCTAGAGGCAATAAAGACATTTTTAGCTGTAGAATCTGAACAGTTAGGGGTGGAATCATAATCTTTTTTTCTTTAGATAGATATTTCCCCAAAGATAATTTCTGCATACCCAGCTCAAAAAATTCAAATTTTGAGTTACTACGGTATTGCACCAAAGGCTCGATATGTACGTATTCTTAAAACCAATTATGTATCTAGGTTTGCATGTTTCTGCATATCAGTTTAAATTTAAGTGGTGTAAGTGTATTTTACAATTAAAAATTAATAACTGATGGAACTACGGAGTACCGATATCAATACTACCTAAAGTGGGTACCAATTTGACCTATGAAATTTCAGATGTGGAAGATTGGCTTCAGATTTTTAATCAAACAAACCATAACATCTAACATTGTTTTTCCTTTTTAATATAAATTATATTAACAGATAGTTAACGAATTTTACTAAATTTTTCATGCCAAAGACTAGAGAGTCTTTTAATTTACTTTTTTTCAAATGTGTAAAACACTGACGCCTGTATTCATAATAATTGTGATATATTTATTTATGGCTTATTTGACAATTATTTCATAGAAATATGTCAAATTAGCCCTCAATAAACCTTCAATAATAATTTTGAATATGGGGGATAAATTATATACATACATACATTATTTTTTTTAAGTTTTTTATTTCTTTCGTGACCTGAATTTCGTAAAAATTATTATTTTTAAATAAATCAAATTCTTTCAGATGCCACACTACTTTGGTTTTTTTTTAATATAGAGAAGAGATTGAAACTGTTTCCATTGTTTAAACTATTGCAAAATAACAAGATTCACCGTTTTTGCAATAGTGTTACCAGAAAGTTTAAAAAACGACCTTTTGGCTATTTATAGCTAATATTTTTAACAATTTTTAATATTAGCTATTTTTTTAGCGTTTTTTTACTGTAATTTAGCTATATTTTTGCGAAAAAAGTTGGCAACAGTGAACTTGATGATTTATAGAGCTTTTCTCTCTCAAATAAATTGGAGGTGGCTTAAAGGTCTTTTTTCCGTAACGGGGCCATCCTTATCCTCTTGTAAAATGGCTAAACAATTTTGCAATGAGGTTGGCCTTTCATCATCCTTCAAAATTTTCGCAGGTTGAGATGCTTCTGCCGACTTAGGGATTCTTCCTCTTTTAAGAACTGTTACCTAGAGGTCCATCCCTACCTGGATCTTAGGAGCACACGCAGAAATTAGGCTTAATGCGCCTTTATCAGCTGTTGGCACAACTCCGGAACTTGATAAAAATAAGCGCGATGAGGATGGCACCTCGGTATTTTTCATAACTTTTAAATATAGAAGGAACAAACGTTCAGTATATTTATTTAAGTTAGAAGCACTTGCACTCGAATTGTTTGTAATTGTTTTTGGTTTTGCACTCAAATAGTTTCTATTATAATCAGGATCTCTAATGTTTTCATTGCTAACGCTTGCGGAGCTTAACACAATGTAAGCATTTCGACTTTTAGGCCCACTGTCCCGACGACTACTGTTACTCATTAATCGTGTGTTTTTTTTTGTTTAGTTTGTTTTTATTTTCAATTCTCACTTAAGTATTGTATGTATCAGGGCACACGTATATCAACTAGTAGCGATTCTACAAAAACAACTAAACTGTCATAAGAATGTTAAAGACAAATAACAAAAACTTACAAAATCTTGCTTCTTCTTTTTGAGCTTTTCTTATAATACTACAGTTGTTGTCTGTTAAAAAAGGAAGAAAATACATAAACAAAATTTAACATTAATATAATGAAATACCATTACTTAGCTGTTTATCTGAGGCTACCTGATATACGTGTACCCTGGTATGTATGTATATTAACAATTTTTTTTTGTTACTTATTACAAATATACCTATAGCCAATATTACACTCGCGTAGATGCGTCCGTACAATACAAGATTAAGAATGCAACTGACGTGGATATATAACGTTTAAAGAACTTTGATGCTGAACTCATGTACACTTTCTGACATACAACTATGCAATCCTGTTGCGTGCAAGGGCCAGAGGTACTCTACAGCATCTCGATCAACACTTAAAGTAGCGCATTTTCATATACAACTCTGACATTTTATTAACACTAAGCCTGAAAAAATATTAGATACAGCTTTGTAATATTGACTAAACGATACGAAAAGTATATAGAAGCAATAAATGACAAGCTGGAACAAACCTTTATTGTTTTTTTTTTAAATTTACTGTTGATAAATTTTTTAAACAAATTATGTATTTCCACGAATTATTTGAAAGCTCAATATAAAAAGTAATCATTTTTAAATATAACAAATCATCATTTGAGAAAAAAAACCATTAAATCTTTTTTTTAGACAAACATTCTTAAAAAATATGATAAAATCATCATTCTGGCAACGCTGATCAAACCTAAAATATTGTGACAAGAACTTAAGCGTTATTAAGTGTCATTTCTTTGCTAACGATATCGATAGAAATATACATATTCCAAACTTACTGAACTATGTCAAGTTTTGTTTTAAATTACGTTTTAAAGCTTTTGAATACATACTTTTTCAAATGATTTGTTGTAAAAACATTTTTGTTTTTTTTTTTTCTGAAGTTGAAACATATCAAAGCGAATCTTTTGTGTTACTTAGGTAATACGCCTATAACAAAAAATATTTAGAACAATTGTATTTTTCAGCATCGTAATAGGCCATCCGGGCTGGTACCAAATTAGGTCATTTCATATTAAAATTACGATTAAAAACATACTGGCAATAAGTGATACTTGAGAAGTTTTGGAAAACAGGTAATCAAGGTATATTAACCCAGGTAGGAGTAACTGATCAGCTGACTTTTTCTGTCATATGTATGTTTTCAAACCTAGCTTGGCAAATTTTATATGTTCTATAATGGTTGTGTATACTGTGTTTTATATGTGATCGCAACATTTTTAACAACCAAGCTGGAATTGAGCAGCAACAAAATACATGCTTTAAATTTACAGGAAGTTGTTGTTTTAGGGATGAGGTCACCTTCTTATATCGCCATGACAGGTGATTTTATTTTGTTATTGGTGTAATATTTTACATGCATTTACATCAATATTTTCACTGATTTTTTTAAAAGGCTTTAGTACTTCTCTACCGCAACAAAACTATGTTTTCGCAGCAACGTCCCATTTTTTTCATATTCTTTGGAAAAACTAAAAATTAATAGTAAAAAATATAGAGATTTTTTACTATTAATTTTTAAATGTATTACCAACATACATACATACCATAGATAATCGACTAGATGGTATGTTTCGATTGAAATTCAGTTGGCATATTAGCTAAAAACAAGTAAGAGCACTATATTCGGCTGTGCCGAATCTTTTATACCCTTCACATTGGTCTTTCGAAACCTTGAACTTTTGTTTAATTTTATCAATTTTTTTATTTATGAAATATTTTTAATTTTTAAATAGGGGTCGGTGTCATATTTTAACGCTTTACGGGTGACTACGGGAAGTTGTAGGGGTTTTTATCCTAATTTTTTCAAATTTTTTATGGCAGCCCCCTTAGGGGTGGGAATAAGTGATAAATATTATCTAAGAATATTTTTGGGAGGGGAAACTAATGGGGGCCGGTGGTACACTTTATTTCTTTAAGGCCGACTCTGAAGAAGTTGTGGGAATTTTCATATCATTTTTGTAAATTTTGTATGGCAATCCCTTTAGCGCGTGGTGATAAGGGGTTGGTATGTTCTAGGAATATGTTTGGGAGAAAAAACTAATGGGAGTCGGTCGTACACTTACTTGTTCTAAAGCCGATTCTAAAGAAGTTGTGAGAGCTACCCCTTGTTCCTTCCCCAACCAAGAAAAATTTTTTTCAAAGCGTAGGTTTTGTTGTGGAATTACTTTTTATAGAGCATTTGATGTCGATAGCTGTTATAGTTTCGAGATATAGCGTATCGAAGATTTCATAAAAATTGTTAATTTGTATGGGAGCTACCCCTTGTTCACCCCTCCACCCAAGAACATTTTTCTTCAAAGCGTAGGAATTACTTTTTGTAGAGCATTTGATGTCGATAGCTGTTATAGGTTCCAAGATATAGCGTATCGAAAATTTCATAAAAATTGTTAATTTGTATGAGAGCTACCCCTTGTTCACTCCCCACCCAAAAATTTTTTTCTTCAAAGCGTAGGTTTTGTTGTCGAATTACTTTTTGTAGAGCATTTTATGTCGATAGCTGTTAAAGTTTCCGAGATATAGCGTATCGAAAATTTCATAAAAATTGTTAATTTGTATGGGAGCTGCCTCTTTTTCCCCCTTTTTGAGTTCGCCATGCTGTTATTTTGTTTCGTGTACCCTGGGAAATTGTAAAATTTTTCAATTTTGTTTATGACAAATTTTTGTATATCAAAAAATGTATTTTGCAAAAATGTGTTTTGACATCATAAGTATTTGAAATACAAAATATTTCAGTGTTGGGTATTTCAAATACAAAATACATTAGAAGGTAGTATTTCAAATACAAATACAAAATACCTATTTGTATTTCAAATACGTATTTCAAATACAAGTATTTGAAATACTGCCCAACCCTGTCGATACGCTATATCTCGGAAAATATAACAGCTATCGACATCAAATGCTCTACAAAAAGTAATAAGAAAACAAGACCCACGCTTTGAAGAAAAAAATTTTTGGTGAGGGCAGGAGAAGGGGTAGCTCCCATACAAATTGAAGATTTTTATGAAATATTCGATATGCTTGATCTCGGAAACTATAACAGATATCGACATAAAATGTTCTACAAAAAGTAATTACACAACAAAACCTACGTTTTTAAGAAAAAAATTTTTGGGTGGGGGGTGAAAAAGGGGTAGCTCCCACACAAATTAACAATTTTTAAGAAATTTTCGATAAGCTATATCATGGAAACTATAACAGATATCAACATCAAATGTTTTACAAAAAGTAATTCCACAACAAAACCTACGCTTTGAAGAAAAATTTTCTTGGGTAGGAGGTGAATAAGGTGTAGCTTTCATACAAATTAACAGTTTTCGATACGCTATATCTCGATAACTGTAACAGATATCAACATCAAATGCTCTACAAAAAGTAATTCCATAAAACCTACGCTTTGAAGAAAAATGTTCTTGGGTGGGTGGTGAACAAGGGGTAGCTCCCATACAAATTAAAAATTTTTATGAAATTTTCGATAAGCTATATCTCGGAAACTATAGCAGATACTGAAATCAAATGTGCTGCAAAAAGTAATTCGACAGTAAGGTCTACACTTTGAAGAAAAATCTTTTTGGGTGGGGCCAGGAGAAAGGGTAGCTCCCATACTATTGAACAAGTTTTATGAAATTTTAGATACGCTACATCTGGGAAACTATGACAGCTATCGACTTTGAATATTCAACAGAAAGTAATAATCAAATAATTCATACATTTTGGAAAAAAAGTTGGAGGAGCTGGGGGACTGGAACATCTTATAAAAATTAACAACTTCAATTAACCTTTTAATATGAATAATGTCGAAAACTTTTACAACTGTCGACCTCAAACGTTCCCCATCTATTTCTTTTATCCATACGAACGTTGAAATTTTGTAGTTTTCTATGGACTTTAAAACTCGCACAATGCATTTTTATTATATTATTTCAGTTCATTATAACTCGGCTGGGTATATTAAAAGACCAATGTGAAGGGTAGCGCTCTTACTTGTTTTATATTTTAAAATATTTATTAAATGGAGTATTATGGGCAACTTTACCGAATATAAATTAACGTTTTAACTAAATCTGAATCCACTTTTAAACAAAAACAGATGATAGCATTTTTGGAATGCCTAATTATTTTCCGAAACTTTTAAGGCTAAAACAAGAAAATGGTTACCAACTCACCTAGCTGCTTTTTGCTTTTTTTTAAAAGTCTTAATTTGTTGTTACGAGAAATAAGTAGCACTTGCGAGCATGTTTTTTGTTAAACTTATAAAACCGGATGAGAAACCAAAACATGACAAACGTTAAAAAAATTTCTTGTCTGAGTTGTCGTCCTTGCGACTTTGTAGCGCTGTCCTAAGCAAAAATGGAGTATTATTCCTTCAAGTTTAATCTTAAATAATCCACTGCTATGTTCATGTAAACATTAATGATAATCGAACTAACGGTTTAGAAATAACTTAATCTTTTCTAAAAAAAGATACATTTTGCCCCAAATTGCAATTTGTTGTAGAACATAATGTACTTACTTACCTGGGTTTCTCTAATAAATGCATTTTGAAAAAATTTTGAGAAATTTAAGCTGTTTTAAGTAAAGCTGCTTTATCACCCTACGAGTCTATGAGATACTTAAACACAGCAACCGTGTAAATTATCCTCTTAATTTTCGTTGTTGTTTAATAAAAGTATAATATAGCGATTAGAATAACATATTGCGTTATTCTTAAGGCTGTTTTTAATATTGTTGAATTTAAATTATATTCAAAGTATGCAGTTTTTTTAATATTTGTATATAATATTTTTTTAATTCTTATAAAAAAGTCGTCCTTAAATATTTTAATTTTGATATATTAAAATACAGACAGTTTAAACAATTTGATATTTTTTTTGTTTTTTTTACACCTTCGCCAAGCTATTTTAAGAATTCTATATTTATTTTTATCTATAAAAATGCATATATGCGTTTAGTCAAGGGTTGCCAGTTTCAGATTAAAAAAATAAATAAATTTAATACATGTTTTACACATATTGTTTGTAATTAATGTTTTAGTTAAAAAAGTAGCATATTTAAAAAATATCAGTATAAAGCGGTAATTTTATTGATTTTCAAGTGCAAAAGTTAAATTATTTATTATAATTTTCAATGTATATTTTTGTGTTTAAACGAGAAAAATTTTCTTTTGTCTTAATATTCTCACAACTTATGCATTAATTTTTATTAATTTTGGCTTTCTTATTTTGGATACTCTTAGGTATAAAATTAAAAAAGCCGAAAACGCTGTGCTTTAGCTCAATAATTTAATAACACTTTTTAATTATTTTGTGCTTATAGTACTTTGATTTTCAAAAGGTACTTAAACCTTAAACTTTATTTTTATAACCTAAAAAGAAATTTTCAAACTTCTTTAAACTATGCAAGAGTTTGGTTATATACCTTAAAAAAAATTACTATATTTTTTAAGTATTAAAATTTTGTGTTGATTTATTTAATACATATGTAGATAAAAAAACAATTATTAAAAACAAGTAAGAGCGCTATATTCGGCTGTGCCAAATCTTATATACCCTTCACCATGGTCTTTTTATATACCCAGCCGAGTTATTTTGTACTGCAAATAATATAATGAAAACACCTTGTGCAAGTTTTAAAGTCTATAGAAAACTTTACAAAATTTTAACGTTCGTATGATTAATAGAAATATATGAGGATGTTCTAGTTCCCCGCTCCTCTCTTTGTAGAATATTCGAAGTCGAAAGCTGTTATAGTTTCCCAGATGTGGTGTATCGAAAACTTCATAAAAATTGTTAGTTTGTATTAGAGCTACCCCTTCTTCTGCCCCTGCCCAAAAAACTTTTTTTCGCATGTAGGTCTTATTATCCTGTTACTTTTTGCAGAAAATTTGAAGTCAATTTCTGTTATAGTTTCCGAGATCAAGCATATCGAAAATTTCAAAAAATTTTCAATTTTTATAGGAGCTATTCCTTCTCCTCAACTCACCAAAAAAATTTTTCTTCAAAGCGTGGGTCTTGTTGTCTAATTACTTTTTGTAGAGCATTTGATGTCGATAACTGAGATAAAGCATATCAAAAATTTCATAAAAATTGTTAATTTGTATGGGAGCTACCCCTTCTCCTGGCCCCACACAAAAAAGTTGTTCTTCAAAGTTTTGATCTTATCGTCCAATTTGCAGAATATTTGAAGTCAATTTTTGTTATAGTTTCCCAGATATGGCGATTCGAAAATTTCATAAAAATTGTTACTTTGTATGGGAGCTACCCCTTGTTCACCCTCACCCAAAAAATTTTTTCTTTAAAACATAACTCTTGATGTCCAATTACTTTTTGTAGAACATTTGATTTCGATATTTGTTATAGTTTCCAAAATATAGCTTATCGAAAATTTCATAAAAATTGTTACTTTGTATGGGAGCTACCCCTTGTTCACCCTCACCCAAAAAATTTTTTCTTTAAAACATAACTCTTGATGTCCAATTACTTTTTGTAGAACATTTTACTTCCATATCTGTTATAGTTTCCGAGACATAGCTTATCGAAAATTTCATAAAAATTGTTACTTTGTATTGGAGCTACCCCTTGTTCCATTTGATTTTGATATCTGTTATAGTTTCCGAGATATAGCTTATCGAAAATTTCATAAAAATTGTTAATTTGCTTGAAAGCTATCCCTTGTTCACCCCCACCCAAAAAATTTTTTCTTTAAAACGTAACTCTTGATGTCCAATTACTTTTTGTAGAACATTTGATTTCGATATTTGTTAGTTTCCATTCTGTTAAATTTGTTTTGTATATACTTATGTATATTCAGATGACACAGTATATTATGTTTCAGCTAGGTGAGGTCCGCTGACTAGCTATTGTGTGGTACAACTCAGTGAGGTCTCAACCCTCTTACCAGCATAGCTGCCAGATAAGTTTGATACAATATCGTCAAATTTTAGGACAAAAATCGTCAAAACCAATTTTTAAAATTGTCCAATAATCGTTAACCCTAAAATGGATGTTTTTTTTTAATTTTTACTTAATAGTAAAAAAAACCGCGGGGTACAAAATGTTTTTAAAAAGAAAAATTTATAATATTAGGCAAAATAACAGCTGCCAATATAAAAACAGAAAATTTGTATAAATGCTTTACAGTTTTTTTTCAATTATAGTTATTTGTCATTTTAATTTTAACACCATTTCATTTAGAAGACAACTTTCGAATTATTGTTTTTACAGATGCAATTTTTTAGAAACTCTCTTTAAACTATTTCAAAACATTATTATTTAAAAAATATTCTTACTATAATACATTTTAATAGCTTTATTTATATAAACAAATAGTTGCTTATATACATATTTTAAAATATATTTAAAAAAAAAAAAAATCTTTTTCCGCCTCTGATTTTCTTCTAAAAAAGCCGCAAATCTTTAATTTACAAAAACCGTTAACGAGAAATCGTCCAATTTTTAAAAGCCTATTTTTGCCCCCAAAATCATCAAAATGACTATAAATCGCCAAATTTGGCAGCTATGCTTACCAGTCGTGCATTCGCTTAAAAAAACTGGAGAAGAAACAACTCAACCAAACTACAATAATTACAAACTCTACCACCTAAAGATTTTGGAGGGACTGATGTTCGCTCCCATTTAACCCTCCTAACCAGGGCGTATCGATACGCCTTGTTCCTAACTTTGTCGTAGTGCATCGGCAACACTCGTCTACTAAAAAAGAGAACACGACTGCCAGATTTAAGAATTTATCGTCATTTTGACGATTTTTGGCCCTAGAAATAGCTAAGTGCCAATTGAAGATTTTTTTTTAAAATGTATGAGTTTCTCAATTTTTACAATATTCCAACTAAAAGACATTTTAAAATTACTATATGTAATCAATTACAGGAAAAAATAATTTTTTGAAAACCATACAGGTCATTTGCTTCATCTTAAATTAGCTTAGCGTGAAAAACCCTATATTAATAAAGTAATTTATAACGTGTGTGTATAAAGTATTAATCAAGTGAGTATGATAGGCGTTTGCCATTAGTTATTTGAAAAAAAAAAAAAAAAATCAACTAAAGCAAAAAAAGTCAGTTTATAATTAATTTATAACAAAAACACTGTTACGTTTATACCTTTTATAAACGTTGGTTTATTTCCTTTAAAATAACCGGAGGTTCATTTTATTGCAAATAATAAACACTTGCGGCTGTATTCATAAAAAAAAAACTAAATTTAAGTTTTAAATACATTTCAGCTAAAAGACATTTTAAGCCTAAAAAATGATTTTTTTTTAATTTTGTATTCATAAACCGTATTTTAACTAAAACAATTTTAAGGATTTTTTAAATCTTATGTTGGCAACGCTATTAAATTTAGTTGTCACTTGATTCTTGGTGATGTAAAACAATGGTTATAAGCTCATACATTAACCGCATGCATGCACATTATTTTTTTCGAATTTGAGAAAAATATTGTTTTTATAAAATAAAAAGTGTATGACAACATGTTTATTTAATTAAAAAAGAGAAATGTAAAAACAAAATGTTAGGTAGGAGTAAAATTTAAAAGTTATTTTATTGAAGGTAAAATAGTATTTGAATAACGAGTTTTTTTTATTTGCTTTGGTTTTTTATACATCACTAAAAATAAAAATATTAACATTACTGAAAAAAATTAAGCTGAATTTTGAAAAATGGTAAATATGAATGAAAAATAAGTACAAGGATTAATATTTATTTATAAAACATCCATGTTCTCTCCATATAATGCAAATGTTTTGATTCCTACAGTTGCAAGTTCAAACAAAGGGCCGTAAGGCCAATATTTTGTAATAGTTGTCAAAATAAAAATTAAAACATAACAAAAAACAAAAAAAGGTTAGGAAATTTGCTTGAAATGGGTTTGAAATTGGGTAAAACGCAATAAAAATACCAAAAAAGGGTTTGGAAATTTGCTTAAAATGGGCTCAAATTAGGGTCAAACCAATTTTAAAATTTGTGTATTTACACAAGGTTTAAAATAAGGTTTTTAGGCTAAAATTCGTTTATGAATACAACTTTATTGATATTTGCTTAATAAAGGTTTAAAATGCTGTTTAAATTTTTATGAATACAGCCGTTGAAGTTTATTCCAAAAGTAAGAGCACTTTATTTGTTTGAACACATTGTCTTTTATTTATTTACAGACATATTTATAACACATAATGTTATTCACCTTTATTTTTAAACAATTTGCACTTATCCAACTAGAGGGTTAAACTGAAAATGATACCTGGTGGTAGTCTTTAATAATCCAGAAATTTCGAGTACCTAAACACTATTACATTGTAGCTACTAGATGACAGTTACATATAAATCCAGGCGTTAAATTATTCAACATACTAGTCAACTACCGTATCAAAATAACTTCTAAGCGCAGACAACAACCGCCAATTAAACCACCACAACTTTTATAATTATCATGTTAAACAACCAATCAAAATTCATCACCACAACAATTGGTGAATTCACAAGGGCTTGTGAAATCATATACATACATATGTATTGTTAAATAATAGAACCAAAAAATATGACTGTTGTGAACAACTCTTCGTATATTTGTAGGTGTCGTATTTAAAATCTAAATCAGCTGATACGATAAAACAAAAAAACAAGAGCGTTATATTCGGCTGTGCCGAATCTTATATACCCTTCACATTGGTCTTTAAATATACCCAGCCGAGTAATTTTGTACTGCAAATAACATAATAAAAATCCTTGTGCGAGTTTAAAGTCCATAGAAAACTTTACAAAATTTTAACGTTCGTATGAATAATAGAAATAGATGAGGAACGTTTGAGGTCGACAGTAATGCAAGTTTTTGACATTATTTATATTAAAAGGTTAATAAAAGTTGTTAATTTTTATGGGATATTCTAGTCCCCCTGCTCCTCTCCAACTTTTTTTCCAAAATGAATGAATTATTTGATTATTACTTTTTGTGGAATATTCGAAGTCGATAGTTGTTATAGTTTTCCAGATGTGGCGTATCGCAAATTTCATAAAAATTCTTAGTTTGTATTAGAGCTACCTCTTCCCCTACCCCTGCCCAAAAAAACTTTTTTTTGAATGTAGGTCTTATCCTGTTACTTTTTGCAAAACATTTGAAGTCAATTTCTGTTATAGTTTCCTAAATTTAGCATATCGAAAATTTCATAAAAATTGTTAATTTGTATGGGATATCATCCCTTTGTCCATCCTCCACCCAAAAAATTTTTTCCTAAAAACATAACTCTTGCTGTACAATTACTTTTTGTAGAACTTTGATTTCGATATCTGTTATAGTCTCCGAGATATAGCTTATCGAAAATTGCATAAAAATTGTTAATTTGTATGGGACCTCCCCCTTGTTCACCCACCACCCAAAAAATTTTTTCCTTAAACATAACCCTTGATGTACTTACTTTTAGTAGAACATTTGATGTCGATAGCTGTTATAGTTTCTAAGATATAGCGTATCGAATATTTTATAAAAATCGTTAATTTGTATGGGAGCTACCCCTTTTTTTGCCCCCACCCAAAAATTTTTTTCTTTAAAGCGTAGCCCTAATTGCCAAATTACTTTTGTAGAACATTTCATTTCGATATCTGTTATAGTTTCCGAGATATAGCGTTTCGAATATTTCATAAAAATCGTTGATTTGTATGGGAGCTACCCCTTTTTTTGCCCCCACCCAAAAAAATTTTTTTTTTTAAGGCGTAGCCCTTATTGCCCAATTACTTTATGTAGAACATTTAATATCGATATCTGTTATAGTTTCCGAGACATAGCGTATCGAAAATTTCATACAAATCATTAATTTGTATGGGAGCTACCCCTTTTTTCCCCCCACTCAAAAAATTATTTCTCAAGAGCGTAGACCTTGATGTCCAATAACTTTCTGTAGAAAACTTGGTTTCGATATCTGTTATAGTTTCCGAGATATAGCGTATCGAATATTTCATAAAAATCGTTAATTTGTATGGGAGCTACCCCTTGTTTTGCCCCCTATCAAAAAATTTTTTCTCAAGAGCGTAGCCCTTGATGTCCAATCACTTTCTGTAGAACACTTGGTTTCGATATCTGTTACAGTTTCCGAGATGTAGCGTATCAAATATTTCATAATAATCGTTAATTTGTATCGGAGCTACCCCTTTTTTTGCCCCCACCCAAAAAATTTTTCTTTAAAGCGTAGCCCTTATTGCCCAATTACTTTTTGTAGAACATTTGATTTCGATATCTGTTATAGTTTCCAAAATATATAGCGTATCGAATATTTTATAAAAATCGTTAATTTGTATGGAAGCTACCCCTTGTTTTGCCCCCACTCAAAAAATTATTTCTCAAGAGCGTAGCCCTTGATGTCCAATCACTTTCTGTAGAACACTTTGTTTCGATATCTGTTATAGTTTCCGAGATATAGCGTATCGAATATTTCATAAAAATCGTTAATTTGTATGGGAGCTACCCCTTGTTTTGCCCCCACTCAAAAATTTATTTATTTTAGGCGTAGCCCTTATGGCCCAAATACTTTTTGTAGAACATTCATTTCGATATCTGTTACAGTTTTCGAGATATAGCGTTTTGAATATTTCATAAAAATCGTTAATTTGTATGGGAGCTACCCCTTTTTTTGCCCCCACCCAAAACATTTTTTCTTTAAAGCGTAGCCCTTACTGCCCAATTACTTTATGTAGAACATTTCATTTCGATATCTGTTATAGTTTCCGAGATATAGCGTATCGAAAATTTCATACAAATCATTAATTTGTGTGGGAGCTACCCCTTTTTTTGCCCCCACCCAAAAAATTTTTTCTTTACAGCGTAGCCCTTATTGCCTAATTACTTTTTGTAAAAAACTTCATTTCGATATCTGTTATAGTTTCCGAGATATAGCGTATCGAATATTTCATAAAAATCGTTAATTTGTATGGGAGCTACCCCTTTTTTTGCCCCCACTCAAAAAATTTTTTCTTTAAAGTGTAGCCCTTGGCGTACAATTACTTTTTGTATAACATTTTAAGTCGATAGCTGTTATAGTTTACGAGATATAGCTCATAAAATATTTCACCAAATTTGTGCAATTGTAGGAAAAATGCCCCTTTCCCTGGTCCTATCTGAAAAAAATTTGTCCGTTATTTAGGTCCCTTCTTTAGGAGTATCCGTGCCAAGTTTTGTGGCAAGAGTGACTATACTTACTGAGATATATAGGGATATATGCACGGATTTTGTCCTTAAAAAAATGGGTTACTTTGGGTTTTCGCTTATATCTCGGTCAATAGTGAACCGATTTTGCTGATTTTAAATAGCGATTGTTAGCGGGATATTTCCAATAGTTTGACACCATTAATTGGTCTGTATCTTTTTATTTGACTCCGGAAACTTGATTTCAACAGACGGACAGACGGATAGACGGACAGGCGGACATGGCTATATCAACTTCCCTATCTATAAGGATCCAGAATATATATACTTTATGGGGTCGCAAATGAATAATAAAGAAATTACAAACGGAATGACAAACTGATATACATATACCCTTATCACTATGTGAAGGGTATAAAAACAAACACATACATATGTATGTATGTATATAAATCTGGTGCTGCCCTTGGCTTAACTTAATAATTTTTAGAAATTAGGCCCATGTAAACACAAAATGGTCTATATCTAACCTGAATTTCTGAATTCCATGAAAATAAGCCACTATTTTTGGCACAAACTTTAAATTAAAAAGCCACAAGAATTTTGTTATTTTTTACGTAAACAAAAAATAGCTGATGTGTCAGAGAGCAGTGGCGGCTATTTTTGCCGGCGGAGGCGGCTTAAGGAATCTTCTTCGGCGGTTTTGCCTAAGTTTTTAATATAAACATTTTAAACGGATGCGAGTGCTAGCGGCTCTTAAAATTAAATAAAAAAAATCGCTGTTTAATTTTTAACCCTTGGCGCAGCACTTTTTTATAATATGACACAGGGCTGTCAGTTTTTTTTCAGGGTCCATCGCCACAACGGTTATCAGAAATTGCCAAAAATCGCTGAAAAATATTTTTTTGAGATTTAAAACAAAAAAAGTTGCCAAAAAATTCGCCATAATAATAATCTATTGTTTTTGACGAAAAAACCTCAAAAATTATTTTACCTAAATAAACATATGAAATATTAATTCTCTTTTTATACCCTTCACATAAAGCATTAAATATATTCCTCGCTACAGGCTACCGAACACAACCAGTCAAAAATAGAATACACGTGTGCTTATGAGAATAATTTTTTTAATGGCTACAATTCAACACGACTACGGGTTGCTGTCAATGCTAATGTGGTCGTGGTCGAAATTAAACTAATTTCTATTTTTATACGCAACAGTTAACAGATTAGTGCTGCCAATACGGTAAGATGCAAATAATATAGCTTAAACAATACAAAAAGACTTTAGGTGGCACCACTGAAAGTCATATAGCTCATATGTTTATTTTGTAATGGTAGTCTAGTAAATTATTCAGTAGCAGTCAGTCGGACACAAATTTAACAAGCAACTTTTGTGTTCCTGTGTTCTTTTAGCTTGAATGTGTTTAATGCATAAGTGATAAGGGTATATATTAGATTGTCATTCCGTTTGTAATTTCTTTACTATCCATTTGGGAGCCCATAAAGTATATATATTCTGGATCCATATAGATAGGGAAGCCGATTTAGCCTTGTCCGTCTGTCCGCGTTATGGTTGAACTTAACTTTCTGAAGCCCCCCGATATCGCATAGACCTGTAGGTGGTATCAAACTGTCAAAGATAGTCGCGAGAAAATCGGTATTAAAATTCAGCAAAATCGCCTGTTAAATGACCGAGATATAAGCAAAAAACCAAGACTACCTCCTTTTTTTCAGTCTACAACAACAACAAAGAACATACTTTTGTTTGCAATAAAAAAAAAAAAAACAAAAAAAGAAAAGAAAAAAACAGAATCAGTCATGTTGATATTATTAAACTACGCCCAAAACCAAAATTTTATTAGTATTAGTATTCATACATATAACAGGGTTGCCATACAAAGCTTAATTTAAACACTTTTTAAAATCGCTCCTATGGCTTCCAGGGTTCTCCTACAAAGGCAAAATCTAAGACCGACCCGAATTATTTTATCCATCCAAACATTTTTGTGGAACACACTTACCCTCTATCTCCTGCCCCTAACATGGTTGCCATACAAAATTTTAGAAAATAAGGTAAAAACCGCTACAACTTCCCCGGAATTACCCCTAGAGGAAAAAAATGTATCACAGACCCCCATTAGTTTTTCCTTCCAAACGTATTCCTAGAGTATATTTACCCCCTATCTCCACGTCCTAAGGGGGCTGCCATACAAAATTTACAAAATTGATGTAAAAATGCCCACAACTTCTTCAGAGTTGGCCTTAGAGCAATAAAGTGTACGACCGACCCCTATTAGTTTCTTCTCCCAAACATATCCCTAGAATATACTTACCCCCTCTCTCCACGCCCTAAGGGGGTTGCCATACAAAATTTACAAAAATTATGTAAAAAGGACCCCAACTTCTTCAGAGTTGGCCTTAGAGCAATAAAGTGTACGACCGACCCCCATTAGTTTCCCCTCCAAAACATATTCCTAGAATATACTTACCCCCTATCTCCACCCTCTAAGTGGGTTGCTATACAAAATTTGTAAAAATTAGGATAAAAACCCCTACAACTTCCCCGTCACCCGTGGAGCGTTAAAAAATGACACCGACCCCTATTTAAAAATTAGAAATATTTGATAAGTAAAAAAATGGATAAAAATAAAAAAAGTTTGGGATTTCGAAAGGTCAATGTGAAGGGTATATAAATTGGCACAGCCGAATATAGCGCTTTTACTTGTTTTTATATAAATTAAATAAAAAGAAATAACTATATAATTTAGGTACAAATTAAATTGTTTTGTACATAAAAAATTCAAAGGAAGAATTTAAAATATGTATAACCAAGAGCATACGGAAAATGGCAGTTAATGTGTTAAGTAACATGTTAAATATTAAAAACTTTGTATGTAACATCGTTTAAAGCAAATCTGTGGCAAACAAAGTTATTTTTATACAAAAAGGACTAATTTATTACCTTCAGTATAGTTTTTGAATGTGTGTATGTATATATAGAAAGTTAAAAAAACGTTTTTTGCTTATAAAGCACTTAATTTAAGAAACTAAACAGATGCATTTAGTAAGCTATAAACTTTAGCTGCATCTGTTTTATCTGTGCCATTTTGGGTAACATAGTATTTGTATTAAATATATTTATAATTTCTTTAGCTACTTCAAAAACTTTGCAGCTTGTTAAAATAATTGCCAACAATATCGCCATGGCGTCAAACCTAAATTTTAATAGCCAAGAACACTAAAAAATCGCCACATTTGGCGTAAAATCGCCATAACTGATAGCCCTTTAAGCCTAGAGAATTTGTGGTCAAAAATACATATGTACTTAAATTTCATATCGCGCACTTAATCACAACTCAAAATTTACTATAATCAGATTCTGTTTCTTAAGCCAGTTACCAGTTCAAATTTTTAACAAACACAAAAATTTCGGTTGCCATTCTCTAAATAAGGTTCTAAGACGGATAACGAAACTAGATTATTCAATTAGAACCATGATTTAAAAGAAACAAGTAAGAGCGCTATATTCGGTTGTGCCGAATCTTAGATACTCTTTACACTGGACTTTCGAAACTCCAAACCTTCTTTTATTTTTATTCGTTTTTTATTTATGAAATATTTAAAATTTTTAAATAGGGGTCGGTGTCATATTTTAACCCTCTTAGGGTAATAAGGGCAGCTGCAGCGATTTTTATCCTAATTTTCTTTAAACTTCGTATGGACTTTTACTCTAATTTTTTTAAAATTTTGTATGGTAGCCCCCATTGGTGATGAAAATAGGGGGTAAGTATGCTCTAGGAATATGTTTGAGAGGGAAAATAATGGTGGTCTGTGATACATTTAATTACTCTAACAAATTTTTTTTTTAAATTTTGTATGGCAGCCCCCTTAGGGCTTGAAGATAGGGGATAAGTATACTATAGGAATACGTTTGAAAGGAAAAACTAATAGAGGTCAGTAATACATTTTATTCCTCTAGGGGCGTTTCCGAAGAATTGTAGCGGTTTTCACCCTATTTTTTCTAATTATGTATGGTAGCCCTCTTAATGTGTAAAGATGGGGGGTAAGTATACTCTGCCCTCTTAAGGTATAAAGATAGGGGGTAAGTATACTCTAGGTATACGTTTTGGAGGAAAAAATAATGGGGATCTGTTATACATTTAGCTCCTCTAGGGGCGCTTCGGAGAAGCATAGCGGGTTTTATCCTATTTTTCGTCGTGGAGATAGGGGACAAGTATGCTCTAGTTATATATTTGCGAGTAGAAACTAATGGGGGTAGGTCGTAATTTTTATTTCTCTAAGGCCGAATCTGTTGAAGTTATGTGCGTTTTTACATAATTTGTGCAAATTTTGTGTGGCAACCCTCTTTAATATGGAGATAGGGGGTAAGTTTACTCTAGGAATACGTTTGGGAGGAAAAACTAATTGGCGTCTGCTATACATTTTATTCTTCGAAAGGCAACTCCGGAGAAGTTGTAGCGGTCTTAACCCTATATTTTTTAAATTTTGTATGGCAACTCTCTTAAGGCGTGGATATAGTGGGCAGGTATGTACTAGGAATATATTTGCCAGTAGAAATAATGATTGACGGCCGTATATTTCATTTCCCTTAGACCGACTCTGTAGAGGTTATGGGCATTTTTACATCATTTTTGTAAATTTTGTATGACAACCCCCTTAGGTGATTGGGATAGGGGGTAAGTATACTCTAGGAATACGTTTAGGAGGATATCTAATGGGGGTATGTGATACATTTTATTCCTCTAAGGGCGACTCCGGGAAAGCTGTAGCTGTTTTGACCCTATTTAACCCTCTTAATGCGTGGAGATAGGCGGCAAGTATGTTCTAGGAATATATTAACGAGTAGAAACTAATGGGGGTCGGTCGTATTTTGTATTTCTCTAAGGCCGACTCTGTAGAAGCTATGGGCGTCTTAGCATCATTTTTGTAAATTTTGTATGGCAGCCCCCTTAGGTGATGGACGGAAGCTCCCACAGCTTCCAGGGTTCTCTCTCAAAGGAAAAATGTAAGACGAAGCCCAATTAGTTTATCCTCCCAAACATTTTTGTGAAACATACTTACCCTCTAACACCAGCCCCTAACATGGCTGCCATACAAAATTTAACAAGAGAGTAAAAACCACTACAACTTCTCCGGAGTCGCCCTAGATAAATAAATTGTATTACAGACACCTATTAGTTTTTCCTCCCACACGTATTCCTACAGTATACTTGCCCCCTATCACTATCACTAAAGGGTTTTGCCACAGAAAATTTACAAAAATGATGTAAAAACGCGCATAACTTCTACAGAGATAGCCTGAGATAAATAAAATATACCCTTGAGGAATAAAATGTATCACAGACCCTCATTATTTTTCCTCTCAAACATATTCCTAGAGTGTATTTTACCCCCTTTCACCTAAGGGAGTTGCCATACAAAATTTAAAAAATGATGTTAAAACGCCCATAAGTTCTACAGAGATAGCCTGAGAGAAATAAAATAGACGCCCAGCCCCCATTAGTTTCTACTCGCAGGCATATTCCTAGAACATACTTGCTCCCAATCTCCACGTCTTAAGAGGGTTGCCATACAAAATTTGAAAAAATGATGTTAAAACGTCCATAACTTCTAAAGAGTCGGCCTAAGAGAAATAAAATATACGACCGACCCCCATTAGTTTCTTTCCGCAAACATATTCTTAGAACATACTTGCCCTTTATCTCCATGTCTTAAGAGGGTTGCCATACCAAATTTAAAAATTTAAAGGAATGAAATGTAATGCAGAACCCCATTAGTTTTTCCTTCCCCCCCTTCCGGCCCAGCCGAATAAAGCGCTCTTACTTGTTATACCCTTCACATAGTGATAAGGGTATATATCACTTTGTCATTCCGTTTGTAATTTCTTTATTATTCATTTGCGACCCCATAAAGTATATATATTCTGGATCCTTATAGATAGGGAAGCCGATTTAGCGATGTCCGTCTGTCCGTCTGTTGAAATCAAGTTTCCGGAGTCAAATAAAAAGATACAGACCAGTTAATGGTGTCAAACTATTACAAATATCCTGGAGACAATCGCTATTTAAAATCAACAAAATCGGTTCACTATTGACCGAGATATAAGCGAAAACCCAGAGTAACCCATTTTTTTAGGACAAAATCCGTGCATATATCCCTATATATCTCAGTAAGTATAGTCACTCTTGCCACAAAACTTGGCACGGATACTCCTAAAGAAGGGACCTAAATAATAAACAATTGCACAAATTTGGTGAAATATTTTATGCGCTATATCTCGTAAACTATAACAGCTATCGACTTAAAATGTTCTACAAAAAGTAATTGCACGCTAAGGGCTACGCTTTAAAGACAAAAATTTTTGGGTGGGGGCAAAAAAAGGGGTAGCTCCCATACAAATCGACAATTATTATCAAATATTCGATACGCTATATCTCGGAAACTATAACAGATATCGAAATGAAATGTTCCACAAAAAGTAATTTCACGCTAAGGGCTACGCCTTAAAGAAAAAAATTTTTTGGTGGGGGCAAAAAAAGGGGTAGCTCCCATACAAATCGACAATTATTATCAAATATTCGATACGCTATATCTCGAAAACTATAACAGATATCGAAATGAAATGTTCTACAAAAAGTAATTGCACGCTAAGGGCTACGCTTAAAAGAAAAAATTTTTTGGGTGGGGGCAAAAAAAGGGGTAGCTCCCATACAAATCGACAATTATTATCAAATATTCGATACGCTATATCTCGGAAACTGTAACAGATATCGAAATGAAATGTTCTACAAAAAGTAATTGCACGCTAAGGGCTACGCCTTAAAGAAAAATTTTTTGGGTGGGGGCAAAAAAAGGGGTAGCTCCCATACAAATCGACAATTATTATCAAATATTCGATACGCTATATCTCGGAAACTATAACAGATATCGAAATAAAATGTTCTACAAAAAGTAATTGCACGCTAAGGGCTACGCTTAAAAGAAAAAATTTTTTGGGTGGGGGCAAAAAAAGGGGTAGCTCCCATACAAATCGACAATTATTATCAAATATTCGATACGCTATATCTCGGAAACTATAACAGATATCGAAATGAAATGTTCTACAAAAAGTAATTGCACGCTAAGGGCTACGCCTAAAAGAAAATTTTTTTGGGTGGGGGCAAAAAAAGGGGTAGCTCCCATACAAATCGACAATTATTATCAAATATTCGATACGCTTTATCTCGGAAACTATAACAGATATCGAAATGAAATGTTCTACAAAAAGTAATTGGGCCATAAGGGCTACGCTTTAAAGAAAAATTTTTTTGAGTGGGGGCAAAAAAAGGGGTAGCTCCCATACAAATCGACAACTATTATAAAATATTCGATACGCTATATCTCGGAAACCATAACAGCTATCGACTTCGAATATTCTACAAAAAGTAATAATCAAATAATTCATACATTTTGGAGAAAAAGTTGGAGAAGAGCAGGGGGACTAGACATTTAACAAGTTTTATTAACCTTCAAATATGAATAATGTCGAAAACTTTTAAAACTCTCGACCTCAAATCTTCTTCATCTATTTCTATTATTCATACGAACGTTAAAATTTTGTTATTTTTTCTTTAAAACTCGCACAAGGTTTTTTATTATATTATTTGCAGTACAAAATTACTCGGCTGGGTATATTTAAAGACCAATGTGAAGGGTATATAAGATTCGGCACAACCGAATATAGCGCTCTTACTTGTTTTTATTCATATATTCTGCGTTGGGGAAGAAAATACTAAAAACAGGTGTTAATGAAAAGTTTAATTACTTTTACAATTTTATTTATTTATTTATTTATTTAAAGTAGTTATCCAGCCCAACAAGAACAATTCTTATATTATAGTACTGGGATAATGGTGTTATTACAAACAAACTTATATAGTTAAGGTATTAAACAAAAAAAAAAACAAAAAAATACATAGATACATAGGTATAAGTAACATACATACATTAAATAGAAAACACTGCATAGAAGTATTAAAAAAAATTTAAAACTAATACATATTATTAATTGGCAGAGCATTTCTAACTATTGTTGTACAAAACATTTCAATTAATTAAACAGTTTGAGAATGGCAGATTTAAATTGCATTGCATTACTAATTATTTGAATGTTGGATGGTAACTTAGTCCAAAGACGAATCGAGTTAACATAAAAATGTCTCGTCGATACCAGACTACGATGGCGAACAGAGTTTATTTTCTTCCCTCTCTCAGATATCGAGAAGCTTAATCTTTCATAAAGATATTTCGGTTGCATAGCGTAAGTTATTTTGTGCAGATATATTAAGGTACGATAATTCAAAAAGTTTGCAAGCAATACATTGTATAATTTTTTCGAGAATTGTGATATCCTTTCATAGCGTTTAATTGCAAATACATACCTAGTAATATTGTTAAACGTGACATTGATCTTTCTTAGGCTGTCTGAATCACAACTGGACAACAGCTCGCAGCCGTAGAGAAGTGTCGGCACTAGGTATGTTTTTGCCAGCAGCATTCTTACATTTAATGGGGTATAGTGTTGAGTTCTCCATAAGCTTCTTAATAAGCCATACGTTTTACCGCAGACAGCATTTATGTGGTCATTCCACTCCAGATTTTTATTAAAAATTATACCTAGATTCTTTGCTGTTTCTACTATTTCAAGAACAGAATTATCAATTGTGATTGGGGGGTAGAGAGGAAGGAATAAAATATTTTTTTCCAATTAATATTGCTTTTGATTTTTGTGCATTTAGGCAGATACCATTAGCAGACGCCCAGCTACTAATGTTACTTAAATCTAGGTTCAACTTTCTAATGCAATCAACGGCATTAGAAGGATCACAACTAATATAAAGTTGTACATCGTCTGCATACATTTGTATATTACAGTACTTTAGCTGAGATGGCAGATCATTGGAATAGATTGCATATAAAATAGGGCTAAAAATTGAACCTTGCGGAACTCCTCGCGTTAAACTGCGCGATCCAGAAATGTCGTCACCATTGTGCACTGTTTGACTTCTACCTGTCAGGTAGGAGTGGATTAATTTTACTGAGACGTGGAAAAATTGCACATAGCCCTAAGTTTATGGCAAAGGATAGAGTGATCAACTGTGTCGAATGCCTTTGAATGGTCCAATAAAACAAGGAACGATATCATGTTGTCATCTACTTTACTTCTTATTTCTTCAGCTACATCAATCAAGGCAGATATGCAACTATGTTTTGCTCTAAAGCCAGATTGTCTCTCAGTGAATTATCGTAAAGGTACTTGTTAACTTAATTGTGAATCAAATGTTCAAAGACTTTTGATAAGTAGGGTAGAATAGCTATAGGCCGGAAGTCATTATGTGCTTTGGGAATCGGAATAACTTTAGCATGTTTCCACATTGATGGATAATTTGATGTAGTGATTATGGAGTTAAAAAGGTGCGTTATATATGGCAGAGTATATGGGAGAATAAGTTTAATAAATTTAGGGTGAATTCCGTCATGGCCTATAGCGTTAGACTTAATATTCAGAATAGATTCCACAACATCTTCTTGAGTAAAGTGTATAAATTCGAAGCTTGGCGTTCGGTTAATGTTATTTGTGATAGAGTTGTTTGAAATATTTGCATTATTATTTAGTGCGTTAGTTAAAGATGTGCTGTATAAATCAACGTTGGCGTCTGGATGTGATATATTCGTAAACTTTAAATTCAATTCATCTACATTAATATTTTTTCAGTTTTATTTCTATCTTCAATAACTCCCATTTCGCGAATTTCACTCCATTTCATTTTTGAGGTAAGTGCATATTTGAATTTATCTCCATAATATTTTAATTTTGCAGCATGGATTTTTTTAGTAACCTTCTTTCTTGCAATTTTGTATATATCGTGCAGATCTAGGGTTTTAAATCGTTTCCATATAGCATTTGACAGATTTCTCTCTTCGATGAGAGTCTTTATTTCTGTAGAGAACCAAGGCTGTCCATATTGTATCTTCCTCAGTTTGGTTAAGACATATTTGTTGTAGAGATAGTTTATATTATTCTGCAGGAAAGTAATTTGTTCTTCAACTTTAGGAATGTAATATACTTGGGACCAGCAAGTTGTTGAAAGATCTGCCTCCAGTGATGTGTAATCAATATTCCTGAAGTCTTTATAGAATGTTGGCCTGTTTTGGTGTTCAATTTGAAAGTCATATGTTACGAAAAACAGGTCATGACTTGAGAACATAGAGGCGGATAGTTGGTCGTAAAGTAGTAATTTAGAGAAGTCATTAATAAAACACAAATCCAGTAAAGTGCTAGACGTTCTCGTAAAATGTGTAGCTGTAATAGAATTGACAAGGACTAAGCCAAACACACTCATATGTCTCATTAAGCTATTATGTACCAATATATTTGAATTAAAATCGCCAGTTATTATAACATCAGTATAGCTTATTGTGAGGGAAGATAATTTATTTGACAATGGATTACAGTCAATGTCATTTCTTGGTCTATATACTGTTCCCAATAGGAGCTTTTGGTTCCTGCCCATTACTTCGACAAGCAAGTGTTCGATCTCTTCTCCTGGCATAGACTTACTTTTGAATCTACAAGGTATTAATGCCTTTACGTAAATGGCCACTCCACCAGCATTAGTAATTCTATCATTTTGGAAAAGTCGATATCCTTGAATGTTGTAGAAGCTATCATTTATTCCACTTACACACCAAGTTTCGGATATACATATTATATCAATGCCTGCTTGCTCAAATACGAATCTGAATTCATCCATCTTGTTGTTCAAGCTTTGAGCATTAATATGACAAATTTTAAAACCAGACTTTCTATTGGCAAGTATTCTTATCATGTTAAAGAGATTGTCTCTAGACGTGGACCTAATATTATGACTTCGTAGGGCCATAATATAATATAAACATTATATTAGCAATGCAAGCGAAGAAAATTAATTTTAAAATGATATAAAAGTTATTGTGAAAATAAAAATAGTTATAATTTGGGCATCTAAAATTTTGTTTTAAAAAGGTGATAAGATTATGAAAGAAAAGAAATATTAACTTAATTTTATTGATTTTGAAGACGAAAAAACTCCAATTCTTCTATCTCGCTTATGTGGACTGGCTTTTCATTCCCAGACTGCTTTATATAAACTAAGCCTCTGTACGTGTATGCAGACATTATTTTATTTTATCGTTTTAATCTAACGGCTTCAAGATATATGCGATGGTTTTCAGGCGTAAGATTCTCGTGAACAAAAAAAGGAGCTGAGTTACTTCCCTTGCCATTGAAACCGATTTGATTCAACTGCAATCCATTATTATTGGATTTTTTAAAATTTGTAACCGATCTAAGCACAGAGTTTCGTTCGTGTGGGCTTTGAAATTTAACTATGATGGGTGCATCTATGATATTTTTATTTCGTTTGGTATTTTTCACTCGATAAACTGATTTTATTTTCGGAGGTGAAATTTTTATAGCCTTACAAAATTTATAATAAATATTGTATAAGTCATCAGTTCTTTCGTTGCTTATGCTTGGAACTCCATTTTTTCTAATGTCACATGCTACAATTGAATTTTCCTGCTTTTGCACACAATTTTTCAGTTTAGTTACGGTTTGTTTATGGTAACTGTTTTCACTTTGAAGTGCTATAATTTCACTCATTGGTGTTTTGTTTATCTCTGTCGAGAATGACTCTAGTTTTGTAAGTCTCTCCGATATTGCGCTTATTTCAAGTTTTGTTGTATCTAAACGTTTGTTTATCTCTTTCAAGATATTGTCTTTACATTCTGCAAACATGGTTTGTAATTGTTTGGTAAGTTCCTCGCTAATTTGTTTGGTCAATTTGTCGAATCGTTTATCCATTGTTTGCACAAATCTAAAGGGAGAATCAGTTAGAGATAAACCACTTAATCTTGGAGATTTTGGTAAATTTTCAGTAAGAGAACTTTGCATTAATTCTCTTACCCGTTTAGGTGCAGGAGTACTAGCACAAGTACTAGCAGAAGTCATAGTTGTTGTAGTTGACGAGTTTTTATTTTCTTTTTTATTTTGTCTTGTTGGTTTCTTTTTGTTTTTATTACGTAGCTTCGATGTATACATTATCTTAAACTGCGCGTTATTTTATTTGTTGTTTGTCTTGTTGGTATGTTTTGTTTATATGATTATCTGTTTATTTTTATTTTGTTTGTGGGTGGGTTTGTTTGCTAATGTATTTAGAATTATTTAACAGACTTTTGGTATCGTGTTTTGTTCATTTAAATAATAACTTATTTATATAACAATTTTTTAAACTATTGCAGAGAAATTTTTATACAGCAGCAGAGCTCTTAAAAGACACGTTTTACTCCTTACACCTTTATAAAAACGTTTATTATGTGTATACTTCTAAATTAGTAATGGGCTTAGTAAAGTTTAAGAAACTAGTGGATGATGATAAAATTTTCACCCGATTTGAAAAATGAACACCATTATATGTTAGGCTTTAATATTAATATAAACAATAATGGGCTAATAAAATCAAAAAAGTTTATCATATTCGTTTAACTTACAAATAAATCAAAAATTCACGTAATCTTAAAGCGTAATTAGTTTCCTTTCCAAACCTGTTAAAAAATATAAATTGGACAAATAATGACTGAGTTACAGGTCGATAAGTTGACAAACATCACTGAAAATAGTTTTTTAAAATAACTTCTGAATTTGAGGGTGTTTCTGAAGTTTTTTGACCAATTTGTAATGTACTCAAGAAGACCTATAACCCACGCTAGGTCGTTTTCAAAGTTTTTTTTTTACTGTAGCACCGTGTAATAATTAGAAAAAGCAAAAGTGGGTATCAAATTAGACAGAGAAGTAATATGGTATTTTTCACTATCTAACAGTATCAAAAAAAGTACGATCGTATCAACATTTTCAACACTGGTACATATGTATGTAATAATGAAAAAAACAGAACCAGTTATACTATGAGATTGCATATTCATAACATTAATTTTTGAGTGATGGTTTATTGGGCGTTTTAAACAAACTATTTCATAGTTGGCAATCGTTCAGCGAAATTTTCAATAACTGACAGATATAAGCCAGCAACTACGACTACCTCTGTTTATTTCCCTAAAATTTGTGTTTAAAAACCTCTAAAACTTACCCGGATTTGCTCCTACACGAGTGCATTGTAGGACGGACTCCCATTAGTTTTTCCTCGCAAAAATTTTTGTAGAACATACTTACACCCTATCTTTGTCCCCTAACAGGGTTGCCATACAAAGTTATATTTTCTTTTAATTTTTAAAATCGCTCCCACAGCTTCTAGGGTGTTTCAACAAAGGTTAAATATAAGATCGACCCAAATCAATTTCTCCTCCCAAACATTTTTGTGGAACATATTGTTACGGAGATGAATTTTGAATGGGTATTTAACGTGATAATTTTATAAGTTGTGGGGTATTATTTGCAGTTATTGTCTGCGCTTAGAAGTTCTTTCGGTATGGTGGCTAACTAGTGTAACAAATAACGTTAAGAATTAATGTTAATCTAACTGCCATCTAGTAGTTTCGAGAATGTACTTTCTGGATTATTACAGACTAGCACCACGTACTATAAATAGGTGAACATCATGAATGGCATCAGTATCATAACCGTTGAGTTGAATAAGTGCAAATGTTAAGTAATAAAGGTGAATAACATAAAGTGTTATGAAGAAGTGTAAAGAAATAAACGAGAGTGTGTTTAAGTAAATAAAGTCATTATTTTTGCAATTAAAAGAACCCTCGGTGTATTTAAAGGAAATAAACCAACGTTTATTAACCCTCATCATACCGACATAAAAACTTACAAATCCTACCAACATGTGTCTTTAAGACACATACATACAAATTAAAAGAAAAAAGCATAGAACAATTACAAATTAGTTTATGTTAAGTAATTTTTTATTGAATACATTCTTTACAATTTATAACTTTTGTAGCATGCTCATTGCAGACATTATTTTTACATATTTGGCAGCATTGCTTTACTATACGACTTATTTTTAGATCGCACATATAGCATCTTTTACGTTTAGTTGTTGTAGAAGTGGTTCTACTTAGTGTATTTCCTTCTTGAAGAACTTTTTCCATGCATTGAACTATAGGACGTTGTAATTTATTTATTGACCTTTGATGTATTTGGGGGGAAATAAGTCCTTCGGCAACTTCTCGTAAAAAGAGTTTTCGAGCTTTTTTTGCTTGTGTTGCTTTCCATGATGGATGTAAATTTTTCCAAATAATATATGCTGCAATTGCACAAACATCAATTAAATTGGAAAAGAACGTAAATGGCCACCTGTTTGATTTTCTCCGGCAAGTAAAACTATGTGCAAGTTTGTCCAAAGTGTCAACTGCTCCTTTAGTTCGATTGTAATGTAAATTTACCTCCGATTTTTTCTTATTTTGTGAGTCGCAGTGGGTATCATAGTGCATTGTAGAGAGTAAAAGAACTGCTCTATTCGGTTTAGGGACATAAGATACCAAAGTTTTATCATTAATAAAACCAAACAAATTTGTTTCAACTTGCCTTTTTCTGTTTGGCAAAAATGATGAAGGAACACAGCGCTTATTTTTCTTTAGAGTGCCCGTTATTGTCAAACCTTTAGCCAATAAGTTATTCGCGAGTTCCAAACTCGTAAAATAATTATCACATGTTATATTTCGGCCTGTGTTTTCATAGGGTTGAACTAACTCCTCCACAACTCTTTGGCCCAAACCAAAACCCCTCTGGTTGTTTATTTTGCCTAAGTAAGGTATTGCGTTGAGTGGGTAGGCTGTTTTGCTGCCACATACCCACCAAATTTTTAGTCCATACTTATCTGGTTTTCTAGGCATATATTGGCGGAAAGAACACCTTCCACGAAACGGAACAAGCTGCTCATCGACAGTAAGGTTGTCACTAGGAGTGTAAAATTTTTTTAGATTTTTATTGACAATTTCAAATAAATCCCTTACAGGTGCCAGTTTATCCTTTTGCTGTCGAATGCCTCTAGTGCTTTTGTCGTCAAACCGCAAATTTTTGGAAATTTCCATAAAACGATTTCGACTCATAGTAGCCCGAAAAATTGGGCAACCATATCGCGAACTCCAAAACTCCGCAATCTCTGTGTTTGCTTCTTTTTTTGTCCCCGCTGTAATCAAAAGTCCAACATAGGCTCTTATTTCTGTTACATTTGTTGGACGCCAGGCATTCTGATTTGTAGTCACTGCATACAAATTGGTAAATTTTACAATTGAATCAAAAATTTCGTCATTCAAATATAGCTCGATTGCCTCTAAAGGGTCTTCAATTTGTTTTCCTGGTGGCAAGTTAACTTTGTTCAATGGGCACCGAATTATATTTCGAGCAGGAATACGCCTTTGAGGTTTTGGAATAGAATACCACTGAGTTCCGTCCTTACCAACAAATATTTCACCATATTCCTCACCTGCATCTTCCTCAATATCCGAAATAGTATCAGACATCTCGGAAGTATCATCTTCAATATTTTCATTATTTTGACTATCTTCGATATCAGATTGCAAAAGCATATCCTCGTCTTCTATATCATCAACCGTATCTTCATCAATTTCTTCCGCGGCTAGTCGGATTTCCTCTTCTGTAAGTCGCTTTGGCATATTTTTTTATAAAATGAACTTGCACATCAATACTCTACAAAATCTAACAGCAACTAATTTGTTGTTTTTCAACATTCAGTATCAGGTGATTATTGATTTCAATAAAAGGGAATTCCCCAAATTTAATATAGTGATATGAAAATATGCAATTTGTATAAATATATATGAAAGATAGTTGCTGCTAAACAAATATAAATTCTGTAACATATATGACAGATAGTTGCTTTTGCTCTAAATTTGCGCATTCTACTAAATTCTTTGTATGTGTCTCTGAGACACATGTTGGTAGTTTATGTTACATTTTTTTATTTTGGCTTATAAAAAATAGAGGAATTTAATATTTATCAACTTTGTTTTGTGAAATTATACTAAACAGATGTAAAATAAAAGTCATAAAATTTGGTGTCAATATGTAACAGAGTTTCGTTGTTTTATTGAATCAAACATCAAAATGTGTCTCACAGACACATGTTGGTAAGATTAGGGTTAAAGGTATAAACGTCACAATTGGTGTCAGAAGGGGAATTGCATTTTAATAAAGGTACCTTTTCACGGTAATACAAAGTAATAAGATTTTGTAGAATCAAAATATTATGAAATTCTCTCCGTGTTTAAAAAAAGAGAATAAAAATCTGTTCTAACTATTTTTCATGTTTACACGGATGAGGTTGGTAAAATCAAAATCGGTTTTTTCTTGTCACTTTCCTTTTGGGGTAACGTCATATGGTTAAGGTTCAACAATATTAACAAAAACAACATGAAAAAAATCTGCTTTTATTTTGATTGTTTGTGTATTGTTTCATTAAGTGTAGCCACCTTCATTAGATGCTGTAAGTGCTGCCAATCTTTCACACCTCTGATGTGATGAGAATACACATGTTTCTAAAATGGTTTAGAAAATAAACATTTACCGAACACTTGTCAAATTTTGCATCCGTATTCTCTCCTACCCAATACATAATGCTTTTACATGATGAGATTTTGTATTATCCCACAACATTTTTTGACATATCGTAATATAAGTATTACCGTGTAAAGGTACCTTAAGCAGACATGCAATTCGAAGAGCTAAAAGTTGAGCAGCTCAAAAGAGAGTTGAGTAAGTTGACATTACCGACAACAGGTAATAAGGCAGAGTTGCAAAAGAGGCTGATTGAAGAATAAAGGCGGTGCACATAGGGGTATTTCGCCAAATTTGTAGCTAAACAAAAAAAAATTTACATTGCTTTTTTTCTCTGCAAATAATTATATAAGCAACTACTTTATTTTATTTTTTATTTTAAGTTTTATTTAAAAAAAATTCCTTCAAAATTAAAAAAAAGGTTTTTTGTTTACTTTTTAATTAAAAAAATAAAATCAAAAGGTTTTTGAAAGTGATGGCAGTAATTATCCTGAAAATCTTATTTATCACAATAAAACCTGAAATCCCTTTTTTAAGATGAAAAACCAAAACGTTGAGCGTTTTTGTGCCATTTTTTTTTTTGGCGAATTTTTGAAAATTTCACTTTTTTTCTGTTTTTCTCATCTTGTGTGTTTACATATGAGTAAGAAACTTTTTTGTGGGTCATAAAACGTTTTGATAATTAATTGTTTTTTAATGTTTTTTATTTAAATTATTACAAGTAAATTAAAATAATTTTTTAAAAGGTTAAATTGGGTTTTACATTGACATTGCATGTATAAAAAGGTATGTGCGAGGCATTAGTTTTTACCCGCCCCTAAACTGGTAATGCATACCTGTGCGACAGCTTTCTTAATAATGCTATTTTATGCAAGAAAATAAATGTACCTGCCTTCAAAACCTTTTAAAATTGTTTAAAAAAAATATTTTTTAAAGAGAAACAAAACTGTGCTTCAAGTACTTATTTTTTTAGTGTATATATATTGTGGAAATTGTTTTCAGAACACTTTTTAAACTACGAGAGTAAAAAGGAAAAAGTTTATACAAGATTAGAGTAATTACAAATAGTACGTGAATGTAAAGATAAATCTGTTGAGGAGCAATTGCGATTTTTAGATAGAAAATTGTGTGAACTTTGAAAATGTCAAGGAGATGTCAACATGTCAGCGGCGATACAGTCCTTATATAGTTTCAGAAAGTTTTTTAATATACAATGCACAGGATTTTAAAACATGGATCAATTGCCTGTTGGGCTGTTATCAGAAAACATTTTCAGATTTATAGGCAGAATTTTGAAGAAAGTTTTCAAGAGTTCAGTGTAACGTAGATATTGTTAATAGACTTTGGCTCAATTCTGACCCACTAATGACTATCATAAGACAAACTCCAGGGTCATTGCCCTTTACGAAAGAAGCAGTTTCATCAATGCTTCCCCCTGTACTTGATATTGAAGAGAATTCAGATTTAAAAGAGGTCTTTGAAGAAACAGACGAAGAAGAAGAGTAGCACTCCTGGGATATTTTTTCAATTAAATTAGTTTTTGTTTTTATACTTTAAGTTACTCGTTACTTCTGTAAATAAGTTATTGTTATATATAAATTTTTTATTTTCAGATAAATTTAATACATTAAATTACAAAAAATGCGACAAACAAGCTTAAAAATAAAAATTTTGTGAATATTAGCAAAATATATAAAAAAAATTTTTGTACAGGGCCGTTTCGGGGGGTGGGGTTTGGGGACATTTCTGCCCCTACCCATAAAAGCTTAAAAATTTTACTTTTATAGTGTTTGGGAGTAAGTTTTCCATTATGTTCATTATATACATCATTTTAGCAAATTTTACTTTATGCCGCCGCCCACGAAAGGGGAGAGGACGACACTGTCCAAGTGTAAATTTTTTTAGCCTTCGCTTACGTTTAAAGTTGCATTTGCATATTAATAGTATTGAAAACTTAAAAAAAATTTTAATTTTTCAGAGGTGGTATTAGTTCTTTTAAGGGAAACTTTTTCCCTCTTAATTCGATTTTTATTATTTTCTAATCCTTAAATGGCTATGACTACAATACATGCTGCTGTCAAGTTTCATCAATCTAGGAGCACTCAGTAATTTTTAAGAAGTTATATTGTAAAAAATAAAAAGTAATATCCGGCTAGAATGGCAAAATACCTCTATGTGCGGCGTAATATCGACATCGATGCTAATGAGTTTTACGTAAAGGAAGAGCTGGAGGTTGTTACCTGTACAACAAAAAACAATATCAATTTAGGTACAATGCTTTCTGCTATGATGGAAAAAATAGAAATAAAATCCCAAGAAGTTCTAGAATGAATTTCCTGGAAATTTAGGAAACTTCTAGATTTTTTAATGAAAAAATAGAAATGAAATTCCAGGAAGCTTAGAAAACTTCTAGAACAAATTTCAAGAAAATTCAGAAAATTCTAGAGTTAATAATGAGAAAATATAAATAAAGTTTCGGGAAGTTCAGGAAACTTCTAGAGCTATGTAGTTAAAACTTAAAGAAATTTCTGAAGCTGTGAACAACAGAGTAGAGGGCACAGTAAGAGAAGTAAATAAAATTGATAAAAAAAACTATCTTTCCTTGAATATGGATGGCATGGTTCACAAGCAAGCGAATTCAGTAGCAAATCGCAACTACAAGTCAAAGATGCTGACGAAAAATTTAAAAATCAGGAAACTAAAATTAATAGTCTTTAATGCCATGAGTGCGAGTAATTCCAGAGAAGTCTAACAGAATAAAGGCCTTTGACGGTAGTGCACCATTTAATGTCTTTAAGTTTCAGCTCGAGACAGTTGCCAATAGAAATGTGTGGAATAAAGAAGGAAAGGCCTAAGAGTTGATTTTGGCCTTCAAAGGTAACGCAACACAAGTTCTAGAAAGCATACTAATTGGCTGCAGAGAAAACTACGAGGAAACAATAGTTGCACTATAACGTAAGTATGGCGGGGAACACAAACGATATATATACCGAATGGAATTGCGAGGCAGAATACAGAAAGCCAACGAATCGTTACAAAATTTTGCAACAGAAATCGAGGGCTTGGTGCAGTTGACATATCCAGGCGAGAACCGGCCTTTTTTAGCCCAATTTAAGATAGAAACGCTTGTGAGTGGAATACGTGATCCTAAAATAAAGAACGCGGTGCTTGACACACATATGCCAACTTTTTCGGAAACCGTATCATACGCGCTGACACAGGAGACCGCGAAATTACTCTCTAAGCCGCAAATACATAAGATGAGAAATCTAGAAATTACCGCAGAAAAAGAAGGAAATATTGTCGATGAGATAAAAAACGCAGTTATACAGGCGTTAAAAGAAAAGCGAGGTAGAGCTAATGTCAAATGCTATAACTGCGGTAAGGGCGGGCATTTTCAGCGAAATTGTAAAGCACCAGGAAAGCGGGCTAGATCTGCTTCGCCACCTAGATACAGCAAACGCGTAAGAATTAAATCAGCAAATGAGTCACCTTTAAACTAACACGAGCTATCACTACGAGGCAACAGCTAGCTCCCATAACTGAGGGCCCCACAACCTCCATATCAGTCATGCAACAGAAAAATAGCAACCTTACTGCTTGTGGATATATCAATGGTAGAAGGCGTATTTTTATAATAGTAACAGGAGCATCGCAATCTATTATCAGACCTGATTTAGTCAAGAAAACAATTAAACCGTTATATGGCGTAAGTCTACGAACAGCTACTGGAGAACCTGCTACTGTCTATGGTACAATAAACGTAAAAGTAACTATTGACAACAAAAATGTAAATCATGTATATATTGTTGCCGAGATTGTGAACGAGGTAATCATCGGTGCAGATTTTATGATCAATCATTGAATTAATCTGCATATCGGGCAAAAGACAATGATTTGGCAGAACATTAAAGTACCCATAGATGTTGGTTACAAAGATTAATCGCCTATAAGGAAGCTGTTTGCTAAACAAGAGAAAATACAACCACTGTCAGAAAGTGTAGTATGGGTGCGTATAGAGGGAGATTGTGTCGACAAACTGTTGTGGGTGGTAGAACCAACCGATAGAAAAAAAATGACTTAATTACAGCAAAAGCCCTCGTGAGAACCAGTAACAATGGAAAAGTCCCTGTAAGAATGCTAAACCTTTCCATATTGCGAAGTAGGCCAGTGTGCTACAGCTGCATCAATAATAAATTGCGAAATGAAATCGTGTCCTGTCAGTATGTCAAACAAAGAGCAGAAGGGGCTATCAGATTGCATAGAGAAAAGGGTTATCTTCATTCGATAAGAATAAAGGAAAAGAACTGCTTAGAAAGCACGCCTCCATCTTTGCCTTGAAATTTCAACAGCAAGGAAGAACGTCACTTGTGATACATCAAATAAATACCGGAGATGTAAGGCCAATAAAACCAAGCTCCCATTGCAAAACGCAATGAAGTTAAAGAACTTGTCGACAAAATGGAGCGAAATGGAGTAATAGAACCTTCTTCAATCCCTTGGAACCGGTAGTTTTGGTTGAAAAGAAAGATGGCTGCACCAGATTCTCCGTCGGTTATAGAAAACTGAATGACGTTACCAAGAAGGACAGTTACCCGCTGCCAAGGATAGATGACACGCAGAATACGTTAAAAGATAAAATTCAAGCTGTAAAGGACTGGCCTCGCCCAAACAATCTGCATGAGTTACGCAGTTTTCTTGGTCTTTGTACTTACTATAGGAGGTTTGTGCCAAATTTTGCCAGTGTCGCTGTCAGTCAACATGAGCCTACCCAGAAGTCACGACCGTTTCTGTGGGCTGACGCACAAGAACAAGCATTTCAGAAACTCAAGGAGTTATTATGCGTAGCGCCAGTCCTGGCCTATCCAATTGCTGGAGAGAAATTGATGCTGGATAATAATGCGAGTGGCTACGGGCTAGGTGGTGTTCTTTCACAAGTTGTCAACTGTACAGAAAAGGTCATAGGCTACTATAGTCGAACACTCCTAGTGCCTGAAAAAATTATGGTGTTACACGGCGAGAGCTTCTGGCAGTGGTAGAGTGTGTAAAACATTACCACAAATACCTGTATGGACAACACTCCCAAATAAGAAGCGATCATTCCGCACTCAGGTGGTTGCTACAATTTAAACAACCAGAAGGGCAGCTAGCCCGTTGGATTTAACGTCTTCAGAGCTACGATTTCAGCATCAAGCACTAAAAAGGTACTAAGCATGGAAATGCGGATGCACTCCCCTAAAGACCTTGCAGATCGGAATGCAAATGTTTTTTTAAAACTGAAGAAAAAGAAGGCGTCGTTGATGTTCGACTTACACGCATAGAGGCATGTGACGACTGGTCAGCGGGGCAAATTATGTCGGCAAAGGAGGAAGACAAAATGCCAACCCGTAACCAAATATTAGCGGAAAGTCTACTGATGAAATCATATTGGGCGCTGTGGAACAGTCTGCAGTTAATTAACGGATGCCTTTATCGCCAATGGAAAAGTGCTGATTGTATATCGAAAACGAATTTAATTGTGGTACCATCCTCAAAAATGGAAGAGGTATTAAAAGATTTTCATGATGTCCCTAGCGGTGGTCACCTTGTTGTAATAAAACCCGTAGAGAAAATAAGACACTTTTTCTATTAGGTTGAATGTCAACAATCTGTTGCTGTTTGGATAGCAAACTGTGGACGATGTATCGCAGCCAAAGGCCCAGTAAAAAGAAGTAGGGGACCGCTGCAGCAGTATAATCCAGATGCCCCCTTTGAGCGAATAGCGAGGGATATAGCAGGTAAAGGTATACGCTATACCAAACCAAGAGGCTAAAACTGTCGTAAGCACGTTTGTAAACAACTGGCTGTGCCGCTACGGTGTTTCGCTAGAATTACACTCTGATCATTGGAGAAAGTTTGAATCTTCGATATTTCAGGAAATGTGCGAGCTATATAGTATCCGAAAACCCACTACATCCCAGTCTAACGGCAGGGTCGAAAGATTTAACCACACGTTAGATGAACACCTAAGAAAAGTGATCAGTGCACACCAAAGGGACTGGGATGAGCACATACCTAAATTTACGGAGTTGAATTTTGACTGGGTATTTAAAAATGCTTAAAAATATAAGTTAAATATGTCTCCAAGGGTTATTGGTTAAAACATCATATTGTTTAAAGCAAAAATTAAATGAAATTTGATTTTTAAAAAAATCTACAAAAATTAGGTAAGTTTTAATAATGAAATGTTTTCAGTGATGTCAATTATGCCAAATTTTTAACTAATTTAAGACCACTTGGAGCTTTTAAGCAAATATAACAAATTACCATTAAATTTAACAAATAATTAACTGATTACATCTCTTTTTATGTATTTTTTTGTTTCCTGTGCCTGTGTTCTGTAACTTTAGTGAGAACTTCTCGCATCGAAAAGTTTATAGTCGCCGTGTAAAAGACAGAATGAATACGATTAACCTAATTATTTTAACTTTTAACGTTGTATAATGAGAGTTTATTTATTATCTAAGTGACACTGTTAATAATCGGAAGACTATGACAATAAAAAAAATTTTCTCGCTGCGAAAACTTTTCGCAAGTTACAGAACAGGGGGGCTGATTATCTGGTGTGAGTGTTGCGGGCGGGCTAAATACATATTTATGAAGTACCGTTAGAAACACACGATTGTAAACTAATGTTGCGCAACCATATATGATCTAAAGATAATCTGCAAAATGATTTTGATAATGTTTATATTGTTTTTTTTTTATTTTATTGCTTTTATTAAATATATTATTTTCCCCCTTCTCAAAATACACCAAAAATCAATGAACTTCTTACTATGGGTTTTTACAGACTTTTACGCGTATAAAACTACATATTTATATTTTATAAATGCAATAAAACCAATAAGTCGTCATAGTTCTGTGTATATTTTGTAAACAAATATGGGTTAAAAAAAAACAATGATCCAAAATTCTACATAAAAAATTGAAAAAAATATATGTATATTTTTTTTGGTCATAATTTTTTTTTTTTTTTTTTTTTTTTTTTGCATATTTTTTATTATTGAATCTTCGCTTTAGCGAACTAACAATAAGTTTTCAAATCTTAAGACTAAGGAAATAATATTAGTCCAGCCAGTGCCAAACTAAAATTTACGTTCTCATAATATAAATAGTTATCTTCATCTAAGCGCAATAGTATCCCTCCTTTTTAGACGGGAGTGCCCACTATGTTGCAAGATACTTCGAGCGAGCGGGTTTGGATGTGTTTCCAGCTTATTTAAATACTTGTCCACATATTTCAGAATTTCGCATTTAACTAGTGGAACTTTTAGATCCTTATGGATGTTGCTGTTTTTGACATACCACGGAGCACCAGTTATCATTCTTAGGATTTTATTTTGACGGCGTTGTATTTTTTCTATGTTAGAGGCGGAAGCAGTGCCCCATAATTGTATACCGTAGCACCAAATTGATTTTAAAATTGAGTTGTATAGTAGAAGTTTACAATCCAGATGAAGCACAGAGTTTCTACCCATAAGCCAGTGGATTTGTGCAGCTTTAAGTTTCATTTGCGTCAGCTTTGCATCTATATGAGGCTTCCATGTGAGGCGGCGATCCAGGTGAATACCAAGATATTTTGTCTCGGATCGTTGAGGCACCAAATGGTTGTTAATAGTGATTGGAGGGCACGTTTCTTTGCGTAAGGTAAAAGTTATGTGAGTACATTTTTGTTCATTTATTTTTATTCCCCATAACCTTGCCCATTTCTCAACTTGGCTAACGTGTTGTTGCAGTTGACTCGAAGCCTCTTTAGGGTCTTTATCAATACTGAGAAAAGCAGTATCACCAGCAAATGTGGACGTGTGCGTAAAACAGTTTGTTGGCATATCTGCTGTGTAAAGCAAGTACAAAATTGGACCTAGTATACTCCCTTGAGGTACACCAGCCTCTATTGGTTGGGAACAACTTATTTGGTTTCCCTCTTTGATCATAAATTGTCTGCCGGTTAAGTATTTTTCTAGCAGGCTTGAAATATTAGCTGGTAGATAGAGTTTTAGTTTGACTAACAGGCCTTCGTGCCATACTTTATCGAATGCTTGAGAGACATCGATAAAAAGCGCGGAGCAGTACTTTTTTTCCTCAAAGGCTTTTCTTATAACCTGCACCAGTCTGTGAGTTTGTTCGATTGTGCTATGTTGACTTCTAAAGCCAAATTGGTGATCTGGGATGCAGTTGTTATCATTAAGGATCGGACTCAGCTTGTTTTTAAGCAGCTTTTCGAATAGTTTCGCCAAAGTTGGTAACAAACTTATAGGCCTATAAGACTCCACCTTCGAAGGATCTTTACCAGGCTTGGGAATCATCTTTACTAAGGCAACTTTCCATATTGGCGGAAAGTGTTCAAGCCGAATTATGGCATTAAAAACAAAAAGAATAATTCTTTTACCTGTGAAGGGTAGCTCTTGAAGCATTTTGTTGCTTATTTTATCAACGCCAGGAGCTTTTTTGTCATTTAGGTTAGCGATTGCCTCTATAACATCTGAAAATTGGAAACGTATTTCTATAGGACGTCTAGCTACAACAGGCGGTAATTCTCTCACGTCAGTGCATGAATTGGGAGTGAAGACGTTCCTTAAATGGCTTGCGAACAGATCGCATTTTTCTTCGTCATTTCTAGCCCAGGATCCTCTCAGGTTACGCAGTGGTGGTTTTACGATTACGGGTCTTTTAAGACGTCTGGCTGTTCGCCATAGAGAATAGTTTGTTTGAGGAGTCGCGTCTAGACCTTCAAGGTATTCCTTCATTGATGACATTCTATGTACTTCCAGCATGTCTTTTAATCGGTTTGTACATTCCTTCAGCTTATTTTTAAGTAGGGGCGATCTATACTTTTGCCATTCTCTTCGGGCTCTCCTTTTTTCAGATAGGAGCTTTTCAACATCGGTTGAGTAAATTTTGTTGTATCTGGCCTGACGGTAGGTAGAAGAAGCATTTTCAACGGCTTTTTTAATATTTTCATTGAGGCTACTAAGGCACTCATCGATTACCTCGGAAGTTTTTAAAGATTGGTGTTCCGAACAGTGCGTGCTGATAAATTTTCTGTATTTTAACCAGTTTATTCTTTTTGACAGAAAAATATCACTAGTTGCAATTTGGTGAGGACTGCAAATAGTAAAAATTGTGGGTGAGTGATCCGAAGATAAATCCAAGGAGGGTTGAGCCTCAATAAGCTCAGGGGATATGCCTTTTGCTACGCCAAAATCTATTACGTCTGGTATTTTATTGTGGTCAGTTGGCCAATATGTTGGTTGCCCAGTTGAAATAACGTGAAGTCTCATTTCCGATACAGAACCATACAAGACACGACCTCTGGGACTTATTAGGCGGGAGCCCCAGTATGTGTGTTTAGCGTTGTAGTCCCCAGCAGCTATAAAGTGAGGACCTAAAGATTTGTAAAAACTGTTGTACTGATCCTTCGTTATGGAGAATCTGGGTGGACAATAAACTGACGAAATAACGAGATTATGGTAAAATTCATCGATGCAGACGTTTGTTGCTTGTATATAACTTTCGGAGAGACCACCCATCCATTGGTGTTTGATTCTTGATTTAATTAATATAGCTGAACCACCACATGACCTATCTCTGGGATCTTTTGAATCATAAAAAGTATAGCCACTTATTTTGAAGGTGCTTCTAGATGTCATATGAGTTTCGGAAATCAACATGACATCGATTTTTTGGTGTGTTAAAAAGTATTCGAGCTCATTTTTGTGTTGGCGGATGCCGTTTGCGTTCCAGAAACAAACCCTGAGGCAGTTCATGGTCTTTTAAGTATGGCCTGCAGAAGAGCAGACTGCATTTTCTGCATCTCCTGCATCATGCTAGCCATTTGCGCCATTACCTGCGTAAATTGTTTGACCATATTGTCAATTACGGCTTCCAGGCGGCTAAAATTGGGACCAGTTGGTTCACTTGTTGGCACTTGTTGTTGTGTTGTAGGCTCGGTAGACTTACGTGCATTAGGCTGGTTAGACTTTAATGCAGCGGCGTAAGAAACTTGATTTGTAGTTGGTTGTGCTAACGGAGGCATATTTGTAGTTGGTATATCTAAAGGCTGGGGAGGGGCAGGAACTATTTTCGGCTTAGTTGAGCGCATAACCGAATTAAAAACAGGGCAACCTCTATAGTTGGCAGTGTGGTTTCCCCCGCAGTTGCTGCATTTCTTCATCCTAGGATCATCTTTTGGCTTGTCGCACTTGGTCGTATCGTGCAGATCCCCACACACAACACAAACAGTAGGCAGCTTACAATAAGCTTTAGTGTGGCCATACTCCTGGCAGTTTAAGCACTGTACGGGCCCAGATCGCTTATGTGGCACTTCCACAGTAACTCGTCGGTGCATAATATATTTTAAATCATAGATGGGGTGAGTTTCACTTTTTTTCAGTTTGATATCACCAGGCTGAAGCTCCACTCTGAATAATGGTTGGGGGTGTTTTTCCCTGTTTCTCATATTGGATACCCTCCTAACCATAAACCCTTTGCTTAATAAACTGGTCTTGACCTCTTCTGGGTCAACATTAGAATCAATGCCTTTAATGACTACTTGAAGGCCTTTTGCGGTCTTGAGTTGGTAGGTATAGAAGTTTTTGTTAAGTTTTTCGAGCTCCGAAACCGTAGCGCGGTAGGCGTTTTCATGGTTCACTTGAATTTTTGTCTCAAATATGTTACCGCGTTTAACGTTTGAGACATAAAAGTTATTTTCCCCAATCAAACCGACTAAAAACTTTACGAGATCATTTGAGTTTTTTTCCCTCAAATAAATGGGAGGTGGCTTAAAGGACTTTTTTTCACTAACGGGGGCCTCATTATCCTCTTGTAAAATTGCAAAACGATTTTGCGATGAGGTTGGCCTTTCATCGTCTTTTAAAATTTTTGCAGGTTGAGATGCTTCTGCCGATTTAGGGCTTCTTCCCCTTTTAAGAACTGTCACATAGCGGTCCATCCCTACCTGGATCTTAGGTGCCGGTGCAGAAATTAAGCTTGATGCGGCTGTAGCAGCTGCAGGTTCAATTCCAGAATTTGATAATGGTGACCGCGACAAAGATGGTACCTCAGAATTTTTTTTATAATTATTAAATAAAGTTTGGGCTAAATTAGTCCCTTGTTCACTACATTTATCTAAATTAGGCGCACTTGAACTAAGATTGCTTGTAATTGTTTTTGGTCTCGCATTTAAATAATTTCTATTAAATTCAGGGTCTCTTATGTTCTCATTGCTAACACTGCTTAACACAATGTAAGCATTTCGGCTATCAGGCCCACTGTCACTACGATTACTGTTACTCATTAACAGTTCGCTTTTTTTTTTTTTATTTAGTTTGTTGTTATTGTTTTTCTTTTCTCACTTTTTTGTGTATATATGTATGTATATTAATAATTTCGTTTGCTACCTATTACTAATATCACCTATTAACAATATTACACTCGCGTACACACGTCCGTACACTACGAGATTAAGAATGCAACATGTTTGGTCATAATAACATAACAATTCAAAAGATATTGGTTGTCTTAAAAATATTTATTTAAAAATGTGAAAAATTAACTTATATTGTTATGGAATGAATAACCTTTAAGCTACCTTCACACTATTCTACAAGTGTTTAGATTTTCATTGGATTTAGAGAGAGCCAAATAAAATGAATTTTGGTTTGACTGTCAAAAAATCAAATAAGAAATAATGCGCATTACATTTTGTCTTTACACTATCACATTTGAAATAAAATTAAAATCTGTGTAGTACTTAAACATCTGTTTTTGAGTAAAAAAAAAAAAAACTTTAACTTTTAAAGCAAGTATTTTTTTTATTTGAATTTAACAAAAGGGTGAAAAAATACTGTTAGGCAATAAAAAGTGACGTTCAGACTTGCAGTTAGTTCATCAGACATGTTTTTTAAACTAATTTCTGCAATAAATTCTTAATTTCACTTTTAATATTTACTATTTGTAAAAATTTTTGCTGGCGCTAAATCATTTAACAGCTGTTCATCAGGGATGGAACTTTTAGTAATATTTTAAACTTTTGCACATTCTTCGGGTGATCATTGGTTTGCCGCATAAACATAGAAAAATGCATTGGATATGAAGCAAACCAATAATTCTTCGACGTTTTGTATATTTTTTTTTTTTTGTATTTGTACTTTCAGTTTTATAATTTATTTTAAATAAGGAGGTTGAAACTTAGGCCCGTAATAATTATAAATTTTCAGATTTAAAAAAGTTTTCGAGCGTCGCTTTTATACAAAATCTGTTTTAAAACTTATTTTATATATATATTTGTACATATGTGTGTATATGCCTTTAAGTTTTTATGTGATATTTTTATATTACTGGTTTTTAAAAGCGAGCTATAAAATCTAGTGGAAAAATTTATAATAGTTATCGTAAGTTTACTAAGACCATATTTGTCAGCCATTACATACATTCTTGTTAATAAACCTACCATAAGTATTTTCGCATAGTTTTCATATATCAAAAATTACTATAAGGCTAGAATTTATTAAAAATTGAAAAAAGGCATTTTAATTTATTAAAAGTTGTGTTTCAGGTACATAACAAAATAGTCCAAACTCACACAAATTAATTCAAATCTACCCAAAAGCGTTTCAGGTAACAAATTTTCCACAGCAAAGAGAACGTTTGAGATAAATTTCCTTTCCTGTACAAGGGTTTCAACAAAAATTTTGTTGTAGGTAAATTTTTTTATAAAAATCTGTAGATTTCTTAAATATAAAATGCGATTTAGAACATTTAGATACATTTTATATATGATGTATATGCTATGTTTTAAAAATTCTATGGGGTGTAATCGTCTAAATAAAATTTTACTTTTTAACTAAGCAGCATGTAAGCATTTAAAAATTTTCAATTATAGTTTTTTGCGTTCCAGCTATTTTGAGCAACTTTGGTAAGCTTGGAGAGTAATTTCTTTACTCTCATATGTCGGAAAAAAATCGAGATCTTTTGGAACACGCTTAATATTTGTAAAGACTTTATAACTGATTAAAACAAATAAATAATGTTTTAAAAATTTTCTTGATTTGCTTTTGCGGGTTAATTATTAAAACGCTTGTATATAATAAATTCAATCGAAAAAATTTTTTGACACCTATCGATTTTTTAAAAAATATATAAATATACATATCAAAAGTAATAATTTTACAACACTTTTAATGAAAAAAAAATTACTTTTACAACTTTTTAATTTAATTTCAATTAAAAATATTTTATTTCCTAATAAATAACTACAAATTTCATAAAAATATTATTAAAAATTATTTTACAATACCAAACTTTATATAAACTTTCCATGCCTGATTTTCTTTATTGCTGCTGTTAATATGCAACTCTGATACATGCAAAATCTAATGGTTTAGAAAAATTTCTAAAACTGAAGAGAGCCATACTACTGTCAAATTTCTTTAGGTATTTTTTGACATTTCATAACATAATGTCTTCACACTATTATATTTTCTCATTTTATTTGAGTTTTTTGACAAGTGTTTTTACCCAGTATTATAGTCTGAAGGCACCTTTAGTAAGAAATGCGGGATTCATCTTTGTTGAATCTTATGATACTTTAGAAAATGGTCCCCTTAATAATAATTTCTTCTAACAAGTAAAAAATTGTTTAAACAATTAGGTGCTGACTGCGTCATTTTAGTAGCTAAGCCATGGTTTAAATATCCCAACAACCTAAGACTTGTTAATATTATCATATGTTAATTTTAACATGATAAAAGGTACACGTTATTGAAAAGGTTTTTGTTGTCTCTTAGTGCTTTATAAGAAAGTTAGCATCTCTGCTTTATGTATTAAAATTTACTTATTGTTAAACTGAGAGCATACCATTGGGAGGCAAAAAAAGTTGCTACGTAAACAGACATTATTACAAAACTTATATCAAAAAAATATATATATATTTTGATCCACATTTTAAAGGGAGAAAACCAATTTTTAAATTAAAAAAGGGATTGAAGTATTGATTTAAATGAAAATTTCACTTAACAAACCTTTTGCAAATTTAACAACTGTTTATGCATATGCCCCAAAGTATGTAAGCATTTTATTATTTTTATTTTTTTTTTTGTTGAGAACAAACGTGTCAGTAAGGGTGAACGAAAGTTGTCGAAATAGGTAAACCCAAATTTATTCGAAAGTGAGTGACTAGCTTTCTTTCGTATAGGTTTTCGTTCAACATCGTTAAACAGGCTATAAGTGTTATAAAGAAAACTGTAACATAATAAACGACAGTGTGCTTAAGTAAATAAAGTTCTCGTGCTGTTGCAATTAAAGTGTTATTATTTTTGCAATTAAAAGAACCCCCGTTTTATTTAAAGGAAATAAGCCAACGTTTGTTAAAGGTGTAAAGGTAACAATATTTACCCACCAGCTCCAGGCGCTAACAGGTTCCCCATACCAAATTTGAAAACTATTTGATTAAAAACCCCTACAGCTTCCCCGGAGTCGCCCTTAAAGGGGCAAAATGTATTACAAACCCCCATTAATTTTCCCTCCTAAACATATTTCTATAACACACTTACTTCCTATTACTATCAGCTAAGGGGGCGTCATATAAAACTAACAAAAGTGATGTAAAAAACCCTATAACTTCCCTAAATTCGGCCTTGAGGTATAAAGTGTACGACCGACCCTATTAGGTTATTTTCCCAAACATATTCCTGGAACATACTTACCACCTGTATCCATCATGTAAGGGTGCTCCCATACAAAGTTAAGGAAATCGTAATAAATCTCCCTTCAAGAGTGCCCGAATTATGTTGCCGCGTTATCGTTTGGTAAAAAAAAACTAAATTTATTTTTTGTTTCTTTATTTTATTTTATTTTATTTATTTTAAGCACAACTTCTTAACCGAATGGGAGGAACAAGACTGTCTTATACTAATTACAACTTCTTCTTATATTAATTAAAATTATTGTTTTTTGTTAGTAATTCTATGGAATCTTTATAATGCATTTTCGTTTGGGAACGGAAATGCAATAAATGCGATTTGACAATATTTATTGTAAATTTATTTTATTAGCGAAAAGTTAGTTAAATTGGAACGGTTGCAATTCTCAGAATATCGACCGAAAATTATGCTTTCTTACATTTTCTTTATTTAGTGCTTTTAGTTATTAATTAAATTAATTCTTTTATATTAAATTGGGACGGTTGCAATTCTTGAAATTGCGACCGAAAAATAATTTTGATTTATGAATTTAATCATAATTTCTTTAAACAAATTGGAAATGAGTTTAATATTACATATTTCTTTAATTAGTAGTAATTATATTTGTAATAAATTCATCTATAGTGCCATTCTTAATGTAAGTGTTGGTTTTATATACTTAACTTCTCCCTCCTTTAGATTTGAATTCTCCTGAATTTTTTTATTTAATATTATTTTAATATATCTTTGCTTTATAATTACACAAATTAAGATAATAATTATTATTATTGTTAATAAGAGATTTACGCTGCTTTTCACAAAGTCCGATTATAATTTAACAGGAAGTTTAACCGTAAGTTAGGCAAAATTGCATTTCACAAGTACGGTTAGCATTTAACAGGCAGAAATTAACCAGAAAGTCCCTGTTAAATGTAACTGAACAAAATATTCCGCTTAAATGTTTTACTAAAACAAAAATAAAAAAGAAAATGGAAAGAAGAAATGATCATTTACATTTTTGTAATGTTTTCAATATTCCAAGCTTGAAAGCCAAAAGAAAAAAGTTTTTACACGACGGGAGCAATTCTCTTTACATGTACAAAATGTTTTTTTATTTTCCACAACGAATACATTTATATGCATGCACATTTAACAATTAATACTTACCAAGGAACTGTATATAAACTATTTTAAGTAAAAAATTTATTTTAAATATACATTTCTCTTGCATAAAAAAATTGCTAATTATTTTTGTATAACCATGGTACAATTATCTTAAAGTAATTGTACCATGTGTATAACTTTTTTTGATTCTTTTCTTTTATTGCACGATTTTTCGTAAATAATAAAAACCAGTATTACCATACTTTTTCTATAATGTTAGTGTTAACTAACCGAAAGATGGTGAAACGCAAAACACTAACCGTATGTTAAATAGTTCCGGTTAACGATATCGGTCAGTTGCATTCTTAATCTCGTAGTGTACGGACGTGTCTACGCGAGTGTAATATTGGTAATAGGTGTATTAGTAATAAGTGGTTAACGAATTTATTAATATACACAGAATAGTGAGAAAAGAAAAACAACAAACTTAATAATAAATAAAAAAAGCGAACTGTTAATGAGTAACAGTAATCGTAGTGACAGTGGGCCTGAAAGCCGAAATGCTTACATTGTGTTAAGCTCAAGCATTAGCAATGAAAACATCAGAGACCCTGAATATAACAAAAACTATTTGAACGCAAAACCAAAAATAAACAAAGACAATTTAAGTGCAAGTGTGCCTAATTTAAATAAGTGTGCTGAACAAGGGACAATTTTAGCCCAATCCCTTTTCAAAAATTATAAAAAAAATACCAGCCCACTTTCTACAGAAGCTTCAAAGGTCCAGGTAGGGATGGACCGCTATATTACAGTTCTTAAAAGGGGTAGAAGCCCGAAATCTACAGAGGTTACCAAGCCAGCAAAATTTTCAAAAGATGAAGAAAAGCCTACTTCATCGCAGAATCGTTTCGCCATATTGCAAGAGGAGAACGATGCCCCTGTTGTTGAAAAGAATTCATCTAAGCCTCCTCCAATATATTTGAGAGAAAGAAACTCCAACGATCTTATTAGGTTTTTAGTTGGTTTAATAGGTGAAAATAGCTTTTATGTGTCTAACATAAAACGTGGCAGCATTTATGAAACAAAAATTCAGGTAAATCACGAAAACGCTTACCGCATCACGGTTTCGGAGTTCGAAAAAATTAAGAAAAACTTCTATACTTACCAACTTAAAAACGCAAAAGGCCTTCAGGTAGTTATAAAAGGTATTGACTCTAACGTTGACCCGGAAGAGATTTAGGCCAGTTTGTGCAGCAAAGGCTTCAAAGTTAAATCCGTATCGAACATGAGAAACAGAGAAAGGCATCCGCAACCACTATTCCGAGTGGAGCTTGAGCCTGGGGATTTAAAACTGAAGAAAGGTGAAACCCACCCAGTTTACGATTTAAAATATATTTTGCATCGTAGAATTATTGTTGAAGCGCCACATAAGAGATCTGGACCCGTACAGTGTTTAAACTGCCAAGAGTATGGCCACACCAGAACTTATTGTAAGTTGCCTTCTGTTTGCGTTGTGTGTGGGGACCTGCATTCTACGACCAAATGCGACAAACCAAAAGATGATCCTAGGGCAATTGCGGTGGATACCACACTGCCAACTATAGAGGTTGCCCGGTTTTTTATCTAGTTAAGCGCTCATCTAAGCCTAAAATAGTTTCTCCCCCTACCCAGCAGTTAAATGCACCAAGTGTTACTATGCCCCCTTTAGCACAGCCAACAGCAAGTCATATTTCTTATGCTAATGCATTAAAGTCTAATCAGCCCAATACAAGTAAGCCTAATCAGACCAACACAAGTAAGCCTAATCAGCCTACAGCTCCACAAGAATTGCCAACAAATGAACCAATCGGTCCCAATTTTAGCCGCCTGGAAGCTGTAATTGACAATATGGTCAAACAATTTACGCAGATAATGGCGCAAATGGCCGGCATGATGCAGGAGATGCAGAAAATGCAGTCTGCTCTTCTGCAGGCCATGCTTAAAAGCCCATGAACTGCCTCAGGGTTTGTTTCTGGAACGCAAACGGCATCCGTCAACACAAAAACGAGCTCGAATATTTTTTAATACACCATAAAATTGACGTCATGCTGATTTCCGAGACTCATATGACATCTAGGAGCACTTTTAAAATTAGTGGATACAATTTTTATGACTCAAAAGATCCCAGGGATAGATCCTGTGGAGGCTCTGCTATATTAATCAAATCAAGAATTAAGCACCAATGGTTGGGTGGCCTATTTGAATGTTATATGCAAGCAACAAACGTCTGCATTAATGAGTTCTTCAATAACTTACTTATTTCATCAGTTTATTGTCCACCGAGATTCTCCATAACGAAGGATCAGTACAACAGTTTTTACAAATCTCTAGGTCCATGCTTCATAGCTGCTGGAGACTATAACGCCAAGCACACGTACTGGGGCTCCCGACTAATTAGTCCCAGAGGTCGTGTGTTGTATGATGCCGTGTCTGAAATGGGACCTTATGTTATTTCAACTGGACAACCAACCTACTGGCCAACGGACCACAATAAAATTCCAGACGTAATCGATTTTGGCGTAGCAAAAGGTATCTCCTCGGAGCTTTTTGAGGCTCAAGCCTCCTTGGATTTATCGTCTGACCACTCATCCACAATAATCACTATTTGCAGTCCTCATCAAATAGCAACTAGTGATTTTTTCTTATCTAAAAGGATAAATTGGTTGAAATATAAAAAATACATTAGCGCCCACTGCTCGGAGAACCAACCGCTAAAAACTCCCGGAGACATCGATGATTGTCTGAGCGTCCTAAATGAAAACATTCAAAAAGCCGTTGAACATGCGTCTTCTACCTACCGTCAGGCTAGGTACAACAAAATTTTTTCTGACGATGTGAGAAAGCTTTTATTTGAAAAAAGGAGAGCCCGAAGAGATTGGCAAAAGCATAGATCGCCCCAACTTAAAGCTAAGCTGAAAGAATGTACAACCCAACTAAAAAGCTTGCTGGAGGTTCACAGAATAGCATCACTGAAAGAGTACCTGGAAGGTCTAGACGCGACTGCTCAGACAAATTATTCCCTATGGCGATCAGCCAAGCGTCTTAAAAGACCTGTTATTGCAAAACCACCACTGCGTAATCTGAGAGGATCCTGGGCCAGAAATGACGAAGAAAAGTGCGATCTGTTTGCAAATCATTTAAAAAACGTGTTCACCCCTAATACATGCACAGACGTAAGGGAATTACCGCCTGTTGTTGCCAGACGTCCTTTAGAAATACGTTTCCGATTTACAGATGTTGTAGAGGCTATCGCTAACCTAAATAGTAAAAAAGTTCCTGGCGTTGATAAAATCAGCAACAAAATGCTCTTTGAGCTACCTTTCACGGCTAAAAGGATAATTCTTTTTATTTTTAACGCGATAATTCGGCTTGAACATTTCCCGCCTATATGGAAAGTGGCCTTAGTAAAGATGATTCCTAAGCCTGGCAAAGATCCTTCGAAAGTAGAGTCTTATAGGCCTATAAGTTTGCTACCCACAATGTCAAAATTATTCGAAAAATTGCTTAAGAACAAGCTGACTCCGATCCTGAATGAAAACAACTGCATTCCAGATCACCAATTTGGCTTTAGAAGTCAACATAGCACAATCGAACAAACTCACAGACTGGTGCAGGTTATAAGAAAAACCTTTGAGGAAAAGAAGTACTGCTCCGCGCTCTTCATTGATGTCTCTCAAGCTTTCGATAAAGTATGGCACGAAGGCCTTTTAAACAAACTAAAGCTAAACCTTCCAGCTAATATTTTCAACCTATTAAAAAATTACATAACCGGTCGACAATTTATGATCAAAGAGGGAAACCAAATAAGTTCTTCTCAACCAATAGGGGCTGGTGTACCTCAAGGGAGTATACTAGGTCCAGTTCTGTACTTGCTCTACACAGCAGATATGCCAACCAATAGTTTTACACACACGTCGACATTTGCTGATGATACTGCTTTCCTTAGTATTCATAAAGACCCTAAAGAGGCTTCGAACCAACTGCAACAACACGTAACCCAAATTGAGAAATGGGCAAAGTTATGGGGAATAAAGATAAATGAACAAAAATGCACTCACGTAACTTTTACTTTACGTAAAGAAACGTGCTCCCCAATCACTATTAACAACCACATGGTGCCTCAACGAACTGAGACAAAATATCTTGGTATTCACCTAGACCGCCGCCTCACATGGAAGCCTCACATTGATGCGAAGCTGACTCAAATAAAACTTAAAGCTGCTCAAACCCACTGGCTAATTGGTAGAAACTCTGTGCTACGTCTGGATTGTAAACTTCTACTCTACAACTCGATCTTAAAACCAATTTGGTGCTACGGTATACAATTATGGGGCACTGCTTCCTCCTCCAACATAGAAAAAATGCAACGTCGTCAAAACAAAATTCTGAGAATGATAACTGGTGCTCCTTGGTATATTAAAAACAGCAACATCCACAAGGATCTAGAAGTTCCACTAGTAAAAAGCGAAATCCTAAACTATGTGGACAAGTATTTAAATAAGCTGGAAACACATCCAAATCCGCTCGCTCGAAGCATCCTGCAACATAGTGGGCACACCCGCCTAAAAAGAAGGGATACTATTGCTCTTAGATGAAATTTTTGAAATTAGCCATCTTTATTGTGAAAACTTAAATTTTAGTCTGGTACTGACTGGACTAGTATTAATTATCTAGTTTTAAGATTTGAATACTTATTGTTAGTTCGCTTAAGCGAAGATTCAATAATAAAATATATGTTAAAACAAAAAAAAAAAAAAAAAAACGATATCGGCGGTTTGTTAATGTTCCTGTTAAATTAAATTAATCATAGATTGTGAAAATGGCCGTTAGTCCATAAGATATTTTACTATGATATTGTAGTGATTTAATATTTTTAAGATTATCGCTATTTACGCTGATTTTCACAAAGTCCGATCATAATTTAACAGGAACTTTAACCGTAAGTTAGGCAAAATTACATTTCACTAAGTACGGTTAGCATTTAACTGGCAGAAATTAACCAAAAAGTCCCTGTTAAATTTAACTGAAAAAAATCTTCCGGTTAAATGTTTTACTTAAATAAAAATAAAAAAGAAAATGGAAAGAAGAAATCAACATTTACATTTTTGTAATGTTTTCAATATTCCAAGCTTGAAAGCCAAAAAGAAAAAAAGTTTTTACACGACGGGAGCATTTCTCTTTACATGTATAAAATGTTTTTTTTATTTTCCACAACGAATACATTTATGTATATGCATGCACATTTAAGAATTTATACTTACCAAGGAACTGTATATAAACTATTTTAAGTAAAAAATTTATTTTATATATACTTATATTTATCTTGCATAAATAAATTGCTAATAATTTTTGCATAACCATGGTACAATCATCTTAAGGTAATTGCACCATGTGTATAACTTTGTTCGATTCTTTTCTTTCATTGCACGATTTTTCGTAAATAATAAAAACCAGTATTACCATACTTTTTCTATAATCTTAGTGTTAACTAACCGAAAGATGGTGAAACGCAAAACACTAACCGAATGTTAAAAAGTTCCGGTTAACGATATCGGCGGTTTGTTAATGTTCCTGTTAAATTAAAATAATCGGACTTTGTGAAAATCAGCGTTAATTTTTTGATTTCTTGAAATGTTATTTTATGTGAGAAGTTTTTTTCTATGTATATACATATTTTCAATTATTTGTTTTTCTTCTATGTTTTCAATTATATTTGAAAAATAATAGGGTCTTATTCATAAACATACAATAGTGTTTATTAAAGGCTTATTTGACAAATATATATGGAATAATTATCAAATAAGCCTTTAATAAACAGTATTGTACGTTTATGAATAAGACCCATAGTCTTTTATTCTAACTGAACAATTATTAAAATTTACGATATAATTTCTGTTTAGCATAATTTTTTCAAAATTACAATTTTGATTGATACTAATATTTATTGCATTCTTAATTATGATTGTATCTATGCCTAATTGTATAATTTCTAAGTCATTATTTTTTATTAGCTGCCAGATATTTTTTATTAGACAGTGATTGCTTAATTTTAAATTTTTTAAGTGTTTATTTTCTTTGTATGTTTTATTTTCAAACTCAATTGTTTGCTCTATTACAGAATCTATCTCGCCATTATGATCATTTGGTAGTGGAACAATATATTTAAGTTTAACAGTTATAAATGTTTTGGGTATTTTTATTCCAAAAATTAAACATGAATTTATAAAAAATCTAGTTCCTATCTGAATATATTTTAGCTTATTATAATCTATTGCATATTTTTCTATTTCACTATAAGTCAAAATACTTGGATGTGCAATACCATATTTTCTGGATATCACATTATCCTGTAGATGTTCTATTCTATTTTTAATTAGTTGTATATTTGATAGTTGTTCTAAATATATGTGATTATCATTTTCGGTCTCCAAAAATTTATTGATAGAATTTAATTCTCTTTCTATTATATTTCTGTCATTTTTAACGATCATTTTCAAATGACTTATCGTTTCATTAAAATAATCATTAATAAGAATTTGTTGGCTATTATTTTCTTTGATTTCGTCAAAACTAAAAAGATGTTTCTGAATGTTTTGTCTGTCTTCGTCGTCCATAGTCCCGAATAAACATTTCGATATACTACCTATTCCGTTAATTAGACCTCTTCTTTGTCGGTTTTGTTTCTTGCATCTAACAATTCTAATTGAAGTAAATGTTTATTTTTTGTTTTCAGTAAACTGATATTTTCTTTCATCTGGTTTAATATGTTTTCTATTTCGTGTAAATTTACTATATGTAGTATTATGTCCGCTTCCTTAACTAAATCTATGTTTTTCATGAAGATGTTTATAAATCCTGCTTGTTCCGTTAGGCGTTTGGTAGTCAGTTCTCCTCTAGTCATCGGTGTTCACAATATTACCAGCATGAAGATTGCTATTATCTGTAAATTTTAACGGTATTTTAATATTACTCTAGTGTATTCCTTCTAATTTTGTTTTTTATTATTTTGGTTGTTCCTTATGTCTTAGTGCTTTGTAGTTTTTTATAAATCCTTCTTCTCTTATTTCCCTGTACTCCTCTCTTTTTAAATTAAGTTTATCAATTTTCTTTTTCTTACAGTCTTCTAAATTTTGCTTGACTTTATCTTAACTTATACGTCCTTCCTGTACTTCTTTTGGTGTGTATTTTATGCTAGAATGAAACCTTTCATTGTAATTCCTGATTGTTCGTTGAATTAATTGTTGTATAGGTAAATCTCTGTTTGTTTGATATAAAATTCTAAATTTGTCTGCTATTTTGTTATGAAATCTTTCTATTTTTGAGTTTCCCGTGTGACTATTTGGTTTTGTTAAATGTAGCTCTATCCCTTGCTCTATTAGAAATTCTTTTATTCCTAATGCTTTAAATTCATTGTCCGCTATTATTTTATTTGGTTTTCCGATTTTTGTAATGTGTTCTTCTAATTTTTCTATTATGGTTACGTGGTTTCTGTCGCTTAGTGAATAATCAGCTCCAAATTTAGAAAACTTGTCGATTGTTTTAAAAAATGATGGCCTTTTATTACATATGTATCGATATGTATAATTTGGTTTTATTCGACGGGGTCTCGGTAAACTGAAATTTGATTTTAATTGGATGCCTATCATATTTTATCTGTTGACAAAGGTCACACTGATTTATTACTAGTTAAATTAGTTCCCTAAGTTTTGGAAAGTATATCTTATTTTTAATATTATTATAGGTTTCATTGATTCCCGAATGTATGCTTTCTCTTATGTGATAAAAAGATATTTGCTTAACTGCTTCTACTTCTGTTTCAATATCCTGCGCCCTCATCGTACACTTAATGAATTCAACTTGGTTATCGTTTGAATACATGTCTATAAGTTTTTCCTGTACTACGTTATAACTATGATCTGAAAGTTCTGAAAATATGCCTATCTTTCCTTTTGTGATATAATTCCTAAATATATCACCCATTACGTTAAAGTCACATTCTGCTATATAAATTATTCTTCTTCCATGTAATGTTTTTGACTCTTCTGTCTTATTATTGGTCAGTATTATCTGCGTTTTGTATTTGTTAACTATTTCTTCTTTTATGAAAAAATTACCTAAAAGATTTTCATCGGCAGAGTGAATTGTTACCATTGACAGATTATCTTCTTCAATATTGTGAATTAAATTTGAATTGGATTCGGTATCCTTCAAATTATTTTCGTCCTTTTTATCATTAAGTCTACTTAGGAAATCTGCTACTCTATTTTCTTTTCCTTTGATATACTCGATTTCAAAGTCGTATTCTCCTAATTTCAGTAGCCATCTTTGATGTCTTGGGGACATATCTTTTCCTCTGTATTTCGAGTGTAGAAATTTTATCGGTTGGTGATCTGTAAGGATTTTAAATTTTCTTCCATAAAGGTAAGGTCGTAAATACTGCACACTCCACAATATGGCGAGAAATTCTTTATTTGTAGCAGAATAATTTCGTTCATTATTATTTAGTGTTCTTGACGCGAAACAAATTGGGTGTCCATCTTGGGATAAAACTGCGCCCAGGGCATAGTTTGATGCGTCTGTTGTTAACGTAAATTGTTTTTCAAAATTTGGATATCTCAGAATGGGATGCGTTGTTATTAGTAATTTAAGCTTGTCAAAAGCTTTTATATATGTTGGGTCTCGAACATTTATTTTAACTCCTTTTTTTAAATACTTTGTTATAGGTTGGGAAATTTTTGCGTAATCTTTTACAAAATTACGGTAATATCCCGTAAGTCCTAAAAAGCTTTTTATTTGTTTTTCTGTTTTTGGTAAAGCTAAGTCCTGAATCGTTTTAATTTTATTAGGATTTGGTTTGAGTCCTTCCTTTGTTAGTATATGGCCTAAAAATTCTGTCTCTCTTTTCATAAAATTACACTTATCAATCTGTATTTTTAAGTTGGCTTGTTTCAAAACTCTGAAAATGTCCGTTATAGATTTTGTATGTTCTTGAAGAGATGTACTAAATATAAGAATGACGTCTAGGTAAAGTACGCATGTTTTGTTAATGAAGTCCCGTAGTATTTCATTCATAAGTCTTTGAAAAGTTGCCGGGGCATTTTTCAACCCAAATGGCATCCTTATGAATTCATATAGTCCATGTGGTGTCACAAAAGCAGTTTTTCCCTATCTCGTTCTCTTATTAAAATCTGATGGTATCCTTTCGCGAGGTCTAAAGTTGTGAAGTACTGCGCTCTTCCTAACTTGTCCAAAATTGAATCTATATTTGGTAGTGGGAATTTGTTGTCAGTAGTCACTTCGTTAAGTTTTCTGTAATCAACTACGATCCTATATTTTTTTTCTCCTGAATTGTCAACTTTTTTCGGTACTACTATTAAAGGGCTTGAATATCTTGAACAACTTTTTCTTATTCTTCCTTGTTCTTCCATTTCCTGTATTAGTTTTCTTACTTCCATTTCGTGTTGTGGGGGGGGGGGGGGGGTACCGGTATAATTTAGAATTTATCTGTTCGTCTGTCACCGTTCTGATTTCGTGTTGGATTTCCATTGTGCTAGTTAACTGATCACCTTCTTTAAAGAATAGTCCTTTAAAAGTTTGACTATTGCGGCTTATTCTTCGTTATTTAAATGGTTTAATTGTATTCTGTTCTAATCAAAATTAGCTGCTTCTAATGCACAAACTTTTACGTTTTTATACGGATTTATTATAAAACTAGTTTTTTTATTATTAAAAGATATTTGTCCTTCCACTAAATCCATTGTTGTGTTGAAACAATTCATCAGATCAATTCCAATAATGAATTCGTATTTTCTTCCTTTTAATTTAGCCATTTTCCATTTTATTTTCGCATTTTTCTCTACATTAAATTCTAAGGGTGCGTCTGTCAATACTTCAAATCTTATTATATCCTTTCCATTTATTGTACTAAGTTCTAATGGCTCTCTTAATAGCGTTTTCTCAAATCCTTTTATATCTTCATCAATAAAACTTATATTTGCACCTGTGTCTATTAGTGCATTGTATTTCTTATTTTTAATTGTTATTGTTATGATGGGTAGGTAGTCTGATGTCGTCCTAAAAAAAACTGATCCTGGCTTTGTCGGGATGGAGCTGTGTTACTGTGACACAGGTCTGGTTCCGAGTGTCTTGCCAATTGATCATAGTTTATTTCTTCACGATAATGTTCACAAAATCAGTTTCGTTCTTGCCTAGGTTGTGGCAAGCAATATTGGCTGCCTTTTGTTCTAGGGTTTCCTAACTGGGCGGGTTTTTGATTATTATTATTGTTTTCCTGATTATCTGCATTATAATTAATTTCATTTACTTCCCTATTCATTTGAATGTTATCTATTTCCATGGGTTCAGCTTGGCTTTGCCTGGGTTGATTCCAACGGTTTTGGTTGAAATTTGGCCCAGGGTGTCCTGCCTGTGTGAACCTTTGGAAATTTCCTGAATTTGAATATTTATTGAAATTGTTGATCCTTCCATTATTATTCTGCCTGTATTGCCCTGAATTATTCATATTTCTATTATTATAAGTATAATCCTTATTAGTGGGTCTAAAATTAAAATTACCCTGTCCTTTGTTCTAATTCTGATTCCTATTATAGTTTGAGTTATTATGTTTATTTGCTGGTTTAAAGGTACCAGAATAATTTCCGCGAAATTTTCTAAATTCCTGCCTAATACATTCATCTTCATATCTACGTTTCATCATTATCTCTTTTATTGTACCTAGATCTCTTTCTGGGTATATCTTATCTAATAGTATTCCTCGTGTAATTTCTTTGGCTATATTAACCAATAGTCTGTCTACGTTAGACAAATCTATACAATGATCATCTTTATAATAGATACTTAGTTCATCATTTTTATATTTAACATTTTGCAACTCTATAGCTGATTCACTTACGGTGTTAACTCGAAGTTCAGTAATTTTTCTGAAGATTTTGTGAAGTTCCAGGTTGGGCGGTATCTCAGCTTCAAAGTGCTTTTGATTATCTGCCAGTTGTCCGGTTTTTGTACATTGATGACCACGCTTTTTGCTTCTCCTTGTATATTACGGTAGAAAATGGCCTTTGTAGCTTCCTTCTTTAGTTCCTCGTTTTCTATGTTGGATAGCAGATACTCCACGCTGCTAAGGAATGAGTTTATGGTTATGTCTCCAATACCGGTAAATATTGGCGGGTATGCCACATTTTCATAAATTATCTCGAGCTGAGTAGGTTGGAATTGTTGTTGTGGTTGGAACTGTTGTTGCTGGAACTGTTGTGGTTGCTGTAGTTCCATGTATGCCAATCTTAGGCGTTCCAGTTTGGCATCTTTTCTGGCTGGTTCGTCAACCAGATTTACAGTTGCAATTTGAGGCTGTTCCTCCGGCATCCTTCTTTGGTCGAATTCTCGTTGTCTTTTAGCTTTTGGATTGATTTTAAAAATTTTAGCAGATTCTACTGCTTTCCGTGGTTCAATTTCACGTAAAGAATGTTTACTGCACTTTAATGGTGTTGGCTTGCAATTTTAACTAAGCTTTCACTGCTTTTTGTGGGGATTCACCTTCACGTTAAAAATTTTCACTGCACTTTGGTGGTGTTGGCTTCTAAGCTTTCACTGCACCAAAATTTTGACTTCAAAAATCAGATTTTTTTTCTTCTTTTTGCGAAAGCGGTTCGTATCACTGGATCCTTTTTTCACTAGAATCCTACTGACTGCGCCAATTGTGTTACCGCGTTATCGTTTGGTTAAAAAAAACTAAATTTATTTTTTGTTTTTTTTTTTATTTATTTTTTATTTATTTTAAGCACAACTTCTTAACCGAATGGGAGGAACAAGACTGCCTTATACTAATTACAACTTCTTCTTATATTAATTAAAATTATTGTTTTTTGTTAGTAATTCTATGGAATCTTTATAATGCATTTTCGTTTGGGAACGGAAATGCAATAAATGCGATTTGACAATATTTATTGTATATTTATTTTATTAGCGAAAAGTTAGTAAAATTGGAACGGTTGCAATTCTCAGAATTGCGACCGAAAATTATGCTTTCTTACATTTTCTTTATTTAGTGCTTTTAATTATTAATTAAATTAAATTTGAGACTGATCGCAACTTAATTTTCCTTGACAACATTTCTCTAAAAACATACTTACCCCCTCCCCAAAGCGCCGCAAACCTACTCAAAATAACAATAAGGTAAATTCTTCTGATGCGGGTAATTTTACGCCATCATCTTAAGGGTTTCTCCCTCATATTCCTGAAACATCTACAAATGCTATTGAAAATCCTCTTGGGATAATAACAAATAATGACAATAATACTGCTGTTCATAAACTTTGCGTTATACCTCCCAAAAAACACGTATTTGTGTTCCGTTTTGCTTCTGAAACTACGGTCGAAGATATAAACCATAATATTACAACAAAACTAAATGTGAATGCTGATATTTTAACCAACAGATTTTTATATTCTCAACCAAGATGCATCACATCGTTGAAAATAACTGTTTCATCTGACATACATATTTAATATTGATAATTAACTCAGCTTTCTGGCCAGTGCCCATATTCTGTAACTATCGCCTCGAGAAACTTTTCACATGAAACATGCAAAATAAAACAAAATCACTACAAATCGACACAAACAGCTAAATTGTTTCACCAGACTGTTTCTGTAACTTTTCATGAGAGAACTATCTGCCACGTAAGGAAATTACTCGTTAAACACAAGAAATAGTGATTCTGTAAAGTTTTAAAGCGAGAACTTTTCAGTTTAAACTGTCAAAAATACTCACAAATAAAAAGACCGCGAGATAACAACATTTTTAAGAAAAATGTATTAAAATATATAAAATGAGTAATAAAAATATAGAAAAGGTAAGTGTAAATGTTTTCTGTTATTCAAAAATTATTTAAATTTTGTGAGTTTTAGGAAAACACGAGAGTTTCGAAGCAGCAAGAAGAAAAATTAGTTGAGTTTATGTCAAATCCGCCGTCACTTAAGCTTCACTATACATTTTTTGTAATTTCTTCAACAAGTTTTTTTATTTATTCATATTTTTTGGTTTAAATTTGTAAATTTCTTAAATTTTCTTTACTTTTTATTATTTCTGGCGCACAATTTATGTGTGGTTTTCTTCTTCTTTTTTCATGGTTTTGTTTACTTTTTCTCACCATTCTGACAGTTGCAACGTAATGACGTAAACATTTTAGGTATTTCTCGCCAATAGTTACAGAAACACTTTTTTCCGCATGTCGAGAAACGATTGGAAATTTTGTTTCATGACTTTTCGATGCGAGAAGTTCTCACAAAAGTTACAGAACATATGCACAGATTTCACACTAGTAAGAGAATACGTACCAAAAATACTTCAAAGTGCAACTAATATTGCACGTCTTCCCGTAACCTCACCATTGTTTCAAAAAAAACTAAATTTAACGACCGTTAACCGAATATGTATAAAATATCAAAATGTTTTCTCGATTTGTAAGGGCAGACTGCCAAAATAAAATAGTCTTCTGTTTTAAAAACGCAAATTATGAAGAGTTAAACTCTTTTTTGAATGACACCAATTGGCTGGACTTATATCCCAGGAGGCAAGGGGGTTTTTTAGTCGGTATGTTTTCTTGTTTAAGCGAGCCCGACATACCCAGGTGGATGACGATTCAACTGGATGATGCAAAAATGCATTTTTACCTCCTTTCTCGAAAAAAAAAAAAAAAAAAAAAATATTATCTAAATCGTATGATTCTCAATCAGTTTTCGACTCAACAGTATAGATCTTTTACACAACAATCCTAAAATATTTTGAGCACTGTGTCCCAAGAATAAAATTATGCGTCAAAGCTGGCCCTCAATGGAAATCTATACAATTGTCTAATCTAAAGAATATTAAAAATAAATATTTCAAAAGATATAATATATCTTGCTTACTTACTGATTACTCTAAATATGCTGTTTTCCGCGCCGATTACATACATATATCCCAATGAATATGATGCTTTACAAAAATTATATTATTACCATGAAACAAAACTTTAAAAGTGATCCTAAGCCATTTTATAAATTCGGTAATTCTAAGCGTAAATCAACTGGTTGCTAAGCTTTATGAACTATTTAGATTGTGAATCTAGTAATAATTTAATAATAAGTAACTGATTTGCCGACTTCTTTTCCAGAACGTACTCTGATGTGCGGTACAATAGTATTTCACATCCATACTCAATTGCCGAATATCAACCAATTAAATTCCATCCGATTACCACATCACAGTTGTTATCAGTCACAGAACACGTAAAATTGTCTTTTGAGGATGGACCTGATGGCATACGTAGCTGCGTTTTAAAATAATTTGCAAATGCTCTTGTCTACTCGAAAAAATATTCCATAAATCAATAAAGCTTGGTTATTTCCCTTAATTTTGGTAAGGATTCTATATTGTTCCGCTTTTTAAATCTGGTAACAGATCAAATATTATGAAACTTGTTGAAAAATGCATTACAGACAAATTTTTCCCATCAAATATAATCTCTTTTGACTCCTCATTAACACGGTTTTAGGAAAGGCTGCTCAACATCAACTTACCTTTCGCAACTTACTGCCATAGTTTATAAATGTTTCAACAATAAACAGTTAACGGATGTAAGCAATATAGACTTCGGTAAGGCTTTTGATCAAGTTCATCATGAATTGATCTTGCACAAACTTTATCTTATGGGATTTACAAAAAATACCTTAAACTGGATAAGGTCATACCTAACAGGTCGTAAAAAGTGTGTTCTTTTTAAAAACGTGTCTTTTTATAATATTTTAGTTAAATCTGGGTTTCCTCAAGGCGTGGCTGCCCCGTGGGCCCTATTTTATTTTCCATCTTCATAAACGATTTATGGTGGGCAATTTAATTTTGTAACATTTTAATATATGCAGATGATGTAAAGATTTTTCTTTTTACAGGAACATTCAGGACAGTATTCAGTTACAGCATGACATGGACAAATTTGCTGAGTGGTGTAACACTAATTATTTGACTCTCAATCTAAAAAAAATTCAAACGCATGAGATTTTCTCGAAGTTGGAATACTGATTGTCCTTTTTCGTTGAATGGACATCAACTTGAATTTGTTTCGGAGTTTCTGAATCTAAGTGATCTTCTTGACCCTAAATTAAATTTCAATATCCATATTAGTATGATGTTGAAAAAGCTCGTGGCGTGCTTGTTTTTATTTAACGTTACGCTAAAGAGTTTACAGAACTCCAAATAACTATGCGTTTGTACACATCTTTAGTAAAGCCTTTTCTGGAATATGGTTTTATTATTTAGGATCCGTGTACTGCTTATCAGAAGAATTAAATCTGTGCAGAAACAATTTCTTTTACTTTGTTTGACACAAACATTTTGCCATACACTGCACGACTTGCTGCAATGAAGTTGCCAACGCTGGAAACTAGACGATTAATGCTAAACGTAACTTTTATGGTTAGCTTGTTAAATGGTACAGTTAATTCTGAATTTCTGTTAGGTTTTATCAACTTCAATGTTGCACCACTCGAAATTTTACACCTCTGTATCTTAAATGTATTTAAGAAAACTACGCCGACGCTAATCCACTTAGAAGAATGTGTAAAAACTACAACGAGTTCTATAACTTCATTGACTTTTTTGTAAATGTAGATGTTATTAAACGTAATATTATTAGGTTTTTAAATAATTGTAATTAGTGAATATTATTTTATTCATGTATAATTCATGGTCTGAAAGGATTTTTAATCCATAGATCTTTTAATAAATAAATAAATTTGTAGCGGATCACCTTTTATTATTCTTTTACTGTTTTATTGTTTGTGATTTCATTATATTATTTTACATTAACTTGTTAAAGTACTTTAAGTTATTTTGCCCATCACTAGTAACCTTACATTTTAGTACAACTATGTAGCCAGTTCTCACAAATGCAAGTGTGGAAAATCTCTTTCGTTGAGTAAAAGCTTTTGCGTGTATGTTTGTATCATGATCGTTAGTTTATTGAAAAAGCTTTCTTTCCAGAGTATAAAAGCAGCACACTCAACGACAGCAGCTCATTCTCTACTTGCAGGTTGGATTGAATGGTTGTCTGGCTAATGGTGTTTGCATTGCATACTTCGTGATGGCGATAGCTGTCGTTGTATGTGTGCAAATACAATTGGCTTTGTTGTTTGAAGTTGTTGTTGGTCGCGATGGTGACCGCCTCAACTCAGACTATGCCATTCATTCTCTACTTGCAGAACGTATTCAGAGACTTTTTTGTGTTAATAAATTAATTAAAACTTACGAATCGTTGGAAAAGAATAAAAATTGTTTAAAGACTTACAAATTGTTGAAAAATAGAATTTATTTTTTTAAAGTAAATTTGTGAATTAATAAATTCCTTACAAATTATTTTAAGCCAAAAGATAAAGATTTTTATTAAAAGTTTGGTCAATGCTCGGCAAAGTTCGTTGAAAACGCCGAACCCAGATCATAGGCCGAACAACACTTTTTACCTAACTCGCTTAGGCTTTAGTATTTAATTATGACTATTGTTAAATCTATACATTTATTTGATATGTAAAATGTCAAATAGGTTTTAGAAAAATCATTGATCAGACATCGCTAAGTCAACTTCCCTATCTATAAGGACCAAGAAAATATATAATTTATGGTGTCGCAAATGAATTTTAAAGAAAACGCAAACGGAATGACAAATATACCCTTATCACTTATGTGAAGGGTATAAAAACAGCAGCACCAAACAAAAGCAAGTCTTTTGAAATGTTTTTTATTTATTTTTAGCTCTGTATTAAATTTAATAATCACTAACAGAAATATCTAGAAAATTATCCAATATATCTTCATTTCTGGTATTATCAATGCTACGTAAATATTGAAAAGCTTCATCAATATCATCTATGTACGGATGAAAATTTTCGTCGACTTGCCCATTTGCTAATTCGGAACCGCTTTCAGATTCAATAGTTGGTTGAATGAAATGCTCGACAATAGATTGTGCAGGAAAAGCACTGAAATCTAACGTAACACAGTTGGATAGACTGCTACTCAAATTTTTATTTTCGCATTTGCCTGATTTCGATTTGTTACAAGTTTCGAAGTTATCAGATAAATTGGATACGTATGAAGAAGTAATGATATTTTTATTATGTGCCGCATCGTCAACTTCGGAATGTTGCTGAAAAATAAGAACAAATAAAATACATTTAATTAAACTCCTATTAAGTCGTTCAATTGCAGTTTAAGGTTCTAAACGTTCTGTAGACGTTCTATTTACGTTCACCTAGTATTGCTTTATGGCTTAAAGTTCCTTCACGCGATATGTATTTTACACATGACTTGACAAATTTTGCAGTGCGGCATTGTTTTTTGCCGTGAGAACGCGTTTAAACATTGCATGTATGAAATACATATGTAAAAGTCTTATGTCAAATTTGTAATAAGAGCGTGTTCTACTTTCATCTGACAAGGCATGTGTCATCAGCGGTTTTTAGAATAACAATAAGAAAATGTAAGTTGTCAATTTTGATTTGGAGGGAACGTGTGAAAGCAAAAATTAGAAACCATCTGTAAAATGAAAATTTTGACAGACATATGCAATTACATGTGGATTACAAAAGTGACAAGTCATGTGTAAAATACATATCGCGTGAAAGCACTTTTAGTGAGCAATATGCAGAAGAACGGCCGTTGCTGAAGTTGTTACAAAAAGCATATACATATACTTTAGTAAATATTTACATAAATAAATAATTTTTTATCAACAACCATATGGTGTCTCAACGATCTGAGACAAAATATCTTGGTATTCACCTAGATCGCCGCCTTACATGGAAGCCTCATATAGATGCGAAGCTGACGCAAATAAAACTTGAAGCTGCTCAAATCCACTGGCTTATTGGTAGAAACTCTGTGCTTCGTCTGGGTTGTAAACTTCTACTCTACAACTCGATTTTAAAACCAATTTGGTGATACGGTATACAATTATGGGGTACTGCTTCCGCAGTATTTTTTTAACAAACACAGTATGTGGTCCCAGCAAAAATTTTGAAGTAATTAGTTATTACAAATTTATTACTTTTGAGTTACTACTAAATATCGTCTGTATAACTTAGCAGTTGTTATATAATGAGTTCGTTCTTATCTAAAATTTAAGCAGTTTTTTTCAGTTTGACAATTTTTTAACTTATTTTAACTTTATATTTTAAGCCAGCCTTAACCAAAACATCACAGAAAAACACTTTAAGTGCAACAATGAGTAACTGGGCGCAACAGGAAAATGTTATTTTATTGCCAATAAAGTAATAGGCTATGTAGATAAGTCCCTCTTAGAGGGTGAAGATACGGGGTAAGTATATTCTAGGAATATGTTTTGGAGGGGAAACTAATGGGGGTCGGTCGTAAACTTTATTGCTCTAAGGCAAATTCTAAAGAAGTTGTGGGCATTTTCATATCATTTTTGTAAATTTTGTATGGCAACCCTATTAGGGCGTGGAGATAGGGGGTAAGTATATTCTAGAAACATGTTTGGGAGGGCAAACTAATGGGGGTCGGTCGTACACTTTATTGCTCTAAGGCCAACTCTGAAGGAGTTGTAGGCATTTTTACAACATTTTTGTAAATGTTGTATGGCAACCCCCTTAGGGCGTGGAGATAGAGGGTAAGTATATTCTAGAAACATGTTTGGGAGGGAAAACTAATGGGAGTCGGTCGTACACTTTATTGCTCTAAGGCAAATTCTGAAGAAGTTGTGGGCGTTTTCATATCATTTTTGTAAATTTTGTATGGCAACCCCCTTAGGGCGCGGAGATAGGGGGTAAGTATATTCTAGGAATATGTTTGGGAGAAGAAATTAATGGGGGTCGGTCCTACACTTTATTGCTGTGAGGCCAATTCTAAAGAAGTTGTTGGCATTTTCATATCATTTTTGTAAATTTTGAATGGCAACTCCCTCAGGGCGTGGAGATAGGGGGAAGTATATTCTAGGAATATGTTTGGGAGAAAAAATTAATGGGGGTCGGTCGTACACTTTATTGCTCTTAGGCCAACTCTGAAGAAGTTGTGGGCATTTTCATATCATTTTTGTAAATTTTGTATGGCAACCCCCTCAGGGCGTGGGGATAGGGGTAAGTATATTCTAGAAACATGTTTGGGAGGGAAAACTAATGGGAGTCGGTCGTACACTTTATTGCTCTAAGGCAAATTCTGAAGAAGTTGTGGGCGTTTTCATATCATTTTTGTAAATTTTGTATGGCAACCCCCTTAGGGCGCGGAGATAGGGGGTAAGTATATTCTAGGAATATGTTTGGGAGAAGAAATTAATGGGGGTCGGTCATACACTTTATTGCTGTGAGGCCAATTCTAAAGAAGTTGTTGGCATTTTCATATCATTTTTGTAAATTTTGAATGGCAACTCCCTCAGGGCGTGGAGATAGGGGGAAGTATATTCTAGGAATATGTTTGGGAGAAAAAATTAATGGGGGTCGGTCGTACACTTTATTGCTCTTAGGCCAACTCTGAAGAAGTTGTGGGCATTTTCATATCATTTTTGTAAATTTTGTATGGCAACCCCCTCAGGGCGTGGGGATAGGGGTAAGTATATTCTAGGAATATGTTTGGGAGAAGAAATTAATGGGAGTCGGTCTTACACTTTATTGCTCTAAGGCCAACTCTGAAGAAGTTGTGGGCATTTTCATATCATTTTTGTAAATTTTGTATGGCAGCCCCCTTAGGGCGCGGAGATAGGGGGTAAGTATGTTCTAGGAATATGTTTGGGAGAAGAAATTAATGGGGGTCGGTCGTACATTTTATTGCTTAAGGCCAACTCTAAAGAAGTTGTGGGCATTTTCATATCATTTTTGTAAATTTTGTATGGCAACCCCCTCAGGGCGTGGAGATAGGGGGTAAATATATTCTAGGAATATGTTTGGGAGAAGAAATTAATGGGAGTCGGTCGTACACTTTATTGCTCTAAGGCCAACTCTGAAGAAGTTGTGGGCATTTTCATATCATTTTTGTAAATTTTGTATGGCAACCCCCTCAGGGCGTGGGGATAGGGGGTAAGTATATTCTAGGAATATGTTTGGGAGAAGAAATTAATGGGAGTCGGTCGTACACTTTATTGCTCTAAGGCCAACTCTGACGAAGTTGTGGGCATTTTCATATCATTTTTGTAAATTTTGTATGGCAACCCCCTTAGGGCGTGGAGATAGGGGGTAAGTATATTCTAGGAATATGTTTGGGAGAAGAAATTAATGGGGGTCGGTCGTTCACTTTATTGCTGTAAGGCCAATTCTTAAGAAGTTGTGGGCTTTTTCATATCATTTTTGTAAATTTTGTATGGCAACCCCCTTAGGGCGTGGTGATAGGGGCTAAGTATGCCCTAGGAGTACGTTTGGGAGGAAAAACTAATGGGGGTCTGTGATACATTTTTTCCTCTACGGGCGACTCCGGGGAAGTTGTAGCGGTTTTTACCTTATTTTTTAAAATTTTGTATGGCAACCATGTCAGGGGCTGGAGATAGAGAGTAAGTATGTTCGATAAAAATGTTTGGATGGAAAAAATAATTTGGGTCGGTCTTACATTTTACCTTTGTAGGAGAACCCTGGAAGCCGTAGGAGCGATTTTTAAAATGTTTTCATTAAGCTTTGTATGGCAACGCTGTTATATTTATGAACACTTATACTAATAAAATTTTTGGTTTGGGTGTGTTTCAATAATATCAACATGACTGATTCTGTTCTTTTCTTTTTTTGTTGTTTTTTTATTATTACATGTAAAAGTATGTTCTTTGTTGTTGTTGTAGACTCAAAAAACCGAGGTAGTCGTGGTTTTTTGCTTATATCTCGGTCATTTATCGGGCGATTTTGCTAAATTTCAATACCGATTTTCTCGCGACTATCTGTGACAGTTTGATACCACATTCGGGTCTATGGGATATCGGGGGGCTTCAGAAAGTTGATTTCAACCATAACACGGACAGACGAACATCGCTAAATCGGCTTCCCCATCTATAAGGATCCAGGGGTCCCAAATGGATAATAAAGAAATTACAAGGGTATAATAATGGGTGAAAATGCTATGAGTAAAAATTTTTTGGATTTTAGCTAATTTCAAAGCAATGTACATAAGTTCTTGCTGGATTATTAAATTTAGAAAAAAACGCTTTTTCAAAAAAAAGCATGTATAATTCGTAATTTCATGCGTAATTTTGGCATGATCCATGTGCAATATAACATTTCGTTGGTGGCAACACTGATTATAAAACAAGTACGAGAGTATCAAATAAGGTAGAGAGTTACACGGTATAATATTATATCGTATTTACTTTTTCATCACTGATGTAACTGTAAAAAAGACTTTCTTTTAGATGTCCCAAAAGTAAGTAGTTTTAGTTTTGACAGTCATTTAAAAATACATATGTATTTATTTACAGATCTATTAATTAAATTTATTGTTTTGGCACTCATGACATTCTTTTAATTAGTCAAACAAACAACAATCAAAGTATAGCGCGGACAAGGAATGTTGGAAGTCAGTAAAAAGTAAGCTGTAATTGAAGTTTTTGCTGAGTACTTATTAGTTGGATAGGAGCAGGGCAGCGGTTGTCCCTATAATACACTTAATTTTATAAACTACTAGATAAGCCCCGGTGCGCTTCGCTACACCAACCATAGTAAAATATGTAAACAAAGGCATTTATATATTTTTTAATTTAATGGTTGACCCACATAAGTTTCAACAAATTATAAGTCAGCCCTCCTATTTAATTAACATACAAAAATTGGGAATTTACCAGGTTTATAGTTTTGGAGATATTTAGAAAGCTTTAGTTAGCAAAAATTATTTTACAAACTTTTTAAAGTGCCAAAATATAATTCTAGCCCTTTAGTACCCCTTAACGCCAAAATTGAAAAAATATGTACCAAAAACATATAAACATATTTTGGTAACCTGACGAATGCAGTTTAAATGTTTTTATTTTCATTGGTTTTAAAGTTACAAAAAGTACTAAAACATAATTTTAACACTTTGAAAAATGACCCAAAAACGAACTCATATTTTTTAGGCCTGTCGGCCGCAGTTTAAATTATGTTCTTATCTTTATTGGTTAAAAAGTTACAAAAAAAGGCCTTACTTTGGCGCTTACAGACTGGAACAGGATAACATTACCGAGCGGCGATAGCCCACCATTTGAATTGAAATCGCTTTTCTCTAAATTTTGGAATTTATTTTCTTGAGTTATATCTAATGTTCTTTTTTATCTCTCTCTCTCTCTCTCTCTCTCTCTTTCCAAGACAGCACAAAGGGACCTAAGATAACGGACCCTAGTGAAATACACGCCCCGTTCAACCTAATCTAACCTAGCTATGGACTTGAATATACTTATGGTTTGAAAGCAAAAAGGCCGAATAAAGCGCTCTTATGAAACTATACTATTCTAAAATACTTACAATATTATTTCCACATTGGGATTGTTGATAACCAATCGTCTGTTTTGTTGAAGTGTTAGTAAGGAACGAGCTAAGTGTGCGAAGATTTATATTTGGAAAGTTATTTCCCAAATTCGCTGAAGTTATAACTAGTGTACCCAATTGAAATTGCGGTTCGACCGATTGGTCTAAAGAAGATTCATCGTGGTGACAAACCTCACCGTCTGGGACACAACTTTTATTCAATTCTTGATTTACTGCACTCGATTCCAATTGTATAACATCATCACCTATATAATTTACTTCTATCACTTCCTTACCTTCATTGCAACGTATTTCTTTAAGTTCATGCTCTTGCTCGATACTGTTAATACAAGTTTTACGCGTAGTTAAATTACTATTTACGCTTGTGCTTACTACATCAATGTTTTGTTGCACATCCATATCGTCTAACAAAAACGCGTTATTATCACGCTCATTAGATAACGCCTTTAGATTGCCAGTATCATGAAGTAAACTAAAGTTTTTAATGACATCTAAATTTTTTTGCCCTCTTTTTGACGTTTTTAAACAGTGCGTTGGAATTTGCCTTTTTTTCCCCTTAATTGTTTGAGCTGAAGACTTTCGATGACGAATGCGTTTTCGGTCACACTTTTTTGGATCTACTCCCAATTCCCAATAACCACCTTTTCCTTTGTCTTCTTTATTGCGACTTATCTTACGAAAGCACGGCTGCAGTGACAAGTTATGACGTATTGAATTCTGAAGATAAGCGTAAGGAATAAAAGGATTTACATACGTACGTATGTATATTTATCGAGTGTTTAACATTGTAAAGCTTTTTTGTACTTACATTCCACTTTTTTCGTACACGAAAAAAGGCAAATTTTTTTTCAATCCATGAGCAAATTTGTTGCAAAGTTATACGTCTACCATTTTCCAACATCGCCATGCCGATTATATGAGAATAGTTAAATGGTGGTTTTTTAATGATATCAGATTGGTACTTGTCAGCAGACTGTTCGTAAATTTTAAAGTCTCTGTTAAATTATAAAAGAAAAATATACAGTAGAATGGCAATCATTAAGCTACCTTCACACTATTCTACAAGTGTTTAGATTTTCATTGGATTTTGAGAGAGCCAAATAAAATGATTTTTGGTTTGACTGTCAAAAAATCAAATAAGAAATAATGCGCATTACATTTTGTCTTTACACTATCACATTTGAAATAAAATTAAAATCTGTGTAGTACTTAAACATCTGTTTTTGAGTTTAAAAAAAAAACTTTAACTTTTAAAGCAAGTATTTTTTTATTTGGATTTAACTAAGGGTGAAAAAAATACTGTTAGGCAATAAAAAGTGACGTTCAAATTTGCAGTTAGTTCATCAGACATGTTTTTTTAACTAATTTCTGCAATAAATTCTTAATTTCACTTTTAATATTTACTATTTGTAAAAATTTTTGCTGGCGCTAAATCATTAAACAGCTGTTCATCAGGGATGGAACTTTTAGTAATATTTTAAGCTTTTGCACATTCTTCACGTGATTATTGGTTTGCCGCATAAACATAGAAAAATGCATTGGATATAAAGCAAACCAATAATTCTTCGACGTTTTGTATATTTTTTTTTGTATTTGAACTTACAGTTTTATAATTTATTTTAAATAAGGAGGTTTAAACTTAGGCCCGTAATAATTATAAATTTTCAGATGTAAAAAAGTTTTCGAGCGTCGCTTTTATACAAAATCTGTTTTAAAACTTATTTTATATACATATATATTTGTACATATGTGTGTATATGCCTTTAAGTTTTTATGTGATATTTTTATAATATTACTGGTTTTTAAAAGCGAGCTATAAAATCTAGTGGAAAAATTTTTAATAGTTATCGTAAGTTTACTAAAACCATATTTGTCAGCCATTACATACATTTTTGTTAATAAACCTACCATAAGTATTTTCGCATAGTTTTCATATATCAAAAATTACCATAAGGTTAGAATTTATTAAAAATTGAAAAAAGGCATTTTAATTTATTGAAAGTTGTGTTTCAGGTACATAACAAAATAGTCCAAACTTATACAAATTAATCCAAACCTACCCAAAAGCGTTTCAGGTAACTAATTTTCCACAGCAAAGAGAACGTTTGAGATAAATTTTCTTTCCTGTACAAGGGTTTAACAAAATTTTTGTTGTAGTGTCGGCAATTAAAGCTGAGTTTTTGAAATAATAACACCGTTAAAATAGCCAATTAACGAATAGATCGTATGGATTGTGTTTTATTTCTAATAAACAATAAAAACATATATTTAAATACAAAAAGTGTTTAATTTATAATTAAAAATAGTTACCGCGGTTGCAACTCAACTTTTCTCTTTCCTGACAAAAACAAAGACTACTGTGCCGCTGTGTTGCAAAGGCGTTAAAAATTACAAGTCAATGCAGCAGGCGGACAGAAATATAAAACTTGACAAAACAAATAAAAAGTAATACAACACTTCAAATTCAAATTAACGGAAATGCGTATTTATTCTACGACATGTAGGTACATTTTTTTATAAAAATCTGTAGATTTCTTTAATATAAAATGCGATTTAGAACATTAAGATACATTTTATATATGATGTATATGCTATGTTTTAAAAATTCTATGGGGTGTAATCGTCTAATCGTCCATTTTTTGACACCTATCGATTTTTTAAAAAATATATAAATATACATATCAAAAGTAATAATTTTACAACACTTTTAATGAAAAAAAATTACTTTTACAATTTTTTAGTTTAATTTCAATTAAATATATTTTATTTCCTAATAAATAACTATAAATTTCATAAAAATATTATTAAAAATTATTTTACAAAACCAAACTTTATATAAACTTTCCATGCCTGATTTTCTTTATGGCTGCTTTAAACATGCAACTCTGATACATGCAAAATCTAATGCATGATACAAAGAATCAGGTAATCTCGTCGGCCCAGCTGATTAGTGCCTAAATGTCAAAATTACGCTCTCCCTGTGAAAATAAAACAACAAAAATTATTACTCACCGTTTTTTTTCTATGAGCTTTTGTTTGACACTTGTGTACTAATTTGTAGTTGTTGCAGGGACGAGATTACCTGATTAGTTGTATCATGATCTAATGGTTTAGAAAAATTTCTAAAAATGAAGAGAGCCATACTACTGTCAATTTTCTTTAGGTATTTTTTGACATTTCATAATATAATGTCTTCACACTATTATATTTTCTCATTTTATTTGAGTTTTTTGACAAGTGTTTTTACCCAGTATTATAGTCTGAAGGCACCTTTAGTAACATTTAGTGTTGCGAAACTTTTAAAGAAATCATGTCCCGCATCCGTTTTCTTAATCTCGTGGTGAATGGACATTTTTATGCAAGTACTAAATAGAAAACAATTACATACATATTTATTAAAGGTACCTTCAGACTGTAATATTGAGTATTAATACATGTTAAAATTAAAATAAATTGAGAAAGTATTATAGTGTACAGGCAGTATGTCAGAAATGTCAAAAAATACGTAAAGAAATTTGGCAGTAGAATGACTTTCTTCATTTTAAAAAATGTTTCTTAACTATCATACTTCGCATTTTATTTAAGTTGCATACGTCAGTACATACTTACAGCAGCACATGAAGAAAATCAGGCATGAAAAACTGAAAGTTTTATTCCTACAAAAAAAATAAAACAAAAATTGTGATTTTCAAATGTCTAAAATAAAAATCTTTTACTAAAAGTGTTTATTTTACTCTTTACTGACATATTATGTAAGCCTAAATAAAAAAGCTAATATGGTCACACTGGTCTTGGTCATAGAAGAAACCATTTGAAACGTATGTGTGTCAAACTTCATATATAAAAGTAACAGAGTCAAAAACTGCCTTCTTCCGCACCATGTTTAGTTTTTGTAAACAATGAATGACAATGCCTTTAACATTAAATTAAAACAATCTTTAAAAAATATTTAATATTTAATAGATTTTTAACTTGACGGATTAATAATAGTAAAAATAATTTTAAAAGACAATTATCTAATCTAAACGATTTTTGTAATTTTTGAAATAAAGTGTAGTTTTAGCAAGGCTAAATAGTTTATTATTTGTACAGCATTAGAAGAAAGGTTACAAATTGACTCTCTTTTCATTTGGCGTTTTATATGATCAAATGTATTCAACATTAGTTCTAATTTAATTCTACATATGTATTAAACAATTAAAAGACAAACACATTTTATAATTTGCGGAAATTCATTGTTAAAATTTGATTATGTATATGTGTATTTAGCCAATACACAAATATGCTAAATAATCTGACTTAGCTTATAAAAACTGCTGGGTAGTGAAAAACGAGCTATAACTCAGAGAGTAATAATAATTCGGTTTGGTTTAGGAAAAAGAAATATAACAGTGTTATTTATTATTTTCTTAACCACAGGATCCTGAGTAAATAGTGAAGTGCACGCAGCTGATTGTCAGCTGTTTTTTTTTTTCATTTGCTAAATTGTTGTTTTTAATTTACAAATGAAGCCTACTGCAAAATGACCTATTTCTGAAGAAATTCAATTAAATACTATGTTAGGGGCTTGCAAGCCATAGTTTGCATTTAAACTATATATATATGAATAAATAATTGTAAATATAGGCTTAAAAACCTTAAAAAAAGTAGCAATTCCTTGCAAAATGCATTACAATTTAATGCTACACAATGTATGTACATATGTACACATGTTCATGCCATGGATGGATACTATTAAATTTTCTTTTCGTTTTAACTTGATGTTTAAAAATTATAATAAAAAAAAACTAAAAAAGATCTGTAGATAGATAGATAGATAGATTAAATTCTTTATTTGTTTTTTCAAGCTATTGTTTACAAAATTATTAGATTCTATAATACATATAATATAATATAATAGAATAAAGAAATACGACATTGAATCATTACTCCAACTTATCTTATTCTGTGCCATATTGTTGTGATCAATATTGTACTCCCGCAATTTCTGTGCCAACTCATAATACAAATATATTCTCTTTGTTAGGATTTTTTGCGATAGTTTATGGGGTAACCTTTTGTCTTCATAGTGAAAGATAGTTTTTGTGATATACTCAAGATGCAAGGTATACGAGTAAAAGTGCCCCTCTTCCTGTGAAGTTTCTAAGGTTATCACATAGTTTGGAGTATTTTCTGGTAATCGTAACACCCGTTTTTTAAAATATCTCTGTAGATTATCGATGTCATCAAACCATGAGTACCCCCATATTTGCGCTCCATAGCACTGCATTGATCTACAAACCGCCTGAAAAAGTTTCCATTCAGCTTTAAGTGACACTTCTCTTTTTCCGATAAAATTTTTTCAAGTTGCATTTATACTGGCTTTAGCTGCATCATTTTTAAAACTTATGTGTTTTGTAAAGGACATTTTTGGGGTAAGTAATATCCCTAGATATTTACACTCAGGCACTACTTTTACCTCCTCGCCATTTAAGGTCCATTTTTCACTTGAGCCCACCGACCACCCTTTCGAAAAATCATTACTTCAGATTTTGACAAATTAATCTCTATACCCCATACGCGACAGTATTCAACCATGTTGTTGATCATCGATTGAATTATGTGAACATCATCAGCTAATAATACGTAATGTAATGTATGCTGACGATATACATTAAAATACGAATTTTCAATTCATCAACTCAGGCATATCATTTAGGTAAAAAGCAAATAGCAAGGCCGACAATATTCATCCTTATTTCACACCCGAACATGTATTGAAATAGTCGGACAGATTAGAACCATCCCATAGTGCAGATGTTGTCTTCTGATAAATTTGTTTTATACAATTTACAATTTTGGTTCATATACCCATATGCCTAAGCTTGTATATCAATAACTTTCTTGGAACCCGATCAAATGCAGCTTTGAAATCTACAAAAAAAGCGTATATTTTGCGTTTCTCCGAAAATTTAAAATTTACTATTGCTGAAAGCTATCAATTGTAGAGTATCCTTTACGAAATCCTGCTTGGAATTCACTTAATACCTTATCCTGATTAGACCAAGTTGATAATGTGCCCTTTATTATACCCATCATTATTTTGCCAATACAAAAAACTTACAATATAATAACATATAAAACCAAATTGATACCATTAGATTAGATTAATTAACGAGGTAAATTAAAAAAATAAGTATAAAATTGTGTTTGCCTCTTTTTAACGCTACAAGATGCCGCTAAATTAACAGATTGATGTTGGTGTTTCATTGTTTACCTCCCACCACTGTTGCTTTTTTCACAAAAATATATATAAGTTAGTATAAAAAATCGCTAGAAGTTAGCTAAAATTTTAAAGTGTTTAAAATGTGAGCTATGAATTGCCAGAAAATTTGTTTTTTCCAGTTCTGTTGTGGCTACTTATAACAAAAATATGACAAAAATTTAATGTCTTTCATAAATCTAATAATACTTTGCATCACAAGAAACTAATACAGCAATTGAAAATCGCTAGATTTGACTCCGACCTACAAATATTATTTGCCGTTATCTTTTATTCAAATTGGAGATGAGTACGTGACAGAAGTTTTTTTTGCAACATCCTTTGTTTGTAGTAAGAAAAATTGTCTGGTGGAGTGTTCGCAAATATTGCACACAGACATTTCAGTTAAAGAAAAAATTAAAATTTTCATTTTAGTTCAATAAATTTATATGCTTGGTAATTATGTACTTACTTTTACAAACGAGTGAAAGTGAGGGCGCGTGGTTCAATAAATTAACGTTCAAATCTCTAATCATAGTGTAAACAAAGATTTTAATAAAACATCAAGTAATTGGTCAAAACAAATAATTTAAGTGATGGTTTTTATTTTATATAATTCAGATATAGTTGACTGCTGGATAAAAGCAACTTTTGAAGATAAAGAACCAGAGGTATATAAATATGTTAAAGGGAAATTGGCGAGTAATAGTTTGACAAAAATAAGTTATTACAAAGTGTTTATTTCTTCCACATCTAAATGAAAAATTTTTGGAAAGAAAGCAGAGGCAACTTAATGCATTTAAAAAAGAAAAATTCTTTCGTGGGTAAACAATATTTTTTTGATGCTGATGATGTAAGTTTTATAATTTTTAATTGCTATTCTAAAATAAAGATATTATTAAACATAATTAATTTAAATTCTTAGCAACCAAGCACAAGGAAAATTGCTTATAAAAAATTGCTGCTTCCAACTCCAGAATGAGAGCTAGTTCTCTTTACCAGAAAGTACAAGGTGGCAGAGTTTGAGCTGCCAAGGCTTGACGGAGTTCAGCTGGAGCTAGCGGATAGGGCCAGGTTTCTGGGCATCGTCCTGGATTGCAAGTTGTCTTGGAGGGCGAACGCGGAGGAAAGGGTAAGGAAGGCTCTCAATGCCTATTATGCCTGTAGGAACGCCATAGGTAAAAAATGGGGGTTACAGCCGGCCATGGTAAATTTGATTTACGCATCCGTTGTAAGACCAGTTCTTACGTACGGTTGCCTTGTATGGTGGAGAGCCCTGGAAAGGGGCGACATAGGAAAACTCTTGACTAAGGTCCAGAGATGTGCGGTACTGGGCATTACAGGGGCCAGGAAGAGTACACCACAGGCAGCGCTGGATATCATTCTGCATCTTCTTCCCATCGGGGACTTTGTTGCTGGAATGGCGGCCAGGAGTTTGCTTAGACTTAGTGAGTCAGGTATGCGTGGGGTATGTCTGGAGGGACTTGCTGGCATTTTGGGAAGGGTCGCGGATAATCGACTCCTGGGACAGTCATGTGAGACGGACTACATGGTAGCGGAACTTGACTTTGGGATCCTGCCGAAGGTAGTGTTTCCGGGTAGGGAGGCATGGAAGGGAACAGAGAGGCTGTATGAAGGAAGTGCAGTCTTTACTGACGGGTCGAAGATGGAGGTGGGCACCGGGGCTGGTGTCTATATAATGGACACTGGGGAAGGAAGATCTTATAGACTTCCGGACGAGTGCAGCATCTTCCAGGCTGAAGTTCTGGCGGTGATGAGGGCCGCGGAATTGATAGGGGAGGACGCGAGTGGGAGTGGTGACGTAACAATATACGTTGATAGTCAGGGCGCGCTTAAGGCTCTAGAGGGACATTCTGTCAGGTCTAGACTCGTGGGCGACTGCAGACGTGCTCTTAGAGCGATTATGGGTACACGCAGGGTCAGGCTCTGCTGGGTTCCGGGTCATTTTGGCATTTCCGGGAACGAGATTGCCGATGAGTTGGCGAGGAGGGGATCGGCCCGGAATATTGAACTTGGTTGTGAGCCGGTGAGGCCACCACTGAGTTTCTGTTATGGACTGATAGGGACGTGGATAACGGGCAGGGTGGGCCAAACCTGGAGGGACAGGGCCGATTGCAGGATCTCCAGGCTTTTATGGCCCAGGCTGGACAGGATGGGCACTGACCTGTTGCTCAAGGAGAGCAGGGGGTTTCTGAGGCGCATTATTGGGACTCTCACAGGGCACTGCGATGTGAGATGCAGGACGAGTAAATGGGACAGGAACTCTCCAGATTTCTGCAGAGTATGCGGGGACGAGGAGGAGTTAGAGACGGTTGAACATCTTCTCTGCCACTGCCCTGGGCTGCAGATTCGCCGACAGAGGTGGTTTGGAGGACACTTCTTAGATGGACTTGGTGAGGTTCCTGGCGATGGGCTGGGGAGCATCATAGGCTTCATTAGGGAGGTTGGGTGGCTGGGCAGCTAGGTGATTCAGAGCCTAGGACTACTGACTTTCTTAGACATCGTGCGAACGGTACTCTTGCTTCTTTATCCTTTTTCTCTTATCTATGAATCTTTTGACTTACTGTTTTTCTTTTCTTCTCAACTCTTCTGAAGGGATTCACAATGGGCCTAAGGGCCTCCGAGTGGAGGTGGCGAACTTGCTACTACCCTTCGTAACCTAACCTAACCTAACTCCAGAATGTGATACGACAGTGGCTTTACATGCAACAGAAACTTCATGTAGAAAACGTGGTAGACCGATGAAAGATTTCGGTAGCACTACAGTCAAAACTAGACATCGAAGAGTGGCAGAGTTAGTATTAAAATGTTCCGTTGAGGAACTAGAATTTGCAGTGGAAAATTCAAAACGGGAATCTCATTCTGTTTTGCAAAGCCCAATGTCGAATTCAAAATGCTTGCCAGCAACAAAAGCTTTGGCGCTATATATGATTTTAGATTTGACCAAAAGAAAATATAGTGTGCTACGTAACACAATAAATGAAATACACCCAAATTGTTTTCCGTCTCTGTATGCGTTACAAACTGAGAAAAAAAAATTTATTCCGTCTATTATGGTATCTAAAAATTTAGCAGAAGTTGAGCTAAAAACGTTGATGCGTAGAACAGCTGAAAGTGTAATTTAGCTGTGCGAAGTAAGTGATAAAATAATCAAAATCTCGTTAACTTGCAAATGGGGCATGAATGGTAGCTCTGGTAATAGCCGGTATAAACAAAACTTTGAAAATGAGACCCTTTCGGATGAATTTATGTTTTTTATTGCAATTATTCCACTAAGGTAAAATAAAATATTTATTTCAAAAAGTATTTAAACAAATCTTAATAATAACTTGTTTTTGAAAAATGATCAATTTAACAACAAAGGAAAATTTGTGGGTAAATGAAACACCATCGTCTACGTTGTACTGCAGGCCCATTAAATTTATTTTGGGAGAGGAGAATCCAACTCTAATTCGTAAAGTTTTCGATGAAATAGATGTGAAAATAAAAAATTTCGAATGCGATATCATTGAAAAGACCGGTGTAGTGTTTGAAGTGTCATACGAAATGCATTGTACAATGTTTGATGGTTCTGTTGTAAATATCTTAAGTGATACCAGTTCAACTAGCAGGTGTTTTATTTGCAAAACAGCTCCAACAGAAATGAATAACTTAAATCTTTCGAAAGATCCTAAGATCGATAATTACAAGTATGGCCTTACAACACTTCACTGCTGGATAAAATGTTTTGAATGTTTGTTACCGTATGCCTCTTAAGGGTATGCCTTTGGAGGGTAGGCAAAGAAAATAAAGATAAATTTATTGAAAATAAAACAAGAATTCAAAAAAAGTTCAAAAAGAGAACAGGTCTAATAATAGACCAATTGAAATGTTGATTTGGCACTACTTAAGACGTCAATACTGCCCGCCGATTTTTTTCGAATAGTGCTATTGCGGCCGAAATAACAGATATTAATAAAGATCTAATTGATAATTTTTGTATTATACTAAGAGTGCTTTTATGTGGGAGGCTAATTAATATAAAAGCATTTAAAGAACTTTTGACAATAACGAGGAACATGTATTTAATTAATTATGCTATATGCCCAGAACTGTTCACAAAATTTTAGTCCATGAAACTGATGTTATCGAGTTTTTTAATTTACCAATAGGTTTTAATGTAGCTTTATGTAACTCTAATAAAACGTAGCTAATAATTAAAATAAATTTCAGGGTGCCTGTCTGAAGAAGCATTGGAAGCCAACCACAAAATCGTGAGAAAGGCAAGACTATCCCATACGAGAAAAACGTCACGAAGAGACACTCATAAAGATTTGATGACTTATTTAATACTATCTTCGGATCCGTTTTTGTCTTCAAAAAGGAATCCAAAGACCAAAAAAAATGTATTATTTGCAGAAATTGATAAATATATAATTAGAGAAAATGCTAATGAGCCAGTTGAAGACGACGAGACAAATGTTTCATTGAGCGGCAATATTTTTGGGAAGAGTCCAATACTAAGGATGATTTATTTTAAATTAAAAATATATAAATAATTAAAAAAATAAAAACTAATATTGCAAAACGCACTTATACGTATTTAAAATTGAATTTTAATTTAGAAAGATTGTTATTTTGTACTTTCACGTTGCCGTCAAAATCATAATGTAGAAGACTTTTAGCCAATTTGTTTTTTATTTCCTATTTTTATAAACAAAGTTTTAGGTAGTTTGGCACTAACATTTGTTTAATACATAATAATAACCATACATCCCAATTTAATGAGAATCGGATAACTTTTGTAACAGTTTTAGCATTTTTGCGAAAAAGGATATATAACAGGACCTAGAGTCATTGCGTCAATCCCAATAAAAATTATCAAACAAGTTACTAGCATGGGATGTAAATGATCTGCGGACTATTGTAACTTTCTGTGCAGTTATGTAGTCAAAATTGAAAATTTCGTTCTTTCTATATATGGGCAGTAGGCGTGTTCTTTGCCCGATTTTGCCAAAAAATTTAATTTTTCTTAATTTAAGTATTTTATACCAGTGTAGCAAATTTCAAAACTCTGGGACCACTTTTTCTATTTTTGTCCCATCACTATATGGGATCAAAGCACTGTGCGACGTCCAGCGTGATTACAGTTGGGTTAAGTATTAACTTAAAGTATTGTTTTAAATTTTCAACGTTCACATCACACCCAATATAATTGTTTAAAGCAATTTTGGGCTTCCGTGTACTTCTTCTTGTCACAACTACTATGTGTTTTCCTATATAATTTCAACAAATCCGTCGTTCTATCTCTTTCTCTTTTACATTATTTGTTAAACCATTTACTTTTAAAGGGATACTGCTTATAGTTCGATTTCGGTGTTACATAGAAATTAGAAATTAAATTATTTAGGTCATGAAGTTTTATTTCCTGTTTTGTTTCTTTAAGCGTTTGTAGGTTATTATCCAGTTTTCGAACAAAGTTTTCCTTTGTGTAAAAGGCCGGTTTGTTTTTTTGTAACATTTGGAGCGCTTGTTCACTTAATATTTATCTGTATTGGTAAATGATCAGACCATATTTGATTTTCAACCACAAAACTCTCAACAGTGCTAAGCATTTCCATTGATACTGCACAAAAATCAATTACCGAATTTCCTATATTACTAACAAAAGTGAAATAACCATCTCCATCACCTTGTGTTTTTCCATTTAAGATTATTAAGCCATAATTATTGCAAAACTCTAAAAACTTTCTGTCATTTTAATTCGCTAATTTGTCTTTTGAATTCCTCGCTTCTAGACCAGATGCCGCACGATCCTCATCTAAAAATTGTTGTTTTTCCCTATTTTTGCATTTACGTTGGCCATTATAACTAGATTAGTTGAGTTAAAGTTCTGCATACCATTATTATTTATAAATGTTATGTCTATACTTTCATAGTATTCATGCTGAACCCCAACATTTGCCAACTCCTTTTTGACACCACACACATATCCGCAGATACCTCTACCGAAACTGTCATTTCTTGTGGCTGGTTTCCAAAAAGCTTCCAATTTTCTAAAACTACTACTAAAATTTTGTATATTTTTCTCTTCTACATGCGTTTCCAAGAGAATAAATACTTCGCATTGATCTACGTACTTATAAAAATCGGGGTGACAAAATTTATTGGCTAGCCCATGAACATTGTAAGATACTACTCTTAAGTTTATTTCATTATTTTAGTTATCTAAAGTTATATTTAAGTTTTCTTGCCTAATACAGATTGGTTTATTTTCATATCTTCTAAAAGTTTTTTGAACTGACTTGCTCCAATAAAATATTATAATTAAGTTTAAAAGCTTGTGCTTTCTCACCTAATATGCCTTATAAAACTTCTTCGCCAATGCTTTGGCCTCACATGAGAACTTTGCTGTTATTCCAACTAAAACGCTTTCTATCCACTATAATCTTATCATCTCTTACTCTGACACGTTTTCTCTTGTCCACCGCCAAAATAGATTTTTTTTAATTAAGCATTACTTTCTTCTGTTCTAGTCGCTCTTTACTTAATTCACGGTCAATATACATATATACGCATTCCAGCCAGATTTTTAGTGCACTTAAAAACCATCAGAGATCATAGACAATGTTTTCAGCTCCACCATAACCGTCATTTTACTTTCCTTTTCGAAAATTTTTCTTGTTTGCACAATATCCACTTCATTTTCTATTTTAAGTTTTTCTTCATTATGCGTTATGCGTGGACTGTTGATTTTCCAAACCTCTGATTATTATCTTCTTCCTTTCAATGTTATCTTCAAGTTGTCTAACTCTCTTTTAAATGTCTTTTTCATTTATTTTCAGCTTTCGAACTTCCTCTTGCAATTTTTTATTTTTCGCTGCTAATCTGCCTACTTCCGCTTTTATTTCCTTTACGTTTTCAGTTATTTCTAACATCTGATCTGTATTGATACTATAAAACTATACATATCTATTGAAATAACTATTGAGAACATAACGTTTTTTTTAAAGCAGATCCTAATATATAAAATATTTACACAACAAAAAACATGAAATTTTCTTCCTCGAAATGCGCGGGTTTTTAACAAAGAAAATGTTACACAAACAAGTCGCCTGTTGTTTTTGTATGAAAATTGTTTTTGTAGAAATGAGCATACCTTGTTTTTTGTACCATGGTTAAGTGTTTTGCCTCAAAAATATGTCAAGCTTTTTGCGGGTATAAAGTGACAGTAGTAAATTCTTTATGTTCAGTGTGGACAACTTTAGCGATTTCAATGTAAAAGTAATTATTTACAGGTTTGAAATTTCATTTTTAATGAATTTAACATAGTTTCTGTAAATAACAATAGTATGTATATTAATTTACGAACTAGGTATAAATGTAACTTCAAACTTGGGTTTGAACAAAATTATTTGGAAGAAAAGAAGAGAATAAATAAGAATGGGTTCCAAAAATATAAATTGTTGAACATTTAACTAACTGCACCTCAAAAAAGCTAGGTTTACACAGTTTTTTTAAAGCAAACTAGTAAAATTTAAAAAATTAACCTTAAGTCTACTAATTTTGAACCAATTTAAAAACACTATTCTTTTTTACAACGAATTAAAAAACAAACTAAAAATTAATGGTCACTCTGCATAGAATGCATTACTTTAAAAATTATGCGCTTACCATCCCTGATGACAATAACATGCATTATTCAGATTTAAATTTTATTTAAAATGTGATAGTGTAGATAAAAAATGTAATATGCAATATTTCCAATTTAATTTTTTGACAGTCAAACCAAAAATCATTTTATTTGGCTCTCTCAAAATCCAATGAAAATCTAAACACTTGTAGAATAGTGTGAAGGTAGCTTAAGAAACATTGGCTAAGAGAGTGTCTGGGGACCAAACATTTGTTGGGGTTTTACACAAACACAACACTAGCACCAATAGTATCACAATATTTTTTTTTGTTTTGCTTTAATCCAAAAAAAAAAAACAAAAGTCATATAGACGCTTTAAGTGTTTTTAGTTTGTTTAAGGTACCTTTACACGGTAATACAAAGTAATTAGATTTTGTAGAATCAAAATATTATGAAATTCTCTCCGTGTTTAAAAAAAGAGAATAAAAATCTGTTCTAACTATTTTTCATGTTTACACGGATGAGGTTGGTAAAATCAAAATCGGTTGTTTCTTGCCACTTTCATTTAGAGGTAAAGCCATATGGTTAAGGTTCAACAATATTAACAAAAACAACATGAAAAAAATCTGCTTTTATTTTGATTGTTTGTGTATTGTTTCATTAAGTGTAGCCACCTTCATTAGATGCTGTAAGTGCTGCCAATCTTTCACACCTCTGATGTGATGGGAATACACAAGTTTCTAAAATGGTTTAGAAAATAAACATTTACCGAACACTTGTCAAATTTTGTATCCGTATTTGCTCCCACTCAATAGATTGTGCCTTTACATGATGAGATTTTGTATTATTCTACAACATATTTTGACAAGTCATAATATATGTATTACCGTGTAAAGGTACCTTTAGCAGTGAATCGAAACTGAACTAAATATGTATATTTTTGAAAAATCTGAATTTTGGTTTAATTAAGTGCGTTAATATCATCCAATGCTATTGTAAAAATTTATTTTAAAAATCTGACTTTTAATTTAGGAAAATTGACGTTAGCCGCTTGAAAAAATTAAATTAAAATTTTTTTTACTGACTTGCCGAATAAATCTTATCGCATCTCTATGAAATATGTTTTTGGCCGCCTTCAGTTACCAAGCATTAGGCTAAAAAGTTTTTATACCCTTCATTTACAACTTATATTATTTATTGATATACATTATTTATTTGATAAGGCAATTAACTACCTACAAGTTAATATTTTATGCTAGAAATATATGTTACAAATGACCACCACTGATATTTGTCGAAGTAATGGTTAAAATCCCAATGACTAATGTTAAATCATCTTTTGTTATGGAGGAATTTCTCAAAGCTTTAGGTTTTTTCATCTACATTAAAAATATATTTTCCGTGTACGCCACTTTTTTGCACGTTTTTAATTTAAAAAAAGTTTTTTAAACAAAATTTTCATACAAAATCAGTTTTTCAAATCTATTTAAAATTTAAAAATTCTTTATGAATATACCCCTTAACTTTTTTATGGGTAATAACAAAAACTAAATGATCCAATCTTTTTTTCGAATATGTAAAAAATGACAAGATATCTCGTGCATAATGATATCTGGGTCTTCTGACTGTATTTCTATGTTACCTGTATTTACAATAAAAAAAATGTTTGAGAAAAAGATATGTTTTTTCTAAGTTAATACAAATGTCATGTTTTTTAAACCTGTTTATCATTTACTATTAGAACCCTTTGATTGTAAAATAATATTGAAAAAAAAAATTCTTACAGCCTCTTGTGAATGGGAGCCTATTAACGTACTCAAGTATTAAAAACAAGGCAAGCGAAAATAAAAAGATAGTTGGCAAGGGGCAAAACTAAACCATTTAAAATAATAATTAGAAAATGCAAAAGAGCGTATTAAATTAGCAAGAGGAGTAACACGGTATTTTCCACCATCCAATAGTATTAAAAAAAAGAACGATTGTATTAACTTTTGCAACAATGGAGCGAAATAAAAAAAAATTAACAACAATAACACAGGCATGGCGTAATAATGCATCAGGTGGTGGCGATTCTACAACAACAAAATTTGGTGAATAAAATTTTCGTTTTTGTTGTAGTTTTCGTTGGCTCGGGTGTCAAAAAAAAATATGTAAAAGTAAACTGGATTGTCAAATCCAGCCTCGATTTTTGCATGAAAAAAGTAGATCAGCTGTGCTCGTAACACCACCTGGTACACATTATTTCATCATGAACACAGGCTTCTGCTGCGCTGTTTTTCATATAATACCAGTGTTGCCACCAACGAAATGTTAAATTACACATGAATCAAGATAAAATTACACATGAAATTACGAATTACACATGCTTTTTTTTTGTAAAAAGCGTTTTTTGTTCTAAATTTAATAACCCAGCAAAAACTTGCTTAAAAATTATGTAAAATCCAAAAAACTCTTACTCGTTAGAATTTTAACACATCATTTTAACATGGTGATGACATTGGAAGCAAGTACTTACCATGCTCGCTTACAAAGAGGGAGTTATATAAGTACTTACCATGCTCGATTACAAATAGCGACTTAAGTAAGCTATTATTTTATTGGCATTATAATAACCTTTTTCTGTTGCCCCCCGTTACATTTAAAGAGTTTTTCTGTGATGTTTTGGTTAAAGCTGGCTTAAAATGTTATGCTGGAATAAGTTAAAAAATTGTCAAACTGAAGCTAACTGCCTGATTTTAGATAAAAACGAACTCATTATCTATCAACTGCTTAGTTATAGTAACTTAAAAGTAATAGTAACTTAAAAGTAAGAAATTTGTAATGACCAATTACTTCAAAATTTTTGTTGGGAACATATACTTTTTTTGTTAAAAAAAATAACGATTTACATTTTTTTTAATTTTATACCCTTCACATAGTGATATGGGTATATGTATATGAGTTTGTCATTCCATTTTTAATGTTTACAATATTTATTTTAGACCCCAGTAAGTATAGATATTTTGGATTCATATATATAGGTAAGTCGATAAAGCCATGTCTGTCCATCTGTGTGTCTTTTGAAATCAAGTTTCCAGACATAAAAAAGTCGCTCAGAAAATAATCAGAAATATACCTGATTTAATCGCTATATAAAATCAACAAAATCTTGACCGAGATGCAAGCGAAACTCTAAAATAACCAAATTTTTTAGGACCAAAACCATATTCTTTTATATCGCAGTTAATACAGCAACTCTAGTCACAAAGCTTAGCACGAATACTTTGAAGATAGGGACCTAAATTAGGGGAAAAATTTTTTATGTAGAAGCACAAATTTTGGGAAGTATTTTATCCAATCACAGCTATAGAAGTCAAATGTTTTACATCAAGTAATTTTACAATAATACCTAAATTTTGGAAAACAAATTTATTGGATAAGAGCAGGGAGAGGAGCAACCCCCATTCAAATTAATAATTTTTGTGAAATTTTTGATACGCTATATTTCGGAAACTATAACATCTATCGACTTTAAATATTACACAATAAGTAACTGGACAATAATGAATACATTTTGGAAGAAAATAGTTGGATAGGAGCAGATGGAGGGGCAGCACCAATACGAATGAACAACTTTTATTAAACTTTTAATACGAAATAAGTTGAAAAATGTTGGCCTCAAACCTTCTACATGGTATTTTTACTATACATACAAACGTTATTATTTTCTTAAGTTTTCTATTCTTAAAACTAGAATAGCTTTCGGCTTCAAAACCAGTACAAAGTATTTTTATATGAAGGGTATATTAGATTCGACAAGTGTAAAAAACTTTTAATATGTGTATGTGTATAAAAAATAATAATTATCAAAAACGATAAAATTTAAAATTACACATGAATTACACATGCAACCAATTACACATGGGCTACACATGAAACGAAAAATTACACATGAAATGTGTAATTACACCTAAGGTGGCAACACTGTATAATACATACAGTGAGAAATTACCAATACATTTTCCTATATCATTTTTCTCTTTGGGCACCGCTGGTAATATTAAAACGCAAAGTAATTGATACTAGTCATGGTACAAGAAACAAGGTAAACTCATTACTGCAACAACAATTTTCAAAAAAAAAACAACATGCGATTTGTTTGTGTAAAATATTTTTAGTTGTCAAAAAACCCGCGCATTTCAGGGAAGGGAGTTGCATGTTTTTTGTTGTGTAAATATTTTAAAACGTTGCCTTTTCTCAATTAGGTCATGTACTAACTTACATATACAAATAATTTTAAACTTTAACAAGGGCGCTATATTCAGCTGTGCATAATCTTAAATTACCTTTACATTGGTCTTTTTATTAACCAAGTATCTGATCCAGCCGAGTTATTTCGTTCTGTAGAACATTTGAACTAGCGTAACGAAAATTAATAAAAATTGTTAATCTGCATGGGGTTACCCCTTCTCCTGCTCCTATCCAAAATGGTTTTCTCTATATGTAGGTCTTATTGTCCAATTACTTTTTTTTAGAACTTTTGAAGTCGATAGCTATTATAGCTTTCGAGATATAGCACATAAAATATTTATTAAATTTGTGCAATTGTAGGGCAAACACCACTTTCCCTGATCCTATCTAAAAAAAATGTTCCCATTTAGTTCCTATCTTCAAAGTATTCGTGCCAAGTTTTGTAGCAAGAGTGACTATATTTACTGAGAAATATAGGGATATATGCACGGATTTTTCCTAAAAAAAATTTTATTTTGGGTTTTCGCTTATACTTATCTCGGTCAATAGTGAACCAACTTCGCTGTTTTTAAATAGCGATTGACTCTGAGATATTTTTGATTGTTTGATATCAAAACGTTTAATATGTGACTTTATTTGAGTCCAGAAACTTGATTTCAACAGACGCACATACGACTTCCCTATCTATAAGGGTCCAGAATATAAGGTATTAAGTGAATATTGTAGAAATTACAAACGGAATGACAAACTGATATATACCCTTATCACTGTGTGAATGGTGGAATTATTATATTAATATCTAATATTTTCGGCTTGTATACTTACGTTCTGATAAAAGTCAAATTTTTAACAAACGCGATTTTACAAATATGTACATATTGACCTATTAAATACTTTTATTAATTTAATTATGTTTTCCTTTAAACCTTTTTTATTATATGTACTCTTTTGACTTACATAAATGCAATCCATCGCAAAATTTTTAACAATCGACTTTTTACAATACATATATTTAAATGGTTATTTCATTGTATACATATATACATAGTTTACTATGCAGTATCAATACCAAGTTGAAACAAGGAGAAAATTTAATAATATCAACATTTCCATCCATGGCGTGTACATGTGTACATAAATTGTGTGGCATTAAATTGCAATGCATTTTGCAAGGAATTACTACATTTTTTTTTAAAGTTTTAAACCTATTTTACAATTATTTATTCTTATATTTATAGTTTAAATGCAAATTATGGTTTGCAAGCCCTTAAAATGGTAATAAATTTAATTTCTTCAAAAATATACCGTTTTTGCAGTACGCTTCATTTGTAAATAAATAACAACAATTTTGACAAATGAACACAAAACAGCTGATAATCAGCTGCGTGAACAAGTATACCTTATTCTTTGTACCATGATACTAGTGATGCAAAACGGTGTTACAACGCGATTATAAGCCCAAAAAGTAAATATATTATACAAAAATATATGTATGTACATATGTATATGTAGTTATGCAAATGCACACATATTTACTTACATACTTACATATTACTAATATTACACATGTATCACCGAGGGTAGAGGACATTTAAATTACCGCATATGTTAATGTATATTTGCATTACGTAAGTATACTCAAGTAATTCAGAAGTTTTGCAAATAATTGGATTCAATTGGGCTTCATCCTCGGTGACACATGTGTGACATTTTATTAAAAAAAATATTTTTTGGTAGCAGCATTCATCAGCCACCCTGTATATTAAGGAAAAGCGTATGACTTAATTAATGACTGGCTGATTGACTGATTCATCATCGCACATTGGTAATTTTAATGAACTTTTTGTTATTTCTAAGCCAATAAAATGTAAATATGTTTTTGAAACTTTTTTGAACTTAGGACAGAAAAGAGGTTCAAAGTTCTGCATTGGAATTTTTAAATTAGTTTCTGTAACTTTTAAACCAACGAAGGTAAAAACGTATACCAAATTTTTTCGACAGGTCTAAATAATATATAAATATGTTTTTTATACATTTCAAAATTTTGTACCTTAAGTGGTAGAAAAAATAAACAAATTTTATGTTGGTACCTTTTAGTTACATTTTGTATGGATATAATTTTGGTCCTTTTTTTAAGAGTAGGAAAACGGGTACAAATAAGATATTGGGACTTTTTAAGTACTTATTTAAACTTTTAAATTAATAAATGTAGAAAAGAAGCATGATTCAAACTGAGTTCGACATGTCTTGAAAAAATATTTTTAAATTTTGGACCTTAATAAGAAGAAAAAAAAGGTAAAAATTACACGAATTTTTATATATTATTCCGGTTTAATCCTTATTGCATTTCTTCGGTTTTTTTTATCAAATCATCAGTAGACTTTAACCAAATGACCGAACCAAATACTTAAACCATTGTGAAATTATATAACATTATAATAATAGGACATAAAAGCATACCTCGTGAGTCCCCTAACTATACCATCCCTGCTGCTTCGCTGTAGGTAGGTTTGTAAGGGAATATCAAGACAGCAAAGCTTACAAACCTGCTTACGTACGGCATGATATTTGTTCGCGATGTCCCACTTAGTTGCATTTCATGTTAAGTGCTTATTTCGGGGCTATGAATATCCAGTTAATTCATGTAATTTTAGTGCTTATTTAATGGTTTAAATTTATTACGTCCTCGAAATAAATGTTTTGCCGAGTTATTATGTTCGTTACTTGACGAAAAAGTAATGTTTTTTTTACTCACTGCCTTACAGTTGTGCTTCTTAGTATGCACTTGAGTAAGCGAGTGTGTAAAACGGTAAAAGTTTTACATTTACTGCCATACACTATTGCATTTATTAAGGGAATAGATAAGTGCTTGCTGCGAAGCGCATTAGTATACTAGAAAAAGTATTTACTGTTTACAAAATCTCGATTATTTTTTGCTGGGATATTACATATTATTGTATTATACTACTAGCTGACCCGGTCCGCGTTGCTGGCCCTAAGCAAACATTATTGTTGTGTCACCACACGATTTAAATTGAGGTTTTAATGAAATTTATGACCTTTGAATAAAAATACATGGAATACCTACCATAAAGTTTTTTCACAGAATAACTTACATATGGTGTAGATATTGGCTCATTTAAAAGAGAAACACATGTATTTAAGGCAAATTGGAAATTTTATTTATTCATCTTAAGGCCAGCGAATAGACAATGGTTTCTGTTTTTTTACTTAATGTAAAAACGTATCAATTTTTTGGCGTTTGAAAAAAACTCGAAAGTGTTTACAAAATGTAGGAATCTTAAACGCAAAAGTACACAAAGTTGTGTATCATCGATTGATAATATAATATTATTTTTAACTTATTGTACAATCCCAGCAAAAACTGCTGCTTCGCCGTAGGTAGGTTTGTAAGGGAAAATCAAGATGACAAAGCTTACAAACCTGCTTACGTATTGCATGATATTTGTTTGCGATGTCCCATTTAGTTGCATTTCCTGTTAAGCGCTTTTTTCAGCTCTATGAATATGAAGTTAATTCATCTAATTTTGGTGTCTCGTTAGTTGTTGAAATTTATTGCATCATTGAAATAAATGTTTTTCCGTGTTATTATGTTCGTTACTTGACGAAAAACTAATGTTTTTTTACTCTCTGCTTTGCAGTGCCATGGTACAATTACCTTACAAGGTAGTATCGATTCAACAGCTGACTATTTTTGGCTCGAGTTTTTCCACTCGTTTAATCTGTCAAACAGTACGTTTTTTGACATAAACGAGGATGTTTTTACAACAACTTAATAAATTTGGTATCGAGTTTGTTGTAGTTGTTGCCGTAGCGATAATACCTTGTTAGGTAATTGTACAATGAGTAGTGCTTTTTAGTATGCACTTCAGTAAGCGAGTGTGTAAAAGAGTAAAAGTTTTACATATACTGCCAAACACTATTGCATTATTTAAGGGAATAGGTAAGTGCTTGCTGCCAAACGCATTAGTATCCTAAAAAAAGTATGTACTGCTTACAAAATCCCGATGATTTTTTGCTGGGATGTTACACCTTAAGGTACCTTCAGACTATAATACTGAGTAATAACACATGTCAAAAACTAAAATAAAATGAGAAAGTATAATAGTGTGAAGGCAATATGTTATAAAATATCAAAAAATACGTAGAGAAATTTGGCAGTAGAATGGCTCTCTTCATTTTCAGAAATTTTTCTAAACCATTATACTTCGCATTTTATTTGAGTTGCATACATACATACACACAGAAACACATAAAGAAAATCAGGCATGGAAAACTGAAATAAAACAAAAATATCGTGAACTACAAATGCCCAAAACAAAAATATTTTGCTGGAAATGTTCATTTTAACATTTTGCTGGCACACTTTGTAAGCCTAAATGAAATTATTTAATTAAAACCTATAGGAAATAAAATATGTACGCAGTTTTAAGAACAAGTGTTATTTTCGTTTATTTATTACTGCAATATTTGTTTGTACCTACAAAATTGTTTAGAAATTAATGTTTTTTCATTTAAAATTACTACATTTATAATAAAAACAAAAGATATATTCACTATAACTATAAAATTATCAACCTAATAATTAACATATTATACTTATAAAACTTTTTTTTTTTTTTTTTTTTTTTTTTTTGCATATTTTTTTATTATTGAATCTTCGCTTTAGCGAACTAACAATAAGTTTTCAAATCTTAAGACTAAGGAAATAATATTAGTCCAGCCAGTGCCAAACTAAAATTTACGTTCTCATAATATAAATAGTTATCTTCATCTAAGCGCAATAGTATCCCTCCTTTTTAGACGGGAGTGTCCACTATGTTGCAAGATACTTCGAGCGAGCGGGTTTGGATGTGTTTCCAGCTTATTTAAATACTTGTCCACATATTTCAGGATTTCGCATTTAACTAGTGGAACTTTTAGATCCTTATGGATGTTGCTGTTTTTGACATACCACGGAGAACCAGTTATCATTCTTAGGATTTTATTTTGACGGCGTTGTATTTTTTCTATGTTAGAGGCGGAAGCAGTGCCCCATAATTGTATACCGTAGCACCAAATTGATTTTAAAATTGAGTTGTATAGTAGAAGTTTACAATCCAGATGAAGCACAGAGTTTCTACCCATAAGCCAGTGGATTTGTGCAGCTTTAAGTTTCATTTGCGTCAGCTTTGCATCTATATGAGGCTTCCATGTGAGGCGGCGATCCAGGTGAATACCAAGATATTTTGTCTCGGATCGTTGAGGCACCAAATGGTTGTTAATAGTGATTGGAGGGCACGTTTCTTTGCGTAAGGTAAAAGTTATGTGAGTACATTTTTGTTCATTTATTTTTATTCCCAATAACCTTGCCCATTTCTCAACTTGGCTAACGTGTTGTTGCAGTTGACTCGAAGCCTCTTTAGGGTCTTTATCAATACTGAGAAAAGCAGTATCATCAGCAAATGTGGAAGTGTGCGTAAAACAGTTGGTTGGCATATCTGCTGTGTAAAGCAAGTACAAAATTGGACCTAGTATACTCCCTTGAGGAACACCAGCCTCTATTGGTTGGGAACAACTTATTTGGTTTCCCTCTTTGATCATAAATTGTCTGCCGGTTAAGTATTTTTCTAGCAGGCTTGAAATATTAGCTGGTAGATAGAGTTTTAGTTTGACTAACAGGCCTTTGTGCCATACTTTATCGAATGCTTGAGAGACATCGATAAAAAGCGCGGAGCAGTACTTCTTTTCCTCAAAGGCTTTTCTTATAACCTGCACCAGTCTGTGAGTTTGTTCGATTGTGCTATGTTGACTTCTAAAACCAAATTGGTGATCTGGGATGCAGTTGTTATCATTAAGGATCGGACTCAGCTTGTTTTTAAGCAGCTTTTCGAATAGTTTCGCCAAAGTTGGTAACAAACTTATAGGCCTATAAGACTCCACCTTCGAAGGATCTTTACCAGGCTTGGGAATCATCTTTACTAAGGCAACTTTCCATATTGGCGGAAAGTGTTCAAGCCGAATTATGGCATTAAAAACAAAAAGAATAATTCTTTTACCTATGAAGGGTAGCTCTAGAAGCATTTTGTTGCTTATTTTGTCAACGCCAGGAGCTTTTTTGTCATTTAGGTTAGCGATTGCCTCTATAACATCTGAAAATTGGAAACGTATTTCTATAGGACGTCTAGCTACAACAGGCGGTAATTCTCTCACGTCAGTGCATGAATTGGGAGTGAAGACGTTCCTTAAATGGCTTGCGAACAGATCGCATTTTTCTTCGTCATTTCTAGCCCAGGATCCTCTCAGGTTGCGCAGTGGTGGTTTTGCGATTACGGGTCTTTTAAGACGTCGGGCTGTTCGCCATAGAGAATAGTTTGATTGAGGAGTCGCGTCTAGACCTTCAAGGTATTCCTTCATTGATGGCATTCTATGTACTTCCAGCATGTTTTTTAATCGGTTTGTACATTCCTTCAGCTTATTTTTAAGTAGGGGCGATCTATACTTTTGCCATTCTCTTCGGGCTCTCCTTTTTTCAGATAGGAGCTTTTCAACATCGGTTGAGTAAATTTTGTTGTATCTGGCCTGACGGTAGGTAGAAGAAGCATTTTCAACGGCTTTTTTAATATTTTCATTGAGGCTACTAAGGCACTCATCGATTTCCTCGGAAGTTTTTAAAGACTGGTGTTCCGAACAGTGCGTGCTGATAAATTTTCTGTATTTTAACCAGTTTATTCTTTTTGACAGAAAAATATCACTAGTTGCAATTTGGTGAGGACTGCAAATAGTAAAAATTGTGGGTGAGTGATCAGAAGATAAATCCAAGGAGGGTTGGGCCTCAATAAGCTCAGGGGATATGCCTTTTGCTACGCCAAAATCTATTACGTCTGGTATTTTATTGTGGTCAGTTGGCCAATATGTTGGTTGTCCAGTTGAAATAACGTGAAGCCTCATTTCCGATACAGAACCATACAAGACACGACCTCTGGGACTTATTAGGCGGGAGCCCCAGTATGTGTGTTTAGCGTTGTAGTCCCCAGCAGCTATAAAGTGAGGACCTAAAGATTTGTAAAAACTGTTGTACTGATCCTTCGTTATGGAAAATCTGGGTGGACAATAAACTGACGAAATAACGAGATTATGGTAAAATTCATCGATGCAGAAGTTTGTTGCTTGTATATAACTTTCGGAGAGACCACCCATCCATTGGTGTTTGATTCTTGATTTAATTAATATGGCTGAACCACCACATGACCTATCTCTGGGATCTTTGGAATCATAAAAAGTATAGCCACTTATTTTGAAAGTGCTTCTAGATGTCATATGAGTTTCGGAAATCAACATGACATCGATTTTTTGGTGTGTTAAAAAGTATTCGAGCTCATTTTTGTGTTGGCGGATGCCGTTTGCGTTCCAGAAACAAACCCTGAGGCAGTTCATGGTCTTTTAAGTATGGCCTGCAGAAGAGCAGACTGCATTTTCTGCATCTCCTGCATCATGCTAGCCATTTGCGCCATTACCTGCGTAAATTGTTTGACCATATTGTCAATTACGGCTTCCAGGCGGCTAAAATTGGGACCAGTTGGTTCACTTGTTGGCACTTGTTGTTGTGTTGTAGGCTCGGTAGACTTACGTGCATTAGGCTGGTTAGACTTTAATGCAGCGGCGTAAGAAACTTGATTTGTAGTTGGTTGTGCTAACGGAGGCATATTTGTAGTTGGTATATCTAAAGGCTGGGGAGGGGCAGGAACTATTTTCGGCTTAGTTGAGCGCATAACCAAATTAAAAACAGGGCAACCTCTATAGTTGGCAGTGTGGTTTCCCCCGCAGTTGCTGCATTTCTTCATCCTAGGATCATCTTTTGGCTTGTCGCACTTGGTCGTATCGTGCAGATCCCCACACACAACACAAACAGTAGGCAGCTTACAATAAGCTTTAGTGTGGCCATACTCCTGGCAGTTTAAGCACTGTACGGGCCCAGATCGCTTATGTGGCACTTCCACAGTAACTCATCGGTGCATAATATATTTTAAATCATAGATGGGGTGAGTTTCACTTTTTTTCAATTTGATATCACCAGGCTGAAGCTCCACTCTGAATAATGGTTGGGGGTGTTTTTCCCTGTTTCTCATATTGGATACCCTCCTAACCATAAACCCTTTGCTTAATAAACTGGTCTTGACCTCTTCTGGGTCAACATTAGAATCAATGCCTTTAATGACTACCTGAAGGCCTTTTGCGGTCTTGAGTTGGTAGGTATAGAAGTTTTTGTTAAGTTTTTCGAGCTCCGAAACCGTAGCGCGGTAGGCGTTTTCATGGTTCACTTGAATTTTTGTCTCAAATATGTTACCGCGTTTAACGTTTGAAACATAAAAGTTATTTTCCCCAATCAAACCGACTAAAAACTTTACGAGATCATTTGAGTTTTTTTCCCTCAAATAAATGGGAGGTGGCTTAAAGGACTTTCTTTCACTAACGGGGGCCTCATTATCCTCTTGTAAAATTGCAAAACGATTTTGCGATGAGGTTGGCCTTTCATCGTCTTTTAAAATTTTTGCAGGTTGAGATGCTTCTGCCGATTTAGGGCTTCTTCCCCTTTTAAGAACTGTCACGTAGCGGTCCATCCCTACCTGGATCTTAGGTGCCGGTGCAGAAATTAAGCTTGATGCGGCTTTAGCAGCTGCAGGTTCAATTCCAGAATTTGATAATGGTGACCGCGACAAAGATGGTACCTCAGAATTTTTTTTATAATTATTAAATAAAGATTGGGCTAAATTAGTCCCTTGTTCAGTACATTTATCTAAATTAGGCGCACTTGAACTAAGATTGCTTGTAATTATTTTTGGTCTCGCATTTAAATAATTTCTATTAAATTCAGGGTCTCTTATGTTCTCATTGCTAACACTGCTTAACACAATGTAAGCATTTCGGCTATCAGGCCCACTGTCACTACGATTACTGTTACTCATTAACAGTTCGCTTTTTTTTTTTTTTTTTATTTAGATTGTTGTTTTTGTTTTTCTTTTCTCACTTTTTTGTGTATATATGTATATTAATAATTTCGTTTGCTACCTATTACTAATATCACCTATTAACAATATTACACTCGCGTACACACGTCCGTACACTACGAGATTAAGAATGCAACTTACAAAACTAAATTTAAACTTTTCAAATTAAAATGTCGCAGTATTAAAAATTATATTTATACACTTTTGTGAACGACTCTAACATTTTTTTTTTTCATTTACAGACATTTTAACATATTAAAAAAAAAAAATTTAGTGGGCAATTTACGAAAACACTTTTAGGACAAACAAAAATACTTAAAAAAAAAAACATTAAAATTATAATATTTTTCACTTTATAGTCACAAGAATGCACAACTTAAACCAAAATAAAGCTTGAAACTAGTTTCACCTAAAAAAAAGATGCCCGAGAATCGGTTAGCAATTATGCGGTTTACCTGTAAAGGGACAATATTGTCTATTTTCAAAGAATGTATTTAATAAGTTTGACAAGAAATTAAAAATATTACAACATGTATGGATGTAATAATGGTGGAACTACACCACGAATTCGTGTATTTTATAAACATTCATCGTGCCATTTCTGAGCAAGTCTACTGCTGCACCTTTTAATAAATAGGCTTTTGACGCACAGAGAAATACATTTTTATGCCGCTTCAAGAGCATTTTTAACTAATAAGGTGGTTTTCAATTTAATTATTTCAAAAAAATAAAATTTTTTATAATTTACCTTTAAAATACATAACTACATACATATGTAGATATGTATGCACTCAGCAAATTTTATTTATATAAACTATTTTTTATTTATAGGGTTTGTTGTTGGTTAAGTTTGTCTATATGCATTTCATTGGTTCTTACACCAAATCATCAGTAGACTTCAACCCAAAATTCTTAAAAAACTCATGAATATTTTCTGTCTTTAAATTGCAAAACGCAATTTAAATGAAGTTTCTACCTTTATTGGTTAAAAAATTACAAAAAGTACCTAAAAAGTACCAAAATGTAATTTATACCCTTTTTTCTATCCCCTAGGGTCATAAGTTTTTAAAAAGTATAAAAAAATATTCATATTTTATCAAGACTTGTCGAACGCAGTTTGAATTATGTTTCTATCTTAATTGGTTCAGATGCTACAAAAAATACGTAAAAAGTACCACTTTACAAATTTGTACTCTTTTGTCTGCCCCTTAGGGTCTAGATTTTTAATAAAGTTTAAAAAATATATTCATATTTTGTCCTGACCTGTCGAACGCAAATTAAACTATGTTTTTTCCTTTATTAGTTAAGAAGTTACAAAAAGTACCTAAATATTACATATATGTAATTTGTACCCTTTTTTGTGCCTAAGGGTCTAAAATTTTTTAAAAGTATGGAAAACTTATTCTTATTTTGTCGATACCTGTCGAACGCAATTTATATTACGTATTTATCTCTATTGGTTCAAAAGTTACAAAAAGTACCAATATAGAATTTTTACCCATTTTTGAACCCTTTTTTTTACCCTCAACGTCCAAATTTCAAAAAAGTGGCAAAAACGTATTCATATTTTTTAGTATCTGTCGATTGCATTTTGAACTATGTCTGTACCTTTACTCGTTTAGAATTTACAAAGTGGACCTAGGCACTATCAAAACTTAGTTTTTACCCTTTTTTAGCCTTAAGGGTCTTAAATTTTGAAAAAATGCCAGACACGGGTCTGCTTATTTTTTGAGTAATATACGATCCTTTTTAAATTTTGTTTCTATCGTTTGTAGTTTAGGAGATATTAACTTTCGGATATTTCCATATTTGGCCAATTTTAAGCCCCTTCGGGTGCGAATTTCCCGAAATCCCGTCTTAGTGGAGTTAAATATAAGGAAAGGTACCCACAGTCCAAATTTCAGCTCTCTAGCTCTGCGCGTTTGCGCTGTGCGATGATGAAACAGTCAGTCAGTAACGTTATTCCTTTATATACATATATAGATATAGATTATACGAATTTAATTTCTAAGTGAAAGGCTAAAGTCGAAAACCTTCGTTTATAAAAACGTCAAATTTAGGGAAAAAATCATCCAATCGTCAAAAGTAATTTTTCGTGTCAAAACAATGTCAAAATGGCGATAAATATCAAATCTGGCATCCGTGTGGGTAAATGTTGCAAAGAGGCATCTAATTCATTTTGGTGCGTATAATTTTAAAAAATATTTAAGGGGAAATTTTTGAAAAGTTAATTAAAAAACTACATATACATATTTTAAAGCATTATAATATGAATTTTACAAATTCTTACCTCTTAATTTTGTTCAAAAACACTTCATAACGCTCCGCAGGCGATGGTCGCTTAAGTTGATTTGATAATTTGGCATGGCGTGTTTTATTAGAATTGTGGTGGGGAATGTGAAAAATATTCTTTTGGTTTTGATGCGTCAATATATTTGTAGATAAAGTTATGTCCATGTTTAACTCAGACTGTTGGCAAAGTAGAGGGATCTGCTTTACTAAACTATGTTCAGTGGAAACTGCTGCGGTTTCATTACACTTTTTGGATTCAACATCTAAATTCATATTTACAAAATTAATAGCTTGATTACGAAGCTCAGTAAGCCAAGTTAAATTTGTTAAGTCTCTTTCCTCCTCTTCCTTTTCACATTCTTCTTGATCAGTTTGATCACTACTAGTAAAATTTTCTTCTTCGAATTTGTGGGAAATTTGCACGCTTTTGCTTTTAATATTCTGGGACATTTTAGCATCTGTCAACATTGTAGAACCATTAACCATTTGCTGGAACCAATGACTGTAGTTAATAAGAAATTTTATATATAAACTAAGAAATTAATTAGCGAGGCAATTAAAAACATGTTTTGAATAAAGGGTTTTATGCGCATGAAAGAGCGGTAAAAAGTTAAAAATATGCTTCAACAAATAAAAAATATATGTTTAAAAAAAAAAGAATAAAACGAAATTAAGCTAAAGAATTCGAAAACGCAGCATTTAAAATTAAGTTACGTTAATAAAATAATAATTCCAAAAAATTCCGCTTAAAGATAAATGAAATGCTTTAAAACAAGTTTAATAAATGAATATGCTCTTAAAGGAAGAATATGTCAAAATATGCTATCCCAGCAATAACTTCTGCTTTGCCGTAGGTAGTAGAGCTGTGCCAAATCGTTCATTTCAGTGATCGCTCAGTTTCGTTCAATTTACAAAAATTAACCCGTTCGTTCAATCGTTCACTTCTGAACGACAGTACGGCAACATGTTTTTTTAAAGATTTGTTTTGACATAGCTTGTTGTTTTGACATTCAAAATAGAAAAAACTTTTTGTGAAATAAAATTTAAATAATCCATATATAAAAATTGTGTAAAAAGTGTATAGTTATCCATAAAAACACAAACACTATAATAAATCAAACTTCTTAGAAAAAGACTGTTAAACCAAATTTAAAAAAATTATGGCAGTGCCACAGCGATGCTCAAAAGAAATATGTACGCACATTCGCAAACTTTTAAAAGCAACTCTTATCAATACACAAACTATCAACTGAAACAAAAGAACATAACATAAAAAACACATCTGAACGAACGAAATTGTGACATAAAAAAGACCTGAAGAAACAAACATTGAACGGAACACAATTGAACGAAAAAGTAAAATAACCGGATCACTTCGTTCAATTCGGTGATCCGTTCATTTTGACCCGTTCGTTCATGAGCTACACAGCTCTAGTAGGTAGGTTTGTAAGGAAATATCAAGATGGAAAAACTTACAAACCTGCTTACGTATGGCATGATATTTGTTCGCGATGTCTCACTTAGTTGTATTTCGTGTCAAGCGCTTATGTCGGCGCTATGAATATGCAGTTAATTCAAGTAATTTTGGTGCTTCTTTAATTGTTGAAATTTATTACGTCATCGAAATAAATGTGTTGCTATGTTATTATGTTTGTTACTTGACGAACAATTTAGGTTTTTTTACTCACTGCTTTACAGTAGTGCTTTTAAGTATTCATTTCAGTAAGCGAATGTGTAAAAGTTTTACATTTACTGCCAAACACTATTGCATTTATTAGGGTAATAGATAAGTGCTTGCTGCGAAGCGCATTAGAATACTAGAAAAATAATGTACTGCTTACAAAACCTCAATTATTCTTTGCTGGGATAAGGTGCAAAATATGATCCAACAAATCGATGCCAAAACTTTGCAAAAGTTCAGAAACGGATGAACAACAATATTATAGGTGATGTGACGCCCAGAGGAATATATGATTTTGCATATTAGAAACAGCAAATATTTTCTTTATTTTGCATATTTTTTATTATTGAATCTTCGCTTAAGCGAACTAACAATAAGTTTTTAAATCTTAAGACTAAGTAATTATTAGTAGACCAGCTAGTGTCAGACTAACATTTTAGTTCTCATAATAGAATTAGTTAACTTCTTCTAAGCGCAATAGTATCCCTCCTTATCAGACTGGAGTGTCCACTATGTTGTAAGATGTTTTGAGCGAGCGGGTTAGGATGATATTCCAGCTTATTTAAATACTTGTCCACATATTTCAGGATTTCGCATTAAACTAGTGGAACTTCTACATCCTTATGTATGTTGCTCTTTTTGACATACCACGGAGCACCAGTAATCATTCTTACAATTTTATTTTGACGACGTTGTATTTTTTATATGTTAGAGGCGGAAGCAGTGTCCCATAATTGTATACCGTAGCACCAAATTGGTTTTAAAATCGAGTTGTATAGTAAAAGTTTGCAATCAAGACGTAACACAGAGTTTCTACCAATTAACCAGTGAATTTGAGCAGCTTTAAAGTTAATTTGCGTCAACTTTGCATCTATATGAGGCTTCCATGTGAGGCGGCGATCCAGGTGAATACCAAGAAAATTTGTCTCGAAACGTTGAGGCACCAAATGGTTGTTATTAGTGATTGGAGGGCACGTTTCTTTACGTAAGATTAAAGTTTTTTTCCTTTTTTTTCATGTTCAGTAGTTTCATCTAAGTGCAATAATATCCCTTCTTTTCAGACGAGTGTGTCCACTATGTTGCAAAATGTTTCGAGTGAGCGGATTTGGACGTGTTTCCAGCTTGTTTAGATACTTGTCCACATAATTAAGGATTTTGCATTTAGCTAGTGGAACTTGCAGATCTTTGTGGATGTTGCTGTTTTTAATGTACCAAGAAGCACCAGTTATCATTCTTAGGGTTTTATTTTGACGGCGTTGAATTTCTTCAATGTTGGAGGTGGAAGTAGTGCCCCATAATTGTATCCCGTAGCACCAAATTGATTTCAAAATCGTTTGGTAGAGTAGAAGTTTACAATCAAGATGAAGCACAGAGTTTCTGCCAATTAGCCAATGAATTTTTGTAGCTTTAAGTTTGATTTGCGTCAACTTCGCATCTATGTGGGACTTCCATGTAAGGCGACGGTCGAGATAAATGCCAAGGTATTTCGTCTCAAATCGTTGAGGCACCATATGGTTGTTAATAAGGACTGGAGAGCCCGTTTCCTTGCGTAAAGTAAAAGTTACGTGAGTACATTTTTGCTCATTAATTTTTATTCCCCATAATTTTACCCATTTCTCTACTTGGGTTACGTGTTGTTGCAATTGGCACGAAGCCTCTTTAGGGTCTTTATGAATACTGAGAAAAGCGGTATCATCAGCAAATGTAGATGTGTGCGTAAAACTGTTGGTTGGCATATCTGCCATGTAAAGCAAGTACAAAATTTGACCCAGTATACTCCCTTGAGGTACACCAGCCCCTATTGGTTGGGAACAACTTATTTGGTTTCCCTCTTTGATCATAAATTGTTTGCCGAAGACAATTGAAGATGCTCCTTAAATGGCTTGCAAACATATCGCATTTAGCTTCGTCATTTCTAACCCAGGATCCTCTCAGTTTACGCAGTGGTGGTTTTGCGATTACGGGTCTTTTAAGACGTCTGGCTGATCGCCATAGGGAATAGTTTGTTTGAGAAGTCGCGCCTAGACCTTCCAGGGATTCCTTCATGATGACATTCTATGTACTTCTAAGAAGTTTTTTAATAGTTTATATTCTTTCAGCTTATTATACCCTTCAGATAAGTGATAAGGGTATATATAAGTTTGTCATTCCGTTTGTAATTTCTTAACTATCCATTTGGGACCCCATAAAGCATATATCTGTGGACTTTTGACAAAAGCACTTATTTGAAAAAAGTGAATTTTAAAGGAGAGCAAAAAAACAACTTTAACATCGCAAGTACCTGCGGAAATTCAATATTGGAAAATAATTCAGCTAACTTACTTTACATTTAAGGTTTTAAAACTTTTTAGATAATAATCACGACGTTTTTTGCGATGTTAAAGTAGTTTTTTTGCTCTCCTTTAAAATTCACTTTTTTCAAATAAGTGCTTTTGTCAAAAGTCCACAGATATATTCTGGATCCTTATAGATAGGGAAGCCGATTTAGCGATGTCGGTCTGTCCGTGTTATGGTTAAAATCAACTTTCTGAAGCCCCCCGATATCGCATAGACCCGAATGTGGTATCAAACTGTCACAGATAGTCTCGAGAAAATCGGTATTGAAATTCATCAAAATCGCCCGATAAATGACAGAGATATAAGAAAAAAAACCAAGGCTACCTCGTTTTTTTTAATCTACAACAACAACAAAGAACATACCTTTGCATGTAATAATAAAAAAACAACAAAAAAACAACAAAAAAAAAAAAAGATTCAGTCATGTTGATATTATTGAAACACACCCAAAACAAAAATTTTATTAGTATTAGTGTTCATACATATAAGTGTTGCCATACAAAACTCAATTTAAACATTTTTAAAATCGCTTCCACGGCTTCTAGGGTTCTCCTACAAAGGTAAAATGTAAGACCGACCCAAATTATTTTATCCATCCAAACATTTTTGTAGAACATTCTTACTCTCTATCTTCAGCCCCTGACATGGTTGCCATACAAAATTTTAAAAAATAAGGTAAAAACCGCTACAACTTCCCCGGAGTCGCCCGCAGAGGAAAAATATGTATCACAGACCCCCATTAGTTTTTTCTCCCAAACGTATTCCTAGAGCATACTTACCTCCTATCTCCACGCCCTAAGGGGGTTACCATACAAAATTTACAAAAATGATATGAAAATGCCAACAACTTCTTCAGAGTTGGCCTTAGAGCAATAAAGTGCACCATGGACCCCCATTGATTTCTTCTCCCAAACATGTTCCTAGAACATACTTACCCCCATCTCCGCGCCCTAAGGGGGTTGCCATACAAAATTTACAAAAATTATATGAAAATGCCCACAACTTCTTCAGAGTTGGCTTTAGAGCAATAAAGTGTACGACCGACCCCCATTAGTTTTCCTTCTCAAACATATTCCTAGAATATACTTACCCCCTGTCTCCACGCCCTAAGGGGGTTGCCATACAAAATTTACAAAAATGATATGAAAATGCCCACAACTTCTCCAGAGTTGGCCTTAGAGCATTTAAGTGTACGACCAACCTCCATTAGTTTTCCTTCCTAAACATATTCCTAGAATATACTTACCCCCTGTCTCCACGCCCTAAGGGAGTTGCCATACAAAATTTACAAAAATGATATGAAAATGCCCACAACTTCTTCAGAGTTGGCTTTAGAGCAATAAAAAGCACTACGGACACCCATTAATTTCTTCTCCCAAACATGCTCCTAGAACATACTTACCCCCATCTCCGCGCCCTAAAGGGGTTGCCTTACAAAATTTACAAAAATGATATGAAAATGCCCACAACTTCTTCAGAGTTGGCTTTAGAGCAATAAGTGTACGACCGACCCCCATTAGTTTTCCTTCCCAAACATATTCCTAGAAAATGCTTACCCCCTATCGCCACGCTCTAAGGGGGTTGCCATACAAAATTCATAAATAAAAATTATATGAATATGCCCACAACTTCTTCGGAGTTGGCTTAAGAGCAATAAAGTGTACGACCGACCCCCATTAGTTTTCCTTCCCAAACATATTCCTAGAATACACTTACCCCCTATCTACACGCCCTAAGGGGGTTGCCATACAAAATTTGTAAAAATTAGGATAAGAACCCCTACAACTTCTCCGTCCCCCGTGGAGCGTTAAAAAATGACACCGATCCCTATTTAAAAATTGTAAATATTTCATAAGTAAAAAAATGGATAAAAATAAAAAAAAATTGGGATTGCGAAAGGTCAATGTGAAGGGTATATAAGATTTGGCACAGCCGAATATGGCGCTCTTACTTGTTTTTAAGTTGGGGCGATCTATACTTTTGCCATTTTCTTTGGGCTCTTCTTTTTTCAGATAAGAGCTTTTCAACATCGGTTGTATCTGGCCTGACAGTAGGTAGAAGAAGCATGTTTAAAGGCTTTTTTGATATTTTCATTGAGTCTTCTCAGGCAATCATCGATTTCTTCGGAAGTTTTTAGAGGTTGGTTTTCCGTACAGTGCGGGCTGATAAATTTTTTGTGTTTTAACCAATTTATTGTTTTTGACAAAAAAATATCACTAGTTACAATTTGGTGAGGACTGCAAATAGTGGAAATTGTGGGTGAGTGATCAGAAGATAAATCCAAGGAGGCTTGAGCCTCAATAAGCTCAGGGGATATACCTTTTGCTACGCCAAAATCTATTACGTCTGGTATTTTATTGTGGTCAGTTGGCTAATATGTTGGTTGTCCAGTTGAAATAACGTGAAGTCTCATTTCCGATACAGAATCATACAAGACACGACCTCTGGAACTTATTAGGCGGAAGCCACAGTAGCTCCCATACAAATTACCGATTTTTATGAAATTTGCGATACGCTATATCTCGGAAACTATAACAGATATGAATAGTAAATGTTTTACAAAAAATAATTGGACAACAAGGCCTACGCTTTGAAGCAAATTTTTTTTGAGTGGGGACAAAAAAGGGGTAGCTTCTACACAAATTAACGATTTCTATGAAATTTTCGATACGCTATATCTCGGAAACTATATCAGTTATCGACATCAAATGTTCTACAAAAAGTAATCGGACAGCAAGACCTACGCTTTGAAGAAAAATTTTTTTGAGAAGGGGCAGGGAAAGGGTTAGCACCCATTCAAATTAACAATTTTTATGAAATTTTCGATACGCTACTCCTGGAAAACTTTTAGAGCTATCGACTTCAAATATTCTACAAAAAGTAATAATGAACAAACTCATACATTTTGGAGAAAAAGTTTGAGAGGAGCAGGGAGACCAGAACATCCCATAACATTTAACAACATTTATTAACCTTTAGATATGAATATTTCTATTATTCATACGAACGTTAAAATTTTGTATAGTTTTCTATGGACTTTAGAGCTCGCACAAGGTTTTTTTATTATATTATTTGCAGTACAAAATTACTCGGCTGCGTATATTAAAAGACCAATGTGAAGGGTATATAAGATTCGGCACGGCCGAATATAGCGCTTACTTGTTTTATTATTTAGTTTGTTTTTTTTTTCTTTTCTCACTAATATATGTATGTATATTAATAAATTCGTTTGCCACTTATTACTAATATCACCTATTACCAATATTACACTCGCGTAGACACGTCCATACACTACGAGATTAAGAATGCAACTGAAACAGCAAATATGTAAAAATATGTTTATCTTTTTTAATAGTACTTTGGCTATTAAATAAAATTTTGAGATTATATGTATCAACCCTTGTTAAAAAAAATTGTACGGGGGTACGTTTTCCCCTGATCCGATCCTAAATTTATTTGCCTCAAATAGAAAAATGTGTACTAAAACAGTTTTAACGAAATTTAAAACAGATAGCGACTTCAGTTCTCGAAAAATTCAATAATGTCCATTTAATTTGTATGAGAGGTGCTACGCCCACTTAAAGAAAAAAAGTAAAATAGACTCCGTTCAGGAGTTAAAAAATAACATTGGTGAACAAATCCTCCAAATCAGATAATTTGTTCCGGAGAAAAAACAAGACAATCAAAAAAACTATTCCTCTTTATTATGTTAGCTAGTATAGATATTATAGATTAGCAAACCATAAGCATGCACATACAGGCAGCGATGCCAATTTAATGCTTTTAGCACTATTTTTGGTGATTTCTAATGACTCAAAACACCAAATTTTTAGTTTTTGTATCCAACTGAGAAATAGCACTAAGCTGGTACTTTTTGATTTTTCGATAGTGCTTTTAGTGCTTTTTAAAAGTTAAAAAACTTTAAAATTCATCAGTATTTATTGTATGCAGTGACTGTTTTTGCAAGTCTCACGAATGTTTTGTTCGCCTAGAAACTCGTTGTTTATCTCACAGTATGTAAATTGGTATTTTTATTAAAAAGCATAAATACTGCTCGATTACCAATACACTTTAACATTTTTTAGTCAAACTTTAGAAACCGAATATGCTTGATCTTTTTTTCAAAGCGGCTGTGTGCAGCGTTGCCAGAATGATGATTTTTTCATATTTTTTGGCAAAAATATGATTTAAAGATTTTTGCCTCAAATGATGATTTTTTATATTGAGCTATTAAAAAATATGTGCAAATACTAAATTTGTATCAGCAGTAAATTACAAAACAAAAAAAATAATAAGGGTTTGTGCCAGGTTGTCGTTTATTGCTTATGTACACTTAACATATCGCTTGGTCAATATTACAAGGCTGTATGCAATACTTTTTTAGGTTTAGAGTAAATGAAATGTAAGGGTTGTTTATGAAAATGCTTACATTACTCGATATAAAATGAAATAAAATTTAAAACAAACATGTATTAATTTTATTATTTTTTTACAGTTAGTTTTAAGTTGAATTTTTTAGTAATCATTTATATATAGACTTCTTCGTTTTGTAAAAAGAATTTTCCAAATCAAGGTTATTATTAAAATTCATATTACAATATGTTGGTTTTATAAAAATTTTCTAAAACGTTGGAATTAAAATTACATACGAAACTCCTTAATTTTTTTACATATTTTGATGGTTTTAACTAGTTGAATTAAAAAGTTTACATCGGCATCCAGCCAGGCGGATGGCCGGACAAACATCGCTATGTACACTTTTGGTGTTAGTAAATGCGGATTTTTTACTCTTGTTTAAAATATTAATTAGGACAAGAACACTATATCCCCACCACCAAGCTCACGTGGATAAATAACGCTCGAACGTTGTGATGTTCAAACATCCCTGATTCTGAACTTTTGTGACATAAAACTATAAAACCCTGTTGCTTGCAAGGGCCAGAGGTACTCTACAGCCTCTCGATCAACACTAAAAGTCGCGCATTGTCATATACAACCCTGACATTTTATTAACACTAAGCCTGAAAAAATATTAGATACAGCTTTGTAATATTGACTAAACGATATGAAAAGTATATGTGTATATACACTCTAAACCACTTTTGTTGAAAATTACGTCAATAATAGTAGGCAACACTTTACAGACTATTTTCGACTTAAAATTAGACACGTAATTTTTTCAACTTTTTGTTGATTTTTAAACAAAATATGTTTAAATTTTGTATACATATTGTGTCTAATTTTTTCTTCCCCTTTGACTTAATTTTCAACCATTTTTTTAGTTAAAAATCCATATAATAAACAGTTTAATTTTATTTATTTAAACTAAAAAAACTTAAGTTATAAAAATTTCTTTAAGTTATAAGCATTTGTTAAAAACATCGACTCACGGTTCTTGCGACGCTTAATTGACAATTGCATCAATTTTGCGTATCAAGGTGTTGATTTTCCTTAAATTGTTTATATGGAGCTTTTTGTCTCTCATTTGCGAGTTGATATGTAATTCTCCTCTATTGATGTTTCTAGAAATATAAAAGGTTATGAAATTAAAGAAACTTTCGCTATTAAAAAAGCCTTTAAAAAAATTACCAATTATGGATATCCATTGAGTTACGACTTCTATTTGATTTTTACCTCATCAAGCGTGGTACCAAACTGTTAATTAAAAAAAACACATACACATATTTAGAGCTTGAGATTTTAAAACTAAGTTTTAATGACATTTTTCAATTACCTTGTATTCCTCAAAGACAAGGGTATCTTTCTCTTTAAAAAATTTGCAAATCGCCTTTATTATACATTTTTCTTCAGAATTTTGCTGAAGGCCAAAGAAAGTTTTTATTATTATTGAATTTATTTTTAATTTATTAACGTCAAGCTCCATTAGTTTGTAAAAGTGTCAGTAAAGGCAGTATTTTTTAAAAATATTTGGCCATTGGCTTAGAATGTCTTTGACAGTTGCAGGTTGTTGCGAGTTAAAAAATTTCTCTGAACTAAAAAACAATCCGCCATCTACCTTTTAACAGTTTATTCTTTACTAGCCAATTTCACTTATAATTTTAACTTTATTTTTTAATTTAAGTAATAAATGTTACCGACTACATACAAACAACTAATTATTATAAATAATTATGATATCCTTACACACAAGATATTAATTTTTTAATTCTGTAGAAAATCACGTGTTCTTTTATTAAATCGTGTACACTTTTATGCTTCTTCTTTCTTAATTGTTTATTCCATACATTTTAAAAGTGTTTTTAGACAGATATGTTTAATATTTTACATTTTGATGTTTATAGACACATATTGCTAGCTTTTAAGTATATATTGTTGAAAAATAAACACTTTTAACGGAAAAATATGACTTTTGTTTAAAATTACATAATTTTTGTTTTTTAATTTCTAATAATATAAAAATCGACCCAATTTTAGGCAACAAGACTTTTTTCAACAATTAATTAGGTCATATATGATCGTAAATTTTTGAAAATGTTTTAGAGTGTACACTCTAAACCACTTTTGTTGAAAATTACGTCAATAATAGTAGGCAACACTTTACAGACTATTTTCGACCTAAAATTAGACATGTAATTTTTTTCAACTTTTTGTTGATTTTTAAACAAAATATGTTTAAATTTTTTACACATATTGTGTCTAATTTTTTCTTTCCCTTTGACTTAATTTTCAACCCTTTTTTAAATAAAAATGCAAAAAATTTGCATAAATTCACCAAACACCTGATCGAAACTTTTGTTTTTACAAACGCGACTTTTGAAAGAATGACTCCGTGTAAAGTGGACTGCATAGGGATTATAATTATTAAATATTTTCTCGCATTTTAAGTACAAACACTTAAACACATTGCTTTTTTCTTCTTTATGGGCGTACAAATGCAAGTGATAAATTGTTAATGTTTGAAATTTTTTTTCACATATGCTACATTCGAACATTTTTTTATTATTTTAACAAAATTCACTTGTAATATTAATTTTTTTTAATTTAAGTAATAAATGTTACCGACTACACACAAATAACAAATTACTATTATTAATTATAATATCCTTACACACTAGATATTATTTTTTTTTAATTATGTAGAAAATCAGAACACGTGATTTATTTAATCGTATACACTTTTATGCTTCTTCTTTCTTAACTGTTTATTCCATACATTTTAATAGTGTTTTTAGACAAATATTAAGCATTATTAAACATTTCGATGTTTTTAGACACATGTTGCTAGCTTTTAAGCATATATTGTTAAAAATAAACACTTTTTGCAGAAAAATATTACTTTTGTTTAAAATTACATATATTAAGCTTTTTTATTTCTAACAATATAAAAAACGACCCAATTTTAGGCAACAAGACTTTTTTCAACAATAAATTAGGTCATATATGATCGTAAATTTATGAAAATGTTTTAGAGTGTAGATAGAAGGAATAAACGACAAGCTGGAACAAAATTTTAGATTGTCTTTAATTTACTCTTGATAACATTTGTAAACAAATAATGTATTTCCACGTACTTTTAAAGAGCTATATATAAAAACTCATAAATTTTAACTATAAAAAATCATCATTTGAGGAAAAAAATCATCAAATCATATTGTTGACCAAAAATCATCAAAAATATTATAAAAACATCATTCTGGCAACGCTGATTGCGGGACACTTTTTTTAGTTGCACCAAATTGGTTTTAAAATCGAGTAGAGTGAAAGTTCACAGCTAAGACGAAGAACAGAATTCCTGCCAATTAGCCAATGAATTTGTGTAGCTTAAAGTTTCATTTGAGTCAACTTGGCATCTATTTGCGACTTCCATGTTGAAGACGATCTAGGGGAATGCCAAGGTATTCCGTCTCAAATCGTTAAGGCACCATATTTATGGTTGCTAAAAAAAATGGGGAGGACGCTTCTTTGCGTAAAGTTAAGGTAACGTGGGTGTATTTTTGTTTATTTATTTTAATACCCCATAGCTTTGCCTAGTTCTCTACTTTGGTAATGTGATATTACAATTAGTGCGAAGCCTCTTTAGGGTATTTATGATTACTAAAAAGGCGATATCATTAGCAAATGTCGGCGTGTATGACTGTAGGTGGGCAACAAATACAGAATTAGCCCTAGGATACTCCCTTGAGGCACGCCTGTCATTATGGGCTGAGGGCAGCTAAAATAGTTTCCTTCTTTTATCATAAATTGACGACCGGTTTTGTAATTTTTTAAATGGTTAAAGAGATTTACTGGCAAGTTCAGATCTAGTTTCTGAAAAACATTAATGAAAAGCGTGGACCATTATTTTTTTCCTCAAAAGGCTTTTCTTATAACCTGTACAAATCTGTGGGTTTGTTTGATTGTGTTATGTTGATTCCCTAAGTCAAATACGTGATTTAAAATGCAGTTATTGGCATTCAAGATCAGGGTCAGTTTGTTTCTAAGGAATTTATTGAACAATTCAGACATAGTTCGTAACAGACTTATAGGCCTGTAAGACTCCACGTTCGAAAGATTTTTTCTAAGATAAGAAGTCATTTTTACTAGGTCAACTTTCCATACTGGCGGGTATTGTTCAAGCCGTAATATGATGTAAAAACAAGTCAGAGCGCTATATTCGGCTGTGCCGAATCTTATATACCCTTCACATTGGTCTTAAAATATGTTATGGGATGTTCTAGTCCCCCTGCTCTTCTCCAACCTTTTCTCCAAAATGTATGAATTATTTGATTATTACTTTTTGTAGAATATTCGAAGTCGATATCTGTTATAGTTTCCGAAATATAGCGTATCGAATATTTTATAAAAACTGTTAATTTGTATGGGAGCTACCCCTTTTTTTCCCCCACTCAAAAAATTTTTTCTTTGAAGCGTAGGCTTTGTTGCCCAAATACTTTTTGTAGAACATTTCATTTCGATATCTGTTATAGTTTCCGAGATATAGCGTATCGAATATTTCATAAAAATCGTTAATTTGTATGGGAGCTACTCCTTTTTTTGCCCCCACTCAAAAATTTTTTTCTCTGAAGCGTAGGCCTTGTTGCCCAATTACTTTTGGTAGAACATTTCATTTCGATATCTGTTACAGTTTTCGAGATATAGCGTATCGAATATTTTATAAAAATTGTTAATTTGTATGGGAGCTACCCCTTTTTTTGCCCCCACTCAAAAAATTTTTTTCTTTGAAGCGTAGGCCTTGTTGCCCAATAACTTTTTGTAGAACATTTGATTTCGATATCTGTTATAGTTTTCGAGATATAGCGTATCGAATATTTTATAAAAATTGTTCATTTGTATGGCAGCTACCCCTTTTTTTGGTCCAACTCAAAAAATTTTTTCTTTAAAGCGTAGGCCTTGTTGCCTTATTACTTTTTGTAGAACATTTCATTTCGATATACGTATTGTTTTCGAGATATAGCGTATCGAATATTTTATAAAAATTGTTAATTTGTATGGGAGCTACCACTTTTTTGCCCCCACTCAAAAAATTTTTTCTTTGAAGCGTAGGCCTTGTTGCCCAATTACTGTTTGTAGAACATTCCATTTCGATATCTGTTATAGTTTTCGAGATATAGCGTATCGAATATTTCATAAAAATCGTTAATTTGTATGGGAGCTACCCCTTTTTTTGGCCCAACTCAAAAATTTTTTTCTTTAAAGCGTAGGCCTGGTTGCCCAATTACTTTTTGTTGAACATTTCATTTCGATATCTGTTATAGTTTTCGAGATATAGCGTATCGAATATTTTATAAAAATTGTTAATATGTATGGGAGCTACCCGTTTTTTTGCCCCCACTCAAAAAATTTTTTCTTTAAAGTGTAGGTCTTAGCGTACAATTACTTTTTGTAGAACATTTTAAGTCGATAGCTTTTATAGTTTCCGAGATATAGCGTATCGAATATTTCATAAAAATCGTTAATTTGTATGGGAGCTACCCCTTTTTTTGCCCCCACTCAAAAAAATTTTTTCTTTGAAGCGTAGGCCTTGTTGCCCAATAACTTTTTTTACAACATTTGATTTCGATATCTGTTATAATTTTCGAGATATAGCGTATCGAATATTTTATAAAAATTGTTCATTTGTATGGGAGCTACCCCTTTTTTTGGTCCCACTCAAAAAATTTTTTCTTTAAAGCGTAGGCCTTGTTGCCTTATTACTTTTTGTAGAACATTTCATTTCGATATCTGTTATAGTTTTCGAGATATAGCGTATCGAATATTTCATAAAAATTGTTAATTTGTATGGGAGCTATCCCTTTTTTTGCCCCCACTCAAAAAATTTTTCTTTAAAGTGTACTTTTTGTAGAACATTTTAAGTCGATAGCTTTTATAGTTTCCGAGATATAGCGTATCGAATATTTCATAAAAATCGTTAATTTGTATGGGAGCTACCCCTTTTTTTGCCCCCACTCAAAAAATTTTTTCTCTGAAGCGTAGGCCTTGTTGCCCAATTAATTTTGGTAGAACATTTCATTTCAATATCTGTTACAGTTTTCGAGATATAGCGTATCGAATATTTTATAAAAATTGTTAATTTGTATGGGAGCTACTCCTTTTTTTGCCCCCACTCAAAAATATTTTTCCTTTGAAGCGTAGGCCTTGTTGCCCAATTACTTTTTGTAGAACATTTCATTTCGATATCTGTTATAGTTTTTGAGATATAGCGTATCGAATATTTTATAAAAATTGTTAATTTGTATGGGAGCTACCCCTTTTTTTGCCCCCACTCAAAAAATTTTTTCTTTGAAGCGTAGGCCTTGTTGCCCAATTACTTTTTGAAGAACATTTCATTTCGATAGCTGTTATAGTTTTCGAGATATAGCGCATAAAATATTTCACCAAATTTGTGCAATTGTAGGAAAAATACTCCTTCCCCTGGTCCTATCTGAAAAAACTTTTTCCATTATTTAGGTCCCTTCTTTAGGAGTACCTGTAACAAGTTTTGTGGCAAGAGTGACTATACTTACTGAGATATATAGGGATATATGCTCAGATTTTTTCCTAAAAAAATGGGTTTGTTTTGGGTTTTCGCTTATATCTATGTCAATAGTGAACCGATTTTGTCTGATTTTAAATAGCGATCGGCTGGGGGATATTTCTAACAATTTGACTCCAATAACTGGTCGGTATCGTTTTATATGACTCCGGAAACTTGATTTCAACAGACGGACAGACAGACAGACGGACATGGCTATATCAACTTCCCTATCTATAAGGATTCAGAATATATATACTTTATGGGGTCGCAAATGAATAATAAAGAAATTACAAACGGAATGACAAACTGATATATACCCTTATCACTATGTGGAGGGTATATAAAAGATTTACACTTGTAAAAATTTTTTTCGATAGTAGAGTTCTGTTTCGCTTTTGCTTTTTTCCTCCGAGCTAGTGGACGAGCTCTGAGGAGTATTATTTATTGATTGATTCTTCTTACAAACTACGTGCCTTATTTATACTAATTTGGGATTGATTAAAAAAACTTAGTATCCCCTTAATTCTATTGATAAATGCTAAGAATGTAAAATTAAATATATTTCTCCTTTAAGATAGTCACTCAAAATAATAGTCGTAATTTTATTTAAAAGGAATGCAAGAAATGCAGCGTGAAAATACTCCATATTGATCGCGGAGGGTCATGTTTTAGTAAACATTAAATTATCTTGGTGTATGATAATATGACGCTTGCTTGCGTGCAATTAATTTGCCAATTGTTACTATTATGTTAACGTGCTTTCAGACGATATGTATTTTACACATGACTTGTCAAATTTTGCAGTGCGAAATTGATATCTGCCGTCTGAACGCGCTTAAACATTGCATGTGTGAAACACATATCGAGCCTTTGGTGCAATACCGTAGTAATTCAAAAAATCGTGAACTGAGAAAAATGCATTTGAAGTTTTGAACCATCTTTTTGATAGTATTTTCGTTTACTAAAGTTATTTTTTTACAAGTTTTTAAATAAAAAGGAATGTTTTTAATTAAAAAAAGCCCAAAAATTATTAAAAATATGAAATATTTATTTATATTTAAATACTTTGTATCAACCTAACAATGATGTATCGTTATTGTCACAAAACCTATGGAAAACTTAAAAATTAATTCGAAATATAACGTTATAGCAAATAAACTTTTAAGATTTTTTAAATTAAACCATTAGCATAAGAAGAAATGATAACCATTTTTTTCTAACAAAGTTGTAATATGAAATAATACGAACAAGTAAAAAAGAAATCAAATTATGCAGTTCTGTTTTTGTGCCTAAAACGTAGCAAAAAATAATATTGCTTTATACTTTTAGCAAATTTCTTGTCATAAAGGAAATATTTCGTTATTGCAAATAAATATTGTTGGAAATACCTAGAGGCAATAAAGACATTTTTAGCTGTAGAATCTGAACAGTTAGGGGTGGAATCATAATCTTTTTTTCTTTAGATAGATATTTCCCCAAAGATAATTTCTGCATACCCAGCTCAAAAAATTCAAATTTTGAGTTACTACGGTATTGCACCAAAGGCTCGATATGTAAATGTCATATGACAAATTTATAATTAGAGCGTGCTCTATTTTCATCTGACAAAGCATGTGCCATCAGCTGTTTTTAGAATAACAACAAGGAAAAGTAAGTTGTTTATTTTGGTTTGGAGGTTATGTCAGATGTAATTACATATGAACGTGTGAAAGCAAAAACTATAAACCGTCTGTAAAATGACAATTTTGACAGACATATACAAATACATGTGGACTACAAAAGTGACAAGTCATGTGTAAACCACTTTTAGTTGTGTCGGTACACAAGTAATTAGTAATGCTCTACAGTGGTACTCACGCTACACGTCCACTTTTGTTACATTGACATTCTTGATTAATAATAATTCCCAGTATATTGATTTATTATTTATATTTGTTATTTAGTAATATAATTTTTCTTGTATTATATTGGATTGTATTTCGAAATACAATATGCTACTTAAATTTATTTTTATATTTTCTTCATTATAATATATCCTAATTCTATTTTTATGTACTATTTGTTCTTTTTTGTGTTATTATATTATATAGTTAAATTATTTCGTTCATAAACTCTTTAAATTTTATATGGGCCTCTATATTACGGTTGGCCTGATTAATTTTTTTTTATAAAACTATTTCTATCCTAATGAAGTTTCTAATTTAAATAACTCCTATCCCATAGTAGTTGAGCTCTTTTATGTGCTACTTGTAATCTAAATTTCGCCTTTTTGGCGTAGTCGTCTACGTTGTATAGTGACCCCACTATCTGTCTACTCAGTCAAACTGTTAAAATCTGTTCGGTATTCTTTAAAAAACTAATTGATATGGTTAATAATTTTGAACAGTAGAGGGCGTGGTATTAAAACAGTATGTGAAGTATTTAAGTCATTTGTCTCAGTCAGTTTTGTCTACTGATGTGTAAGATCGAACGTATTTACTAAAAGTTCTGTGAAGTTTTTCGATTGTCCCTAATGTTTAGTGATGATGATCTGTCTAAGTTGTTTTTCCAATTTTCGGCAGCTCGCACAGTGAAGGCAAGAACAACGTTTTAAAAATTGTCTTAGCATTTTTGTTTGTTACTGGTATAGTAACCAAATATTTCTTAAAATCACATATTAGCGCCACGGTATATTCATTGTATCCACGAACACTGTATCGAATGCTGTAATTGGTGTTTGTGTAACATCTAATAAATTTTTTAAATGCCTTGTGGTTTTCGCTATTTGACACTAGTGGCATTCTTTTACATACCTTGTGATATATTTGGACATATAATAATAATAATAATAAAACAATAATAATATCTTCGTATTTTTTCTACCGTCCCACAGTGGGTTCGATGACACCAAAAGTGGCGCCGTAATTTATTTTTTTTTTAATTTTGTTTTCAAATCGTTAAATATGCATAAAAAGGCATATTCTGAAAAAAAGATACACGGAAAAAATTTTTTTTTACGATTTTATACCCATTTTTATTTTTCGGAAAATTGTAGTTTGTTTCAGAATTTTCGCTGTAATTTCAAAATGGAAAGTGATTTTTTTAAAAAATGAGAAGCAAATAAAAGCTTACATTGTCTTCTTTCTAAAAAATAAATATATATGTTGCATATATATGAATATAAGTTTAATTTAAAGTCTGAATTTGGGTTTTGAAGGATTTCGAGAACCTTACAACTTTTTAAAACAAGTAATTTTTTTTGTTTATCAATAATTGCTATACACTTAAAAAGAAACTGAAATAACGTGAAACTCACGAATGTACTCAAAACAACAACCAGTTTATTTCAAAATATTTTAAGTGAATGAAAAAACATATAAAAGGGAAAACTTAGAACTAATAAAAATTATGAAGTATAACGTTTGCCAACTTGATTTTATATCCAAAAATATTAGAAGGTTGTTTCTTTTTAAAACAGGTTACAACATTGGACTTAATACGGATCAAATTTTTTCCTTGCACTTTTAATCCGCTGTGATCGACGCAACCCTTTGGCTGACGAATGGGGGAGCTTGTTTTGTTGATTTGAAGAGGTTTCTGTCTCAAGGGTTGCCTGAGCCTGGGCTATATTTTGAGCGGTTGCGTTTGTTCCAAAATTCGAACTTTGTTCCATAGAGAGTTGGACGGTTGGCAATTCAACATCTATATCGATTTCTTCACTTGTTTTTAAACTTGGTGCGGCCTTAGATATTCGGCTTTTTAGCTGATTTTGATGTCTTCTTATATCGCCCAACTCACTCCTTATAGTGTACATAAGCTTACCTTTAGCACTCGCTATTACACCTTTTATCCACTTTTTCCCCCCAGAAAAATTTCTAGCATACACGAGGTCGGCAACCTTAAACTAAGTTTTGTTCTCAACCGCAACATGTTTCGAAGGAAACAACGCTGATAAAATTGTACGCGGTTGGCGCCCATGAAGAAGCTCCGCCGGCGACTTACCAGTTAGAGTGTTTGGCGTGGTTCGGTATGTTGCTAGGAATTTAAAAACTGCTCTAGATTTATCTTGATTATCGACCATGTTTTTTTTAAAACACTCCTTAAATGTACGAACGGCTCGTTCCGCTAATCCATTCGACGAAAGGTGGAATGGTGCACTTGTAATGTGTTCAATGCAATTTCTTTGACAAAAATCATTAAACTCCTTAGAAGAAAATTGACTCCCATTATCACTTACAATTGTGCAAGGAATACCCTCAACTGAGAATATATCCTGAAGAGCATGAATGGTTGTAGACGAAGTGGATGTTGACATCTCAACTACATAAGGAAAACGCATCTACCACCACTAACCACATCCTTGAAAAAAATGGCCCCGCAAAATCAACATGAATTCTTTCCCACGGTTGACTAGCCTCAGGCCAAGGTAAAAACTCTCGAACTGGGTTGCTACCATTTTCTTGACATGCCTCACAGCCTCTTGACAAATTTTCAATAGCTTCGTCAATGTTAGGAAACCAGACGTATCGGCGTGCAATTTGTTTCATACGACTTTTCCCCCAATGACCTTCATGAATCTTTTCCAAAATATTCTGACGCAAGGATGAAGGAATGACTGCTCTTAGATAGTCAGTTTGAAGAAGAACCACACCATTCACCACAGATAAAGACATTTTTCTTGAGAAGAATGGAAATAAATCCCTCTGAGATATCTTAACATTTTCAGGCCAACCTTCATTAACATACTGCAAAACCTGCTTCATAATGGCATCGTTTTTTGTGTGCTCTGCAATCACTCGACCATTTACAGGAAAATCCGCAATGGTCGACTCATAAACATTCTCTATATCCAGCATACCTTTTTCATATGTATCAAACTTGATATCTCCCCCCACTGTAAGCCTTGACAAAGCATCAGCGTTGCCATGACTAGTGGTATTTTCATAACGAATATCATATTCATATGATTGCAAAATAATTGCCCATCTTTGAAGACGATGAAGTGTCATAACCGGCAACTTTTTATGAGGATCAAATAAAGTTGTCAGCGCCTTATGGTCCGTTGTTAACTCAAAATGTCGCCCATAAATATATTGATGAAAACGTGTTACCCCAAAAATTATTTCAAGCGCTTCCTTTTCTATCTGGGAGTACTTACACTGGCTATCATTTAAAGTCTTGGATGCAAATGATATTGGTTTTTCTGTACCATCTGGATAGCGATGTGACAAGACTGCCCCTATGCCACTCTTTGAAGCATCGGTCGCTAAAATGATTGGCAACTGTTCATCATAATGCGCCAAGTTAGCTACTTGAATAATATCTTCTTTTAACATTTTAAAAGCCTTCTCTTGTCTCGGACCCCATACGAACTTAACCTTGCTTTTCCTTAGTTCATTTAGAGGCGCAGCTTTTGTCGAAAAGTTTTGTATAAACTTATTATAGTAGTTTAACTTACCAATAAAAGCTTCCACTTCTTTGACATTTTTAGGACGTGGCATGAGCCTAATTGCTTCCAATTTTTTCTGTGAGGGCATAATACCAGTTGAATTTATTATATGACCAACATATTCAATTTTACTTTGAGCAAATGAACATTTTTCTTTTTTACACCTGAGACCATTGCTTTCTTACCTCTGAAACAACGCTTCCAAATTTTTAATGTGCTCCTGATCACTTCGTCCCGTTATTATAATATCATCAAGATACACTGCGCAACCCGGTATTCCCGAGACCAATTTCTCCATAAACCTTTGAAAAATTCCTGGAGCACTTGAAATTCCAAATGGCATCCTTTGATACTGGAACAAACCGAAAGGTGTGTTTATGGCCATCAACTCTTTTGCTGAATCGGATAACACAATTTGAAGATACGCATCACTTAAGTCTACCTTACTAAACAGTTTTCCTCCTTGAAGCTTATGAAACAATTCTTCAATTTTAGGTATTGGATAACGATCCACCTCAATTTGAGAATTAAGTGTTACCTTAAAATCCGCGCAAATCCTTAAGCGGCAATCCGGTTTCTTCACCACGACAATCGGAGATGCCCATTTAATTGATTCTATTGGCCTGAGAACCTTTAACGATACTAAGCGATTCAATTCAGCTCGAACAGCTTCATGTTGGCTAAATGGAATATTATATGGCTTACAAAATTTAGGTTAACACCCAGACTTCAACTTGATTTCAGCCTTAAAACTCGTACATTCGCCAAGAGATTGCGAAAAAAGAAGTCTGTGGTTGTTAGTTACACGATTAATAGCACCTAACAAATGATTTTTATCCGATTCAAGCGCAGTTACACTGCAGGAATTTACAGCCAAATGGTCTGCCGATAACTTTATTTCAAAATTTAACTTACGAAACCAATCCAACCCAAGAATGTTGTTTGCATTGGCGCTGTTGACCACATAGAGAACTAATTCCTGAGAACAATTATTCCAAACTATACGGACCTTAATATACCCTTTTAAAGCAAGGAGGCTACCACCATAAGCTCGTAACACCTTTTTTGTTGGGCAACATTGTGGACTGCCCAAATTTGTATAGGTTTCCAAACCAATTAACGAACAAGTTGCACCTGTGTCAACTTGAAAAACGCAATTACAATCGTTAACATTGATATTTACAAAAATTTTCTCATTTTTTGACAAGCCTGTATTATAAACTTCCAAATAAGATGGCTCCAAAACTTCGGCTAAGTCAATAGTTTCTAAAGATTCATTACTAGTTGTCACCGCATTTACCTGACTCTCAAATTTAATGCCACCTTGGTTAGCTGAACGCGATTTACCAGGTGCCCTTTCCTTGAACTGACACACACTAGAGATATGCCCTTGCTTTGAACATATATTACAAACAGTTTTATTTTTGTAATGAAAACAATCGATTCTTGAATGTTTACTTCCACAGCCTAAACAGGATTTCAGAGTCCTGTCACCTCCCCTATCGTTAACTACTTTGTTATTTCTCCTTACACGCTGCATAGCAAAAACCTCTGACTCTTCCTCACCCTTTATTTCTAAACATGCGTTTACGGTTGATTCATATATACTAGCTATTTGAATGACTTCCTCCAAAGAAGGATTAGACTTTTGGAAGGCTGCTGAACGAACTTTATCATGCGGAGTATGTATCACTAACATATCGCGAATTTCATTATCTATATACGAATGAGAACAACCCGCTCTCTCGCAGCAAAACATGCAGTCCTTTGCCGCCCCTCTAAGATCTGCTACCCAATCGGTATACGTCTGATTAGGTTTCATTTTTGTTTTATAGAAACGCACTCTAGCAGCAAGAACATGCTGCCTCTTGACCAAATGCTCCTTTAATTTTATAGTTATACTTTTGTAGCTCTGCTCCTCTACCTTACCCTCAAAAAGCTTCTGCAAAAGCTCTAACGAGTCACTACCAATCCAACTAAGGAGGCAAGCACGTTTAACCTCTTCAGATTTGACACTGTTTGCTACAAAATGCTGCTCTAACTGAAGAAAATATGTTGGCCAGTTATCCGTATCATGTGAAAAACAGCGAAAATTTGAGACAGACGACTGAACTCTTTCTGATACCAGCAACCTGGACATCCTCTGTTGATTTTCCTCCATAAGCTGATTCAAAAATTGTTGATTCGGTATTTGAAGATGTTGTAGCAATTGCGAGATTGCCTAAGTATCCATCATAGACTTCGCCTTGAAAAATCCTCGTCGCCAAATGAAATAACGTGAAACTCACGAATGTACTCAAAACAACAACCAGCTTATTTCAAAATATTTTAAGTGAATGAAAAAACATATAAAAGGGAAAACTTAAAACTAATAAAAATTATGAAGTATAACGTTTGCCAACTTGATTTTATATCCAAAAATATTAGAAGGTTGTTTCTTTTTAAAACAGGTTACAACAGAAACCATATTATGTTCATTCTCACCTTCATCATCATAATCTTTGCTATCATTACTCTCACTTTCATGTATTTCTTGAAAAATAATGGGCGATAGCAAAAGCTGTAGTTCGGAATTTGATAACTGTTGCTTTTCTTTCCGCTCATTTTGTTTATTAATACTAGATATGAATGGATATGAGCTAGGGTCTTTTATATTCCTGACTTTTTGCTTCCCGGAAAACAGAAAATCGAAAATTTATTCCCCGGTAATTCCAGGAGTCCCGCGCTTTAAAAAAAGAAAAACTTACAGGTTGTACTAATAAAAATCAGTTTTAATTTTTAAATAAAACTAGTAAGAGCGTTATATTCGGCTGTGCCGAATCTTATATACCTTTCACATTGGTCTTTAAATATACCCAGCCGAGTAATTTTGTACTGCAAATAACATAATAAAAATCCTTGTGCGAGTTTTAAAGTCCATAGGAAATTTTACAAAATTTTAACGTTCGTATGAATAATAGAAATAGATGAGGAACGTTTGAGGTCGACAGTAATGCAAGTTTTTGACATTATTTATATTAAAAGGTTAATAAAAGTTGTTAATTTTTATGGGATATTCTAGTCCCCCTGCTCCTCTCCAACTTTTATTCCAAAATGAATGAATTATTTGATTATTACTTTTTGTGGAATATTCGAAGTCGGTAGTTGTTATAGTTTTCCAGATGTGGCGTATCGCAAATTTCATAAAAATTCTTAGCTTGTATTAGAGCTACCCCTTCCCCTACCCCTGCCCAAAAAAACTTTTTTTTAATGTAGGTCTAATCCTGTTACTTTTTGCAAAACATTTGAAGTCAATTTCTGTTATAGTTTCCTAAATTTAGCATATCGAAAATTTCATAAAAATTGTTAATTTGTATGGGATATCATCCCCTTTGTCCATCTTCCACCCAAAAAATTTTTTCTTAAAAACATAACTCTTGCTGTCCAATCCTTTTTGTAGAACATTTGATTTCGATATCTGTTATTGTCTCCGAGATATAGCTTATCGAAAATTGCATAAAAATTGTTAATTTGTATGGGACCTCCCCCTTGTTCACCCACCACCCAAAAAATGTTTTCCTTAAAACATAACCCTTGATGTACTTACTTTTAGTAGAACATTTGATGTCGATAGCTGTTATAGTTTCTAAGATATAGCGTATCGAATATTTTATAAAAATCGTTAATTTGTATGGGAGCTACCCCTTTTTTTGCCCCCACCCAAAAAGTTTTTTCTTTAAAGCGTAGCCCTTATTGCCAAATTACTTTTTGTAGAACATTTCATTTCGATATCTGTTAAAGTTTCCGAGATATAGCGCTTCGAATATTTCATAAAAATCGTTGATTTGTATGGGAGCTACCCCTTTTTTTGCCCCCACCCAAAAAATTTTTTCTTTAAGGCGTAGCCCTTATTGCCCAATTACTTTATGTAGAACATTTAATATCGATATCTGTTATAGTTTCCGAGATATAGCGTATCGAAAATTTCATACAAATCATTAATTTGTATGGGAGCTACCCCTTTTTTTCCACCACTCAAAAAATTATTTCTCAAGAGCGTAGCCCTTGATGTCCAATCACTTTCTGTAGAACACTTGGTTTCGATATCTGTTATAGTTTCCGAGATATAGCGTATCAAATATTTCATAAAAATCGTTAATTTGTATCGGAGCTACCCCTTTTTTCGCCCCCACCCAAAAAATTTTTTCTTTAAAGCGTAGCCCTTATTGCCCAATTACTTTTTGTAGAACATTTGATTTCGATATCTGTTATAGTTTCCGAGATATAGCGTATCGAATGTTTTATAAAAATCGTTAATTTGTATGGGAGCTACCCCTTGTTTTGCCCCCACTAAAAAAATTATTTCTCAAGAGCGTAGCCCTTGATGTCCAATCACTTTCTGTAGAACACTTTGTTTCGATATCTGTTATAGTTTCCGCGATATAGCGTATCGAATATTTCATAAAAATCGTTAATTTGTATGGGAGCTACCCCTTGTTTTGCCCCCACTCAAAAATTTATTTATTTTAGGCGTAGCCCTTATGGCCCAAATACTTTTTGTAGAACATTTCATTTCGATATCTGTTACAGTTTCCGAGATATAGCGTTTTGAATATTTCATAAAAATCGTTAATTTGTATGGGAGCTACTCCTTTTTTTGCCCCCACCCAAAACATTTTTTCTTTAAAGCGTAGCCCTTATTGCCCAATTACTTTATGTAGAACATTTCATTTCGATATCTGTTATAGTTTCCGAGATATAGCGTATCGAAAATTTCATACAAATCATTAATTTGTATGGGAGCTACCCCTTTTTTTGCCCCCACTCAAAAAATTTTTTCTTTACAGCGTAGCCCTTATTGCCTAATTACTTTTTGTAAAAAACTTCATTTCGATATCTGTTATAGTTTCCGAGATATAGCGTATCGAATATTTCATAAAAATCGTTAATTTGTATGGGAGCTACCCCTTTTTTTGCCCCCCCTCAAAAAATTTTTTCTTTAAAGTGTAGCCCTTGGCGTACAATTACTTTTTGGAGAACATTTTAAGTCGATAGCTGTTATAGTTTACGAGATATAGCTCATAAAATATTTCACCAAATTTGTGCAATTGTCAGACGGACATGGCTATATCAACTTCCCTATCTATAAGGATCCAGAATATATATACTTTATGGGGTCGCAAATGAATAATGAAGAAATGACAAACGGAATGACAAACTGATATATACCCTTATCACTATGTGAAGGGTATAAAAATGCATATAAGTTAATATATACATATTCGAATTCAAAGAAGAAAAATAAAAGAGATAATAGTAAAAGTTAATAATTCAGTCCAGGGTACACTCAACGCCCTCTGTTTTTCTTTTTTGTGTTTTAACGGTAGAAAATCAGAAAAATTAAAAATTTCTTATAAAATTAAATTTTTGTAAAAATGTCAAATTGATTTTAATCAGCTGTGCTCTTAATATTACCTGGTTAAGTGTGCTCTGGGTACACTTAACCAGGTCATATCGAAGCAAATTCAAAAACTTCACCCTCTGAATTTATTTTTGTGTTTGAACGGTGGAATCAAAAGCAAGTAAGAGCGCTATATTCGGCTGTGCCGAATCCTATATGCCCTTCACATTGACCTTTCGCAATCCCAAACGTTTTTTTATTTTTATAAATTTTTTTACTTATGAAATATTTATAATTTTTAAATAGGGGTAGGTGTCATTTTTTAACGCTCCACGGGTGACGGGGAAGTTGTAGAGGTTCTTATCCTAATTTTTACAAATTTTGTATGGCAACCCACTTAGGGCGTGGAGATAGGGGGTAAGTATATTCTAGGAATATGTTTGGGAGGGAAAACTAATGGGGGTCGGTCGTACACTTTGTTGCTCTAAGGCCAACTTTGAAGAAGTTGTGGGAATTTTTACATCATTTTTTGTAATTTTGTATGGCAACCCCCTTAGGGCGTTGAGATAGGAGGTAAGTATGCTCTAGGAATACGTTTGGGAGAAATAACTAATGGAGGTCTGTAATACATATTTTTCTTCTACGGGTGACTCCGGTGAAGTTGTAGCGGTTTTTTCCTTATTTTTTAAAATTTTGTATGGCAACCATGTCAGGGGCAGAAGATAGAGAGTAAGTATGTTCCACAAAAATGTTTGGATGGATAATATAATTTGGGTCGGTCTTACATTTTACCTTTGTAGGAGAACCCTGGAAGCCGTAGGAGCGATTTTAAAAATGTTTAAATTAAGCTTTGTATGGCAACCCTGTTATATGTATGAATAGTTATACTAATAAAATTTTGGTTTTGGGTGTGGTTTAATAATATCAACATGACTGATTCTTTTTTTTTTCTTTTTTTGTTGTTTTTTTATTATTACATGCAAAAGTATGTTCTTTGTTATTGTTGTAGACTCAAAAAAACGAGGTAGTCTTGGTTTTTTGCTTATATCTCTGTCATTTATCAGGCGATTCTGCTGAATTTCAATACCGATTTTCTCGCGACTATTATTGTATTATAACATGCAAAAGTATGTTCTTTGTTGTTGTTGTAGTATCAAAAAAACGAAGTAGTCTTGGTTTTTTGCTTATATCTCTGTCATTTATCGGGCGATTTTGCTGAATTGCAATACCGATTTTCTCGCGACTATTATTGTATTATTACATGCAATAGTGTGTTCTTTGTTGTTGTTATAGACTCAAAAAAACGAAGTAGTCTTGGTTTTTTGCTTATATCTCTGTCATTTGTCAGGCGATTTTGCTGAATTTTAATACCGATTTTCTCGCGACTATCTGTGACAGTTTGATACCACATTCGGGTCTATGCGATATCGGGGGCTTCAGAAAGTTGATTTCAACCATAACACGGACAGACGGACATCGCTGAATCGGCTTCCCTATCTATAAGGATCCAGAATATATATACTTTATGGGGTCCCAAACAGAGTACTGCAGCCGGTGTTTCAAAAACAAGTAAGCATTATTCAACACACAAAAAAACAAGTTACTTCTACGTCATCTTTTAAATATGCCGTAGCACTCCTTATGTTTATTCATTTTAAATGTATCAGAATAATGATTGTGTTTCAACTTTGCACAAAAAATCATGCACAACATGTAAGTTAATCTTACCGAGTGTTTACCACATTTTCAACTATGCATGTTCGACACTCGGTTTTAATATGAAGGCTTGATTTCATCATTTAGAGTTGATGATGAAATTTTGCACAATGCATGTTTGGTACTCGGTACAAATTAACATACTTTTTGCGTTGTTTGGTATGATTAAGATTGAAAAACGAAGTACAACATGCAATAATGCAAAAATATAGAAATGAAAGAAATCATTTGGTTAGCATTAAATAATTTACTGCCTACAAAAAAGAAGTGAATGTTAAAGTGTGTGTTGGTAGTTTAGTTATTTAAAAACATTTCGTCGTAAAAAATCTTTTTAAAATTGGATAGAGCATCTCTTAATTTTTGTGATAAAATATTTTACCCATTTTTATAATAAAATTTTTTTTGAATTTTAGGATTAAGATAAGAAGTACTTATTACACATTTCATGTAAAGAAAACCCATTTTATTTTTGTTTTTGAATAAAAATAAGTTTTAATATTTGCTTTTTATTTTAGAGAAAAAATTAATGCCTGACTTTCCTCCTTATTTCCTAAAACGCAACGCCCTAGAACAAAAAAAAAAGGTATGGAAATGTTTTTTAAATTTATATTTTTTCCATACATTTGTTAGAGTTATAATGCGTTGCGTTTTACGTAAATAGGCCCTTTGGTTTATCGCAGAACATTACTCATTAATGTCTACAATATGATTTAATGCCTTTTGTATACATACGTATGTATGTACATATTTGCATTGTTTAATCTTTTAAGTTCGTTTTTCAACTTTAATCATACCAAACAACGCAAAAAGTATGTATATTTGTACCGAGTATCAAACATGCATTGTTCAAAATTTTATCATCAACTCTAAATGATTAAATCAAGCCTTCATATTAAAACCGAGTGCCGAGCATGCATAGTTGAAAATGTGGTAAACACTCGGTATGATTAAATTGCATGTTTTGCATGATTTTGCCCGCAACTTTTCGATCGAGTGTTTTGATCGATTGTATATGAAAATTTGTATGCATGCACAAATCAACAAAAATGCGATTTTTGCAGATCACTGGTCCCAAATGGATAGTTAAGAAATTACAAACGGAATGACAAACTTATATATACCCTTATCATTTATGTGAAGCGTACAATAAGCTGAAAGAATATAAACTATTAAAAAACTTGTTAGAAGTACATAGAATGTCATCATGAAGGAATCCCTGGAAGGTCTAGGCGCGACTCCTCAAACAAACTATTAATCGGCTTCCCTATCTATAAGGATCCAGAATATATATACTTTATGGACTCCCAAATGGATAATAAAGAATTTACAAACGGAATGGCAAAATTATATATACCCTTATAATTATGTGAAGGGTATAAAAATTAAACATTTTATACCAGGCAGGGCACTCTTATACAGGTAGTGTTAATAAGAGCCAAGCTTATTATGAATTCGCCTTGAAATTTTGTAAAAGTTATTGTCAAATTTAATAATTTTGTTCGAAATTTACAATTTTTTGACAGACTCTTTCTCAAACTCAAAAAGGAAATGCAGAGGAGTGTACCCTGATACCAGGGTACACTAAACAAGGTAATATCCAGGCGAATTCAAAAAATTCGCCCTCTGCATATCCTTTTGGGGTTTGAACGGTAGAATGTCAGAAAAATTACAAATTCCATATAAAATTAATTTTTATTTCGTATAAATGTCAAATTGATTTTAATCAGCTGGCTTCTTAATATTTCCTGGTTGAATGTGCCTTGGTCAGAAGTAAGTGCTTAAGTGTACCTTGATTGCAAATATGCATAAATTTCAACCACTGTAGAATGACATCAGCGGGAAAGCCTTCGTTAGGCAAAAATCCAATTTCGTTATATATTTACGGTCGTATTTATAATAATTATAGTAGGCTTATTAAGAGATTATTGGTCAATTCGAATAGACATCTCTCACATAAGCCCTTAATAACCATACTTAAATTTTTTATGGTAATGGGGGTTAGTATTTAATGTTTTATAAACCAATAATTAGAAGAAAAAAATTGTGAATATTTTACAAAAATTCTTGAAGTGCGAGGTTTTGCAAATCCCGGGACCCCCGGACGAAATTCTCGGAAAAGCGGGAAATGAACATTGACGAAATTCCCGGGAATTTTCGGGGCGGGAACTCCCGGGAAAGACCCTAATCTGAACTGAGAAAACATCTATTTTAAATATGTTCATTCGACTTTTTTCGACTGCATTTGCGAGCAAAGTGTTCCCAATAATTTTTAAAATCCTTATTTCTGGCTTCCTGAGCTTCTTTTGAAACTTCTCCAATCGGTAAAAGGGCATATTTTATGATTTCCGGACCATGAATTAAAAATTTATGTATTGTAGGAGTCATACAAAACCATTTTTAACACTCTCGTGAATAAAGATGACTGAAATTTGTTCACGCACCTATCTCCAAAACAATAACAACAGTAGTAAGCATTGAACGAATGTTGGTTTTGTTAAATATATGACTTTGAAAAAACACAACTTCAAACAGAAAAATGTTAATAGCAAAAAATGGACCAAAAAAACCGCAAATTTTCTTTCTTGTAATGTCAAGCTAAGATTTTACCCTTTTAGAAAATATAAGATTCAAAACCCAGTCTAAACTAACTTAGAAGTTATGGTTCACGAAACATCAAAAATATGCCAATTTTTGACCTTTTTTAAAAAAATCGTCAAAAATATTTTCACACATATTTTCAAATCACTACATTTTTGTACACTTTAATACCTGAAGTTGAAGGTTCTATTCTTCAAATAACACTTTGTTAACGCTAAATTTGGAAATTACGGACTGGTTTAATGCAAAATTTTACTTTTTTCGCTTTTTAAAAAATTGCAAAAAATTTTGTACCTTGACACGTTACTACGGAGTCAGCTGACAAGATAGATGCTTGAAAATTTCATAGTGATGTAGAATTTTTTATTTAGTTTTATCCGATACCAAATATTAATACAAAAACTTAATTTTAAAAATTCAATTAAGCGTCACTTTCGAACCATTTCAACCCAACGTGCGTCCTATAGATTCCGCAATGTTCTCCTTCTATTTGACCACTGTGGTATTTATTCAATCATTCCTGAATCTTATCAACATTTTCTTTATATATGTGGATCACCTTGTTAAGTAGCGCTTCTTGTAAATTAAATAACTTTTATCGTCAACTTTTTCGAGCCTTGGAATAATTTTCCTATGGCAATATTCCCATTAACAAACAAATTATTGATTGTAATGTTCGCTGTGATAGTTTAACCTTTTTTTATACAACATCTTTCAGGGGTAATTTTTAATTTATAATATCTTCTTGCGTCAGTATTTTTTTACCGGTATATATATTTTGGACGCTTTATTATACCCTTCACATAGTGATAAGGGTATATATCAGTTTGTCATTCCGTTTGTAATTTTTTTATTATCCATTTGCGACCCCATATAGTATATATATTCTGGATCCTTATAGATAGGAAAGTTGATATAGCCATTTCCGTCTGTTGAAATCAAGTTTCCGGAGTCAAATAAAAATATACAACCAGTTATTGATGTCAAACTATCAGAAATATCCTGGAGACAATCGCTATATAAAATCAGCAAACTCGGTTCACTATTGACCGAGATATAAGCGAAACCCCAAAGTAACCCATTTCACTTAGGACAAAATCCATGCATATATCCCTATATTTCTCAGTAAATATAGTCACTTTTGCTACAAAACTTGGCACGGATACTCCTTAAGTAGGGACCTAATTAATGGAAAAAGGTTTTTCAGATAGGATCAGGGAAAGTGGTATTTTTCCTACAATTTCAAATTTAGTGAAATATTTTATGCGCTATATTTCGGAAACTATAATAGCTATCGACTTCAAATGTTCTACAGAAAGTAATTTGACAACAAAGACTACGCTTTAAAGAAAAAATTTTTTTGGGCGGGGGGTGAACAACGGGTAGCTTCCATACAAATTGACGATTTTTATGAAATTTTCGACACTCATAATCTCGGAAATTATAACAGAAATTGACTTTAAATGTTCTGCAAAAAGTAACAGGATAATAAGAAATACATTCGAAAAAAAGTTTTTTTGGGCATCGGCAGGTGAAGGGGAAGCTCTCATACAAACTAACAATTTTTATGAAATTTTCGATACGCTACATCTGGGAAACTATAACAGCTATATACAGCTATTCTACAAATGAAATAATCAAATAATTCAAACATTTTGGAAAAAAAGTTGGTGAGGAGCAGGGCGACTAGATTATCCCATAAAAATTACCAATTTTATAAACCTTTTAATAAAAATAATGTCGAAAACTTTATAACTGTCGACCTCAAACTTTCCTCATCTATTTCTATTATCCATACGAACTTTAAAATTTTGTAAAGTTTTCTATAGACCTTAAAACTCGCTGGGTATATTAAAAGAACAATGTGAAGAGTATGTAAGATTCTTGTTTTTTTTCTTCATATTTTCGAAACTCAGGGTTTCCTTCCTGATTTTTTCTGCGTGTCAGATTTTGTTTTCTTTTTTAGTAGGTTATTTATTAAATAAGATTATGGTCTATGGTCTGTACGGATAAGAAAATGTTTACCATATACATATATATGGCTTGAAGTAGTTAATAGCCCAGTGAATTGCTATTAATTCCTGTTCGATTGTGGATTTGTTGACTTAACCTTTTGTAAACGTCTTTGAAGCACAGGTAAATGTCTTTTCTGATACTCTTGTGTCAACATCGCCTCGCAAGCATAATTGCTGGCAACAGTTGTTACACAAAATTCTTTTGTAAAATCTGTATACTGCAGCAAAGTTGGGTTTATTAGTGTTTTTTTTTTAATATCGAAATCCATCCTCACACTATCTCAGGTCTTTTATAAATATTCTTGTTTATAATACAAATTTTTGATTTTTAGTTTGGCTTTAGTTCATATAATTTCTTTTTTTTTTATTAGAAGAAATTATTATTTTCCGTTAATGTTGAAAGAAACTTTCAATTTGAAAAAAGCTGATTCTTCTACCGCTACTAGCCGAGTAGAATGCATTTTCGAAAGCAGCTACGCAATTTCATCATCAGTACTCTTTGAACGGTAGTAGTGTATATGGTTGTAAACATCACCTTTTTAACTTACATGTAACAGAGAAAAGTATACGGTATCAGTGTCTTCCTTCTGTTTTTATTTTTGTAAGTTGGGACGAAGTTTATTTTTCATATAAACTATGCTTTTTTCCATTAAAAGTCTCTTTGGCAACACTTGACTAACGGACAAGCATTTGTCCATCTCTCAGATGGAACGAAACGCTTTTTATTATTGTATGTATATCATACAATAGGGGTAATCACTTTTTAATTTCTTTTATTGTCAACGACAAATTGATAGAAATTATTAAAGATCATTTTGCACCGTGCCATGTGTGAGTTATATGTTAATTTTTATTTATTGTTGAACTAATTGTTTTTAATACAAATTTTTGATTTTTAGTTTGGCTTTAGTTCATATAATTTCTTTTTTTTTTATTAGAAGAAATTATTATTTTCCGTTAATGTTGAAATAAACTTTCAATTTGAAAAAAGCTGATTCTTCTACCGCTACTAGCCGAGTAGAATGCATTTTCGAAAGCAGCTACGCAATTTCATCATCAGTACTCTTTGAACGGTAGTAGTGTATATGGTTGTAAACATCACCTTTTTAACTTACATGTAACAGAGAAAAGTATACGGTATCAGTGTCTTCCTTCTGTTTTTATTTTTGTAAGTTAGGACGAAGTTTATTTTTCATATAAACTATGCTTTTTTCCATTAAAAGTCTCTTTGGCAACACTTGACTAACGGACAAGCATTTGTCCATCTCTCAGATGGAACGAAACGCTTTTTATTATTGTATATCATACAATAGGGGTAATCACTTTTTAATTTCTTTTATTGTCAACGACAAAATGATAGAAATTATTAAAGATCATTTTGCACCGTGCCATGTGTGAGTTATATGTTAATTTTTATTTATTGTTGAACTAATTGGTTTTAATACAAATTTTTGATTTTTAGTTTGGCTTTAGTTCATATAATTTCTTTTTTTTTTATTAGAAGAAATTATTATTTTCCGTTAATGTTGAAAGAAACTTTCAATTTGAAAAAAGCTGATTCTTCTACCGCTACTAGCCGAGTAGAATGCATTTTCGAAAGCAGCTACGCAATTTCATCATCAGTACTCTTTGAACGGTAGTAGTGTATATGGTTGTAAACATCACCTTTTTAACTTACATGTAACAGAGAAAAGTATACGGTATCAGTGTCTTCCTTCTGTTTTTATTTTTGTAAGTTAGGACGAAGTTTATTTTTCATATAAACTATGCTTTTTTCCATTAAAAGTCTCTTTGGCAACACTTGACTAACGGACAAGCATTTGTCCATCTCTCAGATGGAACGAAACGCTTTTTATTATTGTATGTATATCATACAATAGGGATAATCACTTTTTAATTTCTTTTATTGTCAACGACAAATTGATAGAAATTATTAAAGATCATTTTGCACCGTGCCATGTGTGAGTTATATGTTAATTTTTATTTATTGTTGAACTAATTGTTTTTAATACAAATTTTTGATTTTTAGTTTGGCTTTAGTTCATATAATTTCTTTTTTTTTTATTAGAAGAAATTATTATTTTCCGTTAATGTTGAAAGAAACTTTCAATTTGAAAAAAGCTGATTCTTCTACCGCTACTAGCCGAGTAGAATGCATTTTCGAAAGCAGCTACGCAATTTCATCATCAGTACTCTTTGAACGGTAGTAGTGTATATGGTTGTAAACATCACCTTTTTAACTTACATGTAACAGAGAAAAGTATACGGTATCAGTGTCTTCCTTCTGTTTTTATTTTTGTAAGTTAGGACGAAGTTTTTTCAAATTGAAAGTTTCTTTCAACATTAACGGAAAATAATAATTTCTTCTAATAAAAAAAAGAAATTATATATGAACTAAAGCCAAACTAAAAATCAAAAATTTGTATTAAAAACAATTAGTTCAACAATAAATAAAAATTAACATATAACTCACACATGGCACGGTGCAAAATGATCTTTAATAATTTCTATCAATTTGTCGTTGACAATAAAAGAAATTAAAAAGTGATTACCCCTATTGTATGATATACAATAATAAAAAGCGTTTCGTTCCATCTGAGAGATGGACAAATGCTTGTCCGTTAGTCAAGTGTTGCCAAAGAGACTTTTAATGGAAAAAAGCATAGTTTATATGAAAAATAAACTTCGTCCTAACTTACAAAAATAAAAACAGAAGGAAGACACTGATACCGTATACTTTTCTCTGTTACATGTAAGTTAAAAAGGTGATGTTTACAACCATATACACTACTACCGTTCAAAGAGTACTGATGATGAAATTGCGTAGCTGCTTTCGAAAATGCATTCTACTCGGCTAGTAGCGGTAGAAGAATCAGCTTTTTTCAAATTGAAAGTTTCTTTCAACATTAACGGAAAATAATAATTTCTTCTAATAAAAAAAAAAGAAATTATATGAACTAAAGCCAAACTAAAAATCAAAAATTTGTATTAAAAACAATTAGTTCAACAATAAATAAAAATTAACATATAACTCACACATGGCACGGTGCAAAATGATCTTTAATAATTTCTATCAATTTGTCGTTGACAATAAAAGAAATTAAAAAGTGATTACCCCTATTGTATGATATACAATAATAAAAAGCGTTTCGTTCCATCTGAGAGATGGACAAATGCTTGTCCGTTAGTCAAGTGTTGCCAAAGAGACTTTTAATGGAAAAAAGCATAGTTTATATGAAAAATAAACTTCGTCCTAACTTACAAAAATAAAAACAGAAGGAAGACACTGATACCGTATACTTTTCTCTGTTACATGTAAGTTAAAAAGGTGATGCTTACAACCATATACACTACTACCGTTCAAAGAGTACTGATGATGAAATTGCGTAGCTGCTTTCGAAAATGCATTCTACTCGGCTAGTAGCGGTAGAAGAATCAGCTTTTTTTAAATTGAAAGTTTCTTTCAACATTAACGGAAAATAATAATTTCTTCTAATAAAAAAAAGAAATTATATGAACTAAAGCCAAACTAAAAATCAAAAATTTGTATTAAAAACAATTAGTTCAACAATAAATAAAAATTAACATATAACTCACACATGGCACGGTGCAAAATGATCTTTAATAATTTCTATCAATTTGTCGTTGACAATAAAAGAAATTAAAAAGTGATTACCCCTATTGTATGATATACAATAATAAAAAGCGTTTCGTTCCATCTGAGAGATGGACAAATGCTTGTCCGTTAGTCAAGTGTTGCCAAAGAGACTTTTAATGGAAAAAAGCATAGTTTATATGAAAAATAAACTTCGTCCTAGCTTACAAAAATAAAAACAGAAGGAAGACACTGATACCGTATACTTTTCTCTGTTACATGTAAGTTAAAAAGGTGATGTTTACAACCATATACACTACTACCGTTCAAAGAGTACTGATGATGAAATTGCGTAGCTGCTTTCGAAAATGCATTCTACTCGGCTAGTAGCGGTAGAAGAATCAGCTTTTTTCAAATTGAAAGTTTCTTTCAACATTAACGGAAAATAATAATTTCTTCTAATAATAAAAAAAAAAGAAATTATATGAACTAAAGCCAAACTAAAAATCAAAAATTTGTATTAAAAACAATTAGTTCAACAATAAATAAAAATTAACATATTCTTGTTTATGCGTTAACATGTCTTTCTAAATTTTTCCTCCTCGTTTAAGATATAATTTTTTATCAATCCCTATCTGGCCATTAAACTTTGTCTAAATCATTGGCTCTGCTTACGTGTTTTTTCTTTATTGCTTTGCTGTGCATTTGGTAAATGCCAATTATAAAATTTAAAATCAGTATTATCGCGATTATTTTCACACAAATTTCTATTTGGGAGAAAAGTTAATTCCTGCTGAACCACCTCTATGTCCTTTATCAAGTTGGCGTTTGATTTATCAAATTGCGCCTGTGTTCCGCCCATATTGTAATTACTTACTTTCAATTTATTATCCTCTAAATATCCCAAATTTTTCAAACAATAGTGGGATTTCTAGTTCTACTGTCCTTCTTTCAATAATGTCTTCCCTAGTAGATGTTCTTTCAATTCGTAAAATAATCCCATAAATTCTTTAATATTTCAATGCCTTCTTCTTTTTTTTCCCCCTCTGACTTTTAGTCAGAAGTTTGCTGAGTGGCCTTATTGTTCTCATCTATCCAAAAAATATATTTGCCATATAAAATTACAATTAAGTAAAATTTTATTTGATATACTTCCCCTTGTTCTTATCGAATATTGGTTAAAAATGTTTTTTTCAAACGAGTGCACACCGTTTGAAATAAATGAGTTTTTCTATGTTGTCAAACAGTTTGACGGCTGCCTGTTGACTTCTCGCAATAAAAGTGCCTTCTCCTGCTTAAGCCGGGAGAGGTAGCCTCCTGTTCGTTTTGGATTTTTACATTGTCAAAGGTAAACTTGGTTCCTTTGCTGCTAGATTTCGCTTCCTCTTTTTATATTGCTCTAATGACAGTTGTTGTGGGCCTTCCTTCATAATTCCTCTTGCTCCTTATTGTTTAAACCAGTGCCTCGTTTCTGTAAGGTATGTGAGAAGTTCTTTAGTCGAGAAATTTATAGTCGCCCTGTCAAGGACAGAATGAATCAAAGAAAAACTATTATAAGTTTTAAATGTTAACTTGTAATAAATTAAAATTATATGACTTGCCCTGTTAATAACTGGAACACTTTTATAATCTTATAAAATTTCTCGATGCGAAAACTTCTCGCAAGTTACAGAAACGAGGCACAGATGTACTTTGATCGTACCATGCCTTCGCTGGACGGAGCGTTTTTGGCTGCTCTGTCCAGTTGGTTTTTCATTCTAAGGGTGCTGTGACCAGATTTTCAAGTAAAGTTAAAGCTAAATCAAGTTTAAAAAACAGCTAAAAAGAGCTAAAAACAAAAACTTGAAACCAAAATATAAAGATAAATTTTTTAATTCGTTTTTAAAAAATTTCTTAGTTATTTAGATATTTCTCGAAATATGAATGAAACGTTTGTGTGCTAAAAATATTTAAAAAGAAAATTTATTTAAAAAATTTTTAATTTTATTTACCAAAACTTGGTAGACCCATACCTTAAGTAAGAAGAAAAATAATATGTGTTCATATACATATGCATATACAAGAGTTTTTTGGAAAAGTTTTTATACGCAGGTGTTAATTTGTGCCTGTTTTGGTAAAAAAAACTAATTTCTAAGATATATATTAAAAAAAATATTATATATAGGTACTCACACACAATTCGTTAATTTTTTTACAAAAACACGTGAAATTTAGTAATTTATTTACAAAATTTAATAATAATAAATTCAAACACATGAAAACAATAAAAAATCGAAACTATAAGATTACATTTACACGATGCAATTTTTTTAATATTCTTTCAATGAAATTTTTGTTTGTTGACAAAACGAGTATAAAGAGACTACTTTTCTACACAGTTCGTTAAAAATCGAAAATTTTCATTCAAGTTATATAAGTACATACATACATATATCATAAAAAATGCCTTCATGTGAACTTTGTTCAAGAAAAGAAAAAAAAGATAATCTTTAATGTAAAAAGTTACATTGTAAGAAAGCCTTTTTAAAAGTATTTTTATTTGTACATGTGTGTCTCAATAAGTATTTAAAACCAATGACTGTAAAAATGAAAAAATTAAAATCAAAAAAATAAAAAATATCATTATTTTTTTAAACCTATCTATAAAAATAATAATTATCGTTATAAACCGTTTTTATTTAAATTAAAAAAATGACCGTCCTGCTAAAAACAACAAAATTCAAAATGGTGAGCTTTACTTGACCCTACGATGTTTCATTGTGCCTGCTTTTTTCTTGCCAAATTATTTCGGTCCTGCTTGATTTGATATTTTGACCAAAATACACTTTAAAATTCTTATTAAATAAAAATATTAATTTTTATTTATTGTTAAACTAATTGTTTTTAAAACAAATTTTCACTTTTTAGTTTGGCTTAAGTTCACATAATTTATTTTTATTCGAAGAAGTTATTAATTTTCCGTTAATGTTGAAAGAAACTTTAATTTGAAAAAATCTGATTTTTCTACCGATACTAGCCGAGTAGAATGCATTTTCGAAAGCAGCTACGTAATTCTTTCATCATCACTCTTTGAACGGTAGTAAGTCTTTTAGTTGTAAGCATCACCTATTTAACTTACATTTAACAGAGAAAGGAATACGGACGGCATGGCTTTTCATATTCTGTAAGTTAGGACGAAGTTTATTTTTCATATACACTATGTTTTTTTGCATTAAAAGTCTCTTCGCAACACTTGACTAACGGTCATCATATAAACTTCGTTCTAACTTACAGCACAAACGTGCCCCATAATTCTTATTAACAACCAAACCGTGCCTCAACGAATTGTGACAAAATATCTTGGAATTCACCACTCTAAAACAGCATCTGCTGCACTTGTTCTTCGTGCCGAAGAGTGGGGCGAAGACATCATACTAGTCCAGGAACCCTGGATCTCCGGGGGCACAATTCGTGGACTTAGTGCTAGAGGCTAAAAACTATTGTATGCGAACGTACATGGTAAGATTAGATCTTGTATAATGGCCAAAAGGCAACTTAATATCTTCATACTGTCTGATTACAGCGATGAAGATACTGTAACTGCAGCTTGAGAGATTAATGGTAAAACATGGTGGATCCTCTCAAGCTACATGGCACACGACCACAAGGACTCATCACCATGCCCTATTGTCCATAAAGTGGTTGGCGCAGCGAAAGCAAATCAGATTCCAGTCATCATTGGAGCCGATGCAAATGCCCATCACTAAATCTGGTGCAGCACGAACACCAATATTAGAGGTGAGTGTGTGATTAACTTCATACTAGAGACTGATTTGACAGTTGTGAACAAAGGTTCAGAACCTACTTTTGGAGGTTTTGGACATAACATTGGTCATCGTGGAAAGTGCCGACCTTATTAGGGACTGGAGGGTGTCGGATGACTGTTCCTTCTGAGACCACAGGTACCTTGAATTCCCTTTTTTGGGAAATCGGGACAGAGCGACTCCGTACGTGAATAGTAGGAAGACAAACTGGCAGATGCAGAATGCCTATCTGCGGGACATGCTACCCCCGTCACCGACTAACGCCACAGTTGGTGACATAATGGAAGCTGTACTGACGCTTTCGAGCTCCTTTACGGAGGCTACGACAATGTCCTGCCCCCCGACCCTTCCCAGGGGCAGGAAGAAACCGCCCTGGTGGTCATCTACCATAGATAAGACCCGCAGAAAATGCAGGAAACTCTTCAATGAGGTAAAGAGGACGGGCAACTGGACTCTGTACAAGGCCCTACTGAACAAGTTTAAGAACAAAGTGAGGAGTGCCAAACGTGGTACTTGGAGGAACTTCTGTTGCAGCGTTGAGAACTCGTCTGAGACGAGCCGTCTGCGCAAACTCTTGTCCAAATCGCCCATCATCCCTGGCTATATCCAGAAGGAACTTGGACTACGAACAGCCACGAAACACTGGAAGTACTGACGGACACAGACTTCCCGGGATCTCTCAATGTCTCGGATAAGGTGCCCACGAATACCACCTATAATCAGTCGTCCACACCGATTCAACTGGATAATCATATGCTGCTTTGGGCGATCAACAGCTTTAAACCATTTAAGTCACCTGGACCGGATGGACTGATTTCAGCGGACCTGCACCGTAACGTTGAGCTCCATGGCTTCTAAATATTTACGAGGCTTGTCTCTTCTGGTCATATAATCCCACACAGTGGACGGAATCAAATGTTGTCTTAATACCTAAGGGAGGTAAGACATCGCACACAAAAGCAAAGCACTACAGACCAATAAGTCTCACGTCTTTCTTGCTTAAGATACTGGAGAGGCTGGTCGCGGTGCACTTTAGGGCAACAATCCACCCCAGCCTCCTATCGGGGTCCCAACATGCCTATACCAAGGGCAGATCGGTGGAGACAGCTCTCCACCCGCTAGTTGGTTATATTGAAAGGTCTCTTGAATTTAGGAACTATACACTTGTGTCGTTTCTGGATATAGAAGGCGCTTTTAACAACGTCAACCCACCAAGTGTCCTCCGGGCCTTGCGCGAGAGAGGGGTTGATGACTCTCTGGTTGCATTCATTCCTAACCTGTTGGAACGTAGGATAATAAAGTCTACAATTGGTCAGGCTGAGGTTATGAGATCGGCTAATAGAGGAACTCTTTAGGGAGGTGTCCTATCACCATTGCTGTGGAACATCACACTGCACTTGTTGCTCAGGAATATGGACTTAATGGGACTAAGAACTTTCACATACGTGGATGACGGGGCAGTTGCGATATCTGGAATCCATCTAAATACCATCTCTGACGGAATGCAACTGGCTCTAAGGACATTAAGTGAGTGGAGCGGAGAGAACGGGTTATCTATCAACCCTTCTAAAACGGAGCTCGTACTGTTCTCGAACAAGTAAAAGATTCCTTCATTTAAACTCCCGTCGCTGAACGGGGTGAGACTGACTTTGTCGGATAGTGCAAAATATCTAGGAGTCATTCTGGACAGCAAACTGTCCTGGAGGCCGAACCTAGAGGCGAGAGCGGCGAAGGCACAGACTGTGATGTATGTGTGCAAACGCGCCATTGGTAAGACCTGGGGACTCCGTCCCCGTAATGTAGGCTGGATCTACAGGGTGGTAATATAGCCGGTTCTATTTTATGTTGCCATGGTCTGGTGGAAGGCTATGGACTCTGTCACGAATCGCTGTAGTATTGAGAGGGCGATGCGCAATGCGGCGATCCTGATAACAGGCGCAATGAGGACGACTCCGACTAGGTCAATTTTTACCCTACTCAACTGGCTCCCAGCGGATCTTCTAGCGAGAAAGCTGGCGCTGAACACCGCGATAAGGCTGCACAGGACAAGCGGCTACGTGAGTATTATCATGACGGTCGATATTGTTCCCGATCTAATTGACTACTGCACACCAAAACCTTTCATCCGCAGGAAATTCCCCTTCGCTGTTTCAGAGAAAGGGGCGGATGAATTGATCTCCTCGGGACCCATCGATCTGGAGGTATACACGGATGGGTCTAAGGGGAGAGCTGGTGTTGGTAGAGGCATATACATTGTTCAGGCAGGAGTCTGTATTTCATTCAGACTTCCGAACGAATGCAGTATTCTGCAGGCCGAATTGGCAGCGATATTCGGCAGGAATATCAGGATCTTCACTAATAGCCGCGCTGCCATCAGGTTCATCACTGATGTATATTCAACATCACAACTAGTCCATGAATGCCGGGCATCCTTGAACTGGATGGCGATGCATTCTGACATCACCTTAACGTGGGTGAGGGGACACGGGACCAATACGGGTAACTGTGCTGCTGATTCACTTGCCAGAAATGGTGCCGGATTGGATGATCTTGCAAATTCCGCGTGGATGGATATTTTCGGGGAATTGCAGGGGCTGGATGATCTGACAAACCCAGGTGTGAAACTACTCGGATAACCTGGCCGAGGATAGATCCGGGCCGTTTGAGGTCCCTCCTTGATTTGGATAGGAGAAGGATAAGGAACACCGTGGCCGCAATCACCGGCCACTGCCGATTTGGCACCCATGCCGAAATACTGGTTTTGCCTTGGAACTACTTCTGTTGAAGCTGTCAAGACGGAGAGGAGACTGAAAGCGTACAGCACTTCTTGTGCTTTTGTCCGGCACTGGAGGACATTCGGATCAGGCACTTTGGTATCGGCAGACTGAATGGCCTGTCGGACGTGTCCAACATTGGCATAACCAACCAATTGGTATCAATACAGACGTTTATTGCCTGAATATAACACTCGGAGGGATCACCCATCCATTGGTGTTTAATTCTAGATTTAATTAATGTAGCGGAGTCACCACATGTTCTACCTCAGAGATCCTTCGAATCGTTAAAAGTCATATGAGTTTCGAAAATCCACATTACATTTTTGTGATGGCGGATACATTTTGCGCTGAGGCTGGCCTTTCAAGTAATGCAGACACCACATTTTCAATTTCGCTTTCCGAAATTGTACCCGGTTGGTTAATTTTTTGGCAACTCTTGTTGTGTTGTTGGCTGGTAAGGCTTAGTTGTATTGCGTTGGTTAGACTTTAATGCGATGGCAAAAAAAACTTGACTTGTAGTTAGCTGTGATAATAGAAGCATTGCTGTCGTTGGTATATAAAACGGCCAGGGAGGGGCAGAAACAATTTTTGGCTTAGATTTTCAAGTTTCGAAACCGTGGTGCGGTTACCGTTTTCGTGATTAACTTGAATTTTAGTTCTATAAATAATACCACATTTTATGTTAAACGCACAAAAGACACACTGCTGTACAACAACTTGTCAATATCTTAGACCCTTCTGCACCTCAAGTAGACATACATATATCTCTTTGCGGTGCTATCCGGGGTAGCTTTTTAAAACACCTGTTTTTGAAGCAGTGAGCTTATCTGTGCAACGAGATAGTTTATCATAAGAACTTAGAAAATATGGTTCAGGCGTTGGGTTTGTTATTCACCCCCACAAAAAAAACTACCCAGCAATAAAATATCAAAGGAATAAAAAACGGTCTCCTTCAAAATTTGACGACCGTCGCAGACGAATGATCCATGGCTTACGGATCTGCACTTGGAACGTTCATACTTTGTTCAAAGCAGGTGCAAATTAGAGGGCGATGTACTGAATAAGCACAGGCCTAGTGTCACATCCATCCAGGAAGTAAGATGGAATTGAACATAAATAATTAAGTAACTAAGCTGTCATAGCTTAGGCGTATCAAAATTTAAAAAAAAAATTTATTTGTGTAGTTGTTATCGTTTACACTGCTCCTTTTCAATTTATTTTTTTTTGAAATGTATGCGTTGTAGCTGTTACAGTTTTTAAGATAATGCGTATCAAAATCTCTTTTAAATATTTTGTTTGTGTAAGAGCTACCGCTCCCCCTGCTCTTACCCAACTATTTTTCCTGAAATGTATATTCTTTCCTAGAACAACGTTGGTTTCAAATTTACAGTTGTTATTGTTTTTCATATTAATCGCATTAATAATTTCAGAAACTTTAAGCAATTGTAGTGGTATTTCCCACTTTCCATACTCTCTTTTTTAGATAAAAGCTTTTTCACATCGGCAAAAAAAATTTTGTTGTACTTGGCCTGACGGTAGGACGCACATAGGGACATTTTGCCATTCTAGCCGGACATTACTTTTTATTTTTTACAATAAAGCTTCTTAAAAATTACTGAGTGCTCCTAGATTGATGAAACTTGGCAGAAACATGTATTGTAGTCATAGGCACTTAAGAATTAAAAATAATGAAAATAAGGGGGGAAAAGTTCCCTCTAGAGGATCTAATACCACCTCTGAAAAATTAAAATTTTTTTCAGTTTTCAATACTATTGTTACGCAAATGCAACTTTAAAAGTAAGCGAAAGCTAAAAAATCTACACTTGACAGTGTCGTCCTCTCCCCTTTCGTGGGAGGCAGCATAAAGTAAAATTTGCAAAAGCAATGTATATAATAAAAATAATGGATAACTTAAGTCCAAATACTATAAGAGTAAAATTTTTAAGCTTTTATGGGTAGGGGCAGAAATGTTCCCAAACCCCACGGCCCTGTACAAAAATATTTTTTTTTAAATATTGCTTATTTTATACAAAAAAATTGTTTGTCGCTTTTTTTGTAATTTAATGTATTAAATTTATCTGAAAATAAGTAATTTATATATAACAATAACTTATTTACAGAAGTAACAAGTAACTTAAAGTATAAAAACAAAAACTAATTTAATTGAAAACAAGTAAGAGCGTTATATTCGGCTGTGCCGAATCTTATACACCCTTCACATTGGCCTTTAAATATACCCAGCCGAGTAATTTTGTACTGCAAATAACATAATAAAAATCCTTGTGCGAGTTTAAAGTCCATAGAAAACTTTACAAAATTTTAACGTTCGTATGAATAATAGAAATAGATGAGGAACGTTTGAGGTCGACAGTAATGCAAGTTTTTGACATTATTTATTTTAAAAGGTTAATAAAAGTTGTTAATTTTTATGGGATATTCTAGTCCCCCTGCTCCTCTCCAACTTTTTTTCCAAAATGAATGAATTATTTGATTATTACTTTTTGTGGAATATTCGAAGTCGATAGTTGTTATAGTTTTCCAGATGTGGCGTATCGCAAATTTCATAAAAATTCTTAGTTTGTATTAGAGCTACCTCTTCCCCTACCCCTGCCCAAAAAAACTTTTTTTTGAATGTAGGTCTTATCCTGTTACTTTTTGCAAAACATTTGAAGTCAATTTCTGTTATAGTTTCCTAAATTTAGCATATCGAAAATTTCATAAAAATTGTTAATTTGTATGGGATATCATCCCTTTGTCCATCCTCCACCCAAAAAATTTTTTCCTAAAAACATAACTCTTGCTGTACAATTACTTTTTGTAGAACTTTGATTTCGATATCTGTTATAGTCTCCGAGATATAGCTTATCGAAAATTGCATAAAAATTGTTAATTTGTATGGGACCTCCCCCTTGTTCACCCACCACCCAAAAAATTTTTTCCTTAAACATAACCCTTGATGTACTTACTTTTAGTAGAACATTTGATGTCGATAGCTGTTATAGTTTCTAAGATATAGCGTATCGAATATTTTATAAAAATCGTTAATTTGTATGGGAGCTACCCCTTTTTTTGCCCCCACCCAAAAATTTTTTTCTTTAAAGCGTAGCCCTAATTGCCAAATTACTTTTGTAGAACATTTCATTTCGATATCTGTTATAGTTTCCGAGATATAGCGTTTCGAATATTTCATAAAAATCGTTGATTTGTATGGGAGCTACCCCTTTTTTTGCCCCCACCCAAAAAAATTTTTTTTTTTAAGGCGTAGCCCTTATTGCCCAATTACTTTATGTAGAACATTTAATATCGATATCTGTTATAGTTTCCGAGACATAGCGTATCGAAAATTTCATACAAATCATTAATTTGTATGGGAGCTACCCCTTTTTTCCCCCCACTCAAAAAATTATTTCTCAAGAGCGTAGACCTTGATGTCCAATAACTTTCTGTAGAAAACTTGGTTTCGATATCTGTTATAGTTTCCGAGATATAGCGTATCGAATATTTCATAAAAATCGTTAATTTGTATGGGAGCTACCCCTTGTTTTGCCCCCTATCAAAAAATTTTTTCTCAAGAGCGTAGCCCTTGATGTCCAATCACTTTCTGTAGAACACTTGGTTTCGATATCTGTTACAGTTTCCGAGATGTAGCGTATCAAATATTTCATAATAATCGTTAATTTGTATCGGAGCTACCCCTTTTTTTGCCCCCACCCAAAAAATTTTTCTTTAAAGCGTAGCCCTTATTGCCCAATTACTTTTTGTAGAACATTTGATTTCGATATCTGTTATAGTTTCCAAAATATATAGCGTATCGAATATTTTATAAAAATCGTTAATTTGTATGGAAGCTACCCCTTGTTTTGCCCCCACTCAAAAAATTATTTCTCAAGAGCGTAGCCCTTGATGTCCAATCACTTTCTGTAGAACACTTTGTTTCGATATCTGTTATAGTTTCCGAGATATAGCGTATCAAATATTTCATAAAAATCGTTAATTTGTATCGGAGCTACCCCTTTTTTTGCCCCCACCCAAAAAATGTTTTCTTTAAAGCGTAGCCCTGATTGCCCAATTACTTTTTGTAGAACATTTGATTTCGATATCTGTTATAGTTTCCGAGATATAGCGTATCGAATATTTTATAAAAATCGTTAATTTGTATGGGAGCTACCCCTTGTTTTGCCCCCACTCAAAAAATTATTTCTCAGGAGCGTAGCCCTTGATGTCCAATCACTTTCTGTAGAACACTTTGTTTCGATATCTGTTATAGTTTCCGAGATATAGCGTATCGAATATTTCATAAAAATCGTTAATTTGTATGGGAACTACCCCTTCTTTTGTTCCCACTCAAAAATTTATTTATCTTAGGCGTAGCCCTTATGGCCCAAATACTTTTTGTAGAACATTTCATTTCGATATCTGTTACAGTTTCCGAGATATGGCGTTTTGAATATTTCATAAAAATCGTTAATTTGTATGGGAGCTAACCCTTTTTTTGCCCCCACCCAAAACATTTTTTCTTTAAAGCGTAGCCCTTATTGCCCAATTACTTTATGTAGAACTTTTCATTTCGATATCTGTTATAGTTTCCGAGATATAGCGTATCGAAAACTTCATACAAATCATTAATTTGTATGGGAGCTACCCCTTTTTTTGCCCCCACCCAAAAAAATTTTTCTTTACAGCGTAGCCCTTATTGCCTTATTACTTTTTGTAAAAAACTTCATTTCGATATCTTTTATAGTTTCCGAGATATAGCGTATCGAATATTTCATAAAAATCGTTAATTTGTATGGGAGCTACCCTTTTTTTGCCCCCACTCAAAAAATTTTTTCTTTAAAGTGTAGCCCTTGGCGTACAATTACTTTTTGTAGAACATTTTAAGTCGATATCTGTTATAGTTTACGAGATATAGCGCATAAAATATTTCACCAAATTTGTGCAATTGTAGGAAAAATGCCCCTTTCCCTGGTCCTATCTGAAAAAAATTTTTGAAAGTTTCTTTCAACATTAACGGAAAATAATAATTTCTTCTAATAAAAAAAAAGAAATTATATATGAACTAAAGCCAAACTAAAAATCAAAAATTTGTATTAAAAACAATTAGTTCAACAATAAATAAAAATTAACATATAACTCACACATGGCACGGTGCAAAATGATCTTTAATAATTTCTATCAATTTGTCGTTGACAATAAAAGAAATTAAAAAGTGATTACCCCTATTGTATGATATACAATAATAAAAAGCGTTTCGTTCCATCTGAGAGATGGACAAATGCTTGTCCGTTAGTCAAGTGTTGCCAAAGAGACTTTTAATGGAAAAAAGCATAGTTTATATGAAAAATAAACTTCGTCCTAACTTACAAAAATAAAAACAGAAGGAAGACACTGATACCGTATACTTTTCTCTGTTACATGTAAGTTAAAAAGGTGATGTTTACAACCATATACACTACTACCGTTCAAAGAGTACTGATGATGAAATTGCGTAGCTGCTTTCGAAAATGCATTCTACTCGGCTAGTAGCGGTAGAAGAATCAGCTTTTTTCAAATTGAAAGTTTATTTCAACATTAACGGAAAATAATAATTTCTTCTAATAAAAAAAAAAGAAATTATATGAACTAAAGCCAAACTAAAAATCAAAAATTTGTATTAAAAACAATTAGTTCAACAATAAATAAAAATTAACATATAACTCACACATGGCACGGTGCAAAATGATCTTTAATAATTTCTATCAATTTGTCGTTGACAATAAAAGAAATTAAAAAGTGATTACCCCTATTGTATGATATACAATAATAAAAAGCGTTTCGTTCCATCTGAGAGATAGACAAATGCTTGTCCGTTAGTCAAGTGTTGCCAAAGAGACTTTTAATGGAAAAAAGCATAGTTTATATGAAAAATAAACTTCGTCCTAACTTACAAAAATAAAAACAGAAGGAAGACACTGATACCGTATACTTTTCTCTGTTACATGTAAGTTAAAAAGGTGATGCTTACAACCATATACACTACTACCGTTCAAAGAGTACTGATGATGAAATTGCGTAGCTGCTTTCGAAAATGCATTCTACTCGGCTAGTAGCGGTAGAAGAATCAGCTTTTTTTAAATTGAAAGTTTCTTTCAACATTAACGGAAAATAATAATTTCTTCTAATAAAAAAAAGAAATTATATGAACTAAAGCCAAACTAAAAATCAAAAATTTGTATTAAAAACAATTAGTTCAACAATAAATAAAAATTAACATATAACTCACACATGGCACGGTGCAAAATGATCTTTAATAATTTCTATCAATTTGTCGTTGACAATAAAAGAAATTAAAAAGTGATTACCCCTATTGTATGATATACAATAATAAAAAGCGTTTCGTTCCATCTGAGAGATGGACAAATGCTTGTCCGTTAGTCAAGTGTTGCCAAAGAGACTTTTAATGGAAAAAAGCATAGTTTATATGAAAAATAAACTTCGTCCTAGCTTACAAAAATAAAAACAGAAGGAAGACACTGATACCGTATACTTTTCTCTGTTACATGTAAGTTAAAAAGGTGATGTTTACAACCATATACACTACTACCGTTCAAAGAGTACTGATGATGAAATTGCGTAGCTGCTTTCGAAAATGCATTCTACTCGGCTAGTAGCGGTAGAAGAATCAGCTTTTTTCAAATTGAAAGTTTCTTTCAACATTAACGGAAAATAATAATTTCTTCTAATAATAAAAAAAAAAGAAATTATATGAACTAAAGCCAAACTAAAAATCAAAAATTTGTATTAAAAACAATTAGTTCAACAATAAATAAAAATTAACATATTCTTGTTTATGCGTTAACATGTCTTTCTAAATTTTTCCTCCTCGTTTAAGATATAATTTTTTATCAATCCCTATCTGGCCATTAAACTTTGTCTAAATCATTGGCTCTGCTTACGTGTTTTTTCTTTATTGCTTTGCTGTGCATTTGGTAAATGCCAATTATAAAATTTAAAATCAGTATTATCGCGATTATTTTCACACAAATTTCTATTTGGGAGAAAAGTTAATTCCTGCTGAACCACCTCTATGTCCTTTATCAAGTTGGCGTTTGATTTATCAAATTGCGCCTGTGTTCCGCCCATATTGTAATTACTTACTTTCAATTTATTATCCTCTAAATATCCCAAATTTTTCAAACAATAGTGGGATTTCTAGTTCTACTGTCCTTCTTTCAATAATGTCTTCCCTAGTAGATGTTCTTTCAATTCGTAAAATAATCCCATAAATTCTTTAATATTTCAATGCCTTCTTCTTTTTTTTCCCCCTCTGACTTTTAGTCAGAAGTTTGCTGAGTGGCCTTATTGTTCTCATCTATCCAAAAAATATATTTGCCATATAAAATTACAATTAAGTAAAATTTTATTTGATATACTTCCCCTTGTTCTTATCGAATATTGGTTAAAAATGTTTTTTTCAAACGAGTGCACACCGTTTGAAATAAATGAGTTTTTCTATGTTGTCAAACAGTTTGACGGCTGCCTGTTGACTTCTCGCAATAAAAGTGCCTTCTCCTGCTTAAGCCGGGAGAGGTAGCCTCCTGTTCGTTTTGGATTTTTACATTGTCAAAGGTAAACTTGGTTCCTTTGCTGCTAGATTTCGCTTCCTCTTTTTATATTGCTCTAATGACAGTTGTTGTGGGCCTTCCTTCATAATTCCTCTTGCTCCTTATTGTTTAAACCAGTGCCTCGTTTCTGTAAGGTATGTGAGAAGTTCTTTAGTCGAGAAATTTATAGTCGCCCTGTCAAGGACAGAATGAATCAAAGAAAAACTATTATAAGTTTTAAATGTTAACTTGTAATAAATTAAAATTATATGACTTGCCCTGTTAATAACTGGAACACTTTTATAATCTTATAAAATTTCTCGATGCGAAAACTTCTCGCAAGTTACAGAAACGAGGCACAGATGTACTTTGATCGTACCATGCCTTCGCTGGACGGAGCGTTTTTGGCTGCTCTGTCCAGTTGGTTTTTCATTCTAAGGGTGCTGTGACCAGATTTTCAAGTAAAGTTAAAGCTAAATCAAGTTTAAAAAACAGCTAAAAAGAGCTAAAAACAAAAACTTGAAACCAAAATATAAAGATAAATTTTTTAATTCGTTTTTAAAAAATTTCTTAGTTATTTAGATATTTCTCGAAATATGAATGAAACGTTTGTGTGCTAAAAATATTTAAAAAGAAAATTTATTTAAAAAATTTTTAATTTTATTTACCAAAACTTGGTAGACCCATACCTTAAGTAAGAAGAAAAATAATATGTGTTCATATACATATGCATATACAAGAGCTTTTTGGAAAAGTTTTTATACGCAGGTGTTAATTTGTGCCTGTTTTGGTAAAAAAAAACTAATTTCTAAGATATATATTAAAAAAAATATTATATATAGGTACTCACACACAATTCGTTAATTTTTTTACAAAAACACGTGAAATTTAGTAATTTATTTACAAAATTTAATAATAATAAATTCAAACACATGAAAACAATAAAAAATCGAAACTATAAGATTACATTTACACGATGCAATTTTTTTAATATTCCTTCAATGAAATTTTTGTTTGTTGACAAAACGAGTATAAAGAGACTACTTTTCTACACAGTTCGTTAAAAATCGAAAATTTTCATTCAAGTTATATAAGTACATACATACATATATCATAAAAAATGCCTTCATGTGAACTTTGTTCAAGAAAAGAAAAAAAAGATAATCTTTAATGTAAAAAGTTACATTGTAAGAAAGCCTTTTTAAAAGTATTTTTATTTGTACATGTGTGTCTCAATAAGTATTTAAAACCAATGACTGTAAAAATGAAAAAATTAAAATCAAAAAAATAAAAAATATCATTATTTTTTTAAACCTATCTATAAAAATAATAATTATCGTTATAAACCGTTTTTATTTAAATTAAAAAAATGACCGTCCTGCTAAAAACAACAAAATTCAAAATGGTGAGCTTTACTTGACCCTACGATGTTTCATTGTGCCTGCTTTTTTCTTGCCAAATTATTTCGGTCCTGCTTGATTTGATATTTTGACCAAAATACACTTTAAAATTCTTATTAACCCTTTCGACCCCAAAGTTGCTTATAAGCAACTTTCATTTTTAGAACCGTTTTATTTGAAACAAGAGAAACTAACTTATCAACGCACACATCAAGTAAGTTAATTGCAGTTCTAAGAATTAAAAAACAAACAAAAAAGTGTAAGCTTTGTAACAATCAACCTAGCTACGAAGCTTTTAGTTGTGTAAGGTCAGTCAAAGTGCAGGTGTCTAAAATTTAGCACAAAAAGTAAATATTAAAAAAATATATTTCCAAATTATATATGAAAAAAATAAGTACGCAGTTTTAACAAAAAGAGGTGAAATAAAAAGCTTAAAATACAAGATTAAAAAAAAGTGGGCTAGTGAAGCAGTTATATTTTTTTGTTTATTGAAGTTGCTTATAAGCAACTTTGGGCAACAGTGGTAACAAAAATATTAAAACCGAAGAAAATGGAAAAAGCACGCAAAGGACTTTGTGAAGCTGATATAGAAGCCATTCTGGAGTTTGATTGGGATAAGTCTTCTGATGAAGAGTGTGAAGATGATGATGTGGAGTTTTTGGAGGATGGCATGAAAGAAGTTTCTGAGAAAGGGGAAAAAATTGAAATAGACTTGCTGGAAGACATCGTCATTGAAGAAAATGCCGAAGAGAATGAGGATAGCTGCGAACGTCTTGTGATTGAAAAAATAGATTTGTCGACATTACGTTGGAGAAAAAAGCCATTTGAAGTAAAAGATGTACCATGCGAAAAACCTATAGAAGATGTGCAAATGGTAAATAGTCCAATATGGTATTTCAATTCGTTTTTTGATGATGCTCTGATTGAACTTATTGTAAAAGAGACAAACTTATATGCCCTTCAAGAGTCCGGCTCTGAGCTGAAATGCACTAAAGAAGAAATTCGCCGATATGTGGGGATCTTATTATATTTGGGAGTAATTCGGCTTCCAAATTACAAAATGGCATGGTCCCAAGATCTGAAGCTGACTGCAGTTACTGATTCACTACCACGTAACAAATTTGAAAAAATTAAAAAATATCTGCACTTTAGTGACAAATCACAGCAACCTAAGAAAGATGATGCCAACTATGATAAGTTGTACAAGATACGTCCCATTTTGATGATGCTGAAAGATAAATTTAATAGTTTACCTCAGGAGGAGCACCAAAGTATCGATGAGCAAGTCATAGCATATAAGGGTAAGTTAAATTCTTCACATAGTCAGAAATATATATTTTCTGAAATATGTATTTTAAATATTTAGGAAAATCCGCATTTAAACAATATAATCCTGCTAAGCCCCATAAATGGGGGATGAAAATGTTTACCCGAGCAGGTTCATCGGGAGTTATTTATGACTTTGCTCTGTACGTTGGTGAGGGAACTTGCCCCTCATATGGCCTTGGGATATCTTCCGACATCGTCTTATATTTGGCATCCTCGGTTCCAAAATTTAAAAACTATAAGCTGTATTTTGATAATTGGTTCACGTCGGTTAGCCTTCTTGTATCCTTGAAAGATATGGGCATATTTTGTATCGGGACTGTCAGAAAAAATCGCATGGGCAACTGCGAACTGAAACCGGAATCTGATTTGAAAAAGCTTGGAAGAGGTTCTTACGACATGAAGTGTGAAACAAATCATGGAATTGCTGCAGTGCGTTGGTTAGACAACAAAGGAGTGCAGTTGCTATCCACATTTGTTGCAGATGAGCCAGTGGGAGTTTGCCGTCGTTGGAACGCAAAAGAAAAAAAGTTTGTGGATGTTCCAAGGCCAGCTATCGTGTCAGAATATAACAAGCACATGGGGGGAGTTGATCTTTCCGACATGCTAATGGAGCTCTACAAAATAAATCATCGCTCAGCTAAATGGTATATGAGAATATTTTACTGGTCCCTGGGAACTACGGTAACCAATTCCTGGCTTTTATACCGCAAACACCTTAAAATAGTCGAGCCAAATGCAAAGCATATACCGCTTTTAAAATTTCAGATGGAAATAGCAAATGAATTGCTAAATGCTGCACCATCAACCTCTAACTCGGTACAAAAGAAAAGGGGACGACCCAGTGGAAGTATTTTGAGCCAAGGGGAACCAGAATCAGCACCATCCTCTCCGTCATCATTTTCGTCAAGAAATAGTTCCAAACATCGCAAAATTACCCAGGATCCGCCTGGTTCCAAGAGGTATGACGAAAACGGCCATTGGGTGGTGTGGGGAGAAAAAGGTCGGTGCCGCCTTTGTAAGACCGGCACCCCGCTATCCAAATGCCTTAAATGTGGCATCCACCTATGTTGCAATACAAGTAAAAATTGTTTTTTATCATACCATACCTAAAACAAATTGTTAAAGTTCTAATATAATAAATATTTCATAAATTTGATTTGTTTTTTTATCACATGAAATACATCCTCGATGGACCAAAGTTGCTTATAAGCAACTTTCAATATCTAGTGACCTAATAACTTTAGAAGTCCGATTTTTTCAAAAATCCCTAATTTTAATCTAAATGTTCAGAAAATCATAAAAAAAAATTTTTCAAACAGCTTTTGAGAGACCGGGGCCGAAAGGGTTAAATAAAAATATTAATTTTTATTTATTGTTAAACTAATTGTTTTTAAAACAAATTTTCACTTTTTAGTTTGGCTTAAGTTCACATAATTTATTTTTATTCGAAGAAGTTATTAATTTTCCGTTAATGTTGAAAGAAACTTTAATTTGAAAAAATCTGATTTTTCTACCGATACTAGCCGAGTAGAATGCATTTTCGAAAGCAGCTACGTAATTCTTTCATCATCACTCTTTGAACGGTAGTAAGTCTTTTAGTTGTAAGCATCACCTATTTAACTTACATTTAACAGAGAAAGGAATACGGACGGCATGGCTTTTCATATTCTGTAAGTTAGGACGAAGTTTATTTTTCATATACACTATGTTTTTTTGCATTAAAAGTCTCTTCGCAACACTTGACTAACGGTCATCATATAAACTTCGTTCTAACTTACAGCACAAACGTGCCCCATAATTCTTATTAACAACCAAACCGTGCCTCAACGAATTGTGACAAAATATCTTGGAATTCACCACTCTAAAACAGCATCTGCTGCACTTGTTCTTCGTGCCGAAGAGTGGGGCGAAGACATCATACTAGTCCAGGAACCCTGGATCTCCGGGGGCACAATTCGTGGACTTAGTGCTAGAGGCTAAAAACTATTGTATGCGAACGTACATGGTAAGATTAGATCTTGTATAATGGCCAAAAGGCAACTTAATATCTTCATACTGTCTGATTACAGCGATGAAGATACTGTAACTGCAGCTTGAGAGATTAATGGTAAAACATGGTGGATCCTCTCAAGCTACATGGCACACGACCACAAGGACTCATCACCATGCCCTATTGTCCATAAAGTGGTTGGCGCAGCGAAAGCAAATCAGATTCCAGTCATCATTGGAGCCGATGCAAATGCCCATCACTAAATCTGGTGCAGCACGAACACCAATATTAGAGGTGAGTGTGTGATTAACTTCATACTAGAGACTGATTTGACAGTTGTGAACAAAGGTTCAGAACCTACTTTTGGAGGTTTTGGACATAACATTGGTCATCGTGGAAAGTGCCGACCTTATTAGGGACTGGAGGGTGTCGGATGACTGTTCCTTCTGAGACCACAGGTACCTTGAATTCCCTTTTTTGGGAAATCGGGACAGAGCGACTCCGTACGTGAATAGTAGGAAGACAAACTGGCAGATGCAGAATGCCTATCTGCGGGACATGCTACCCCCGTCACCGACTAACGCCACAGTTGGTGACATAATGGAAGCTGTACTGACGCTTTCGAGCTCCTTTACGGAGGCTACGACAATGTCCTGCCCCCCGACCCTTCCCAGGGGCAGGAAGAAACCGCCCTGGTGGTCATCTACCATAGATAAGACCCGCAGAAAATGCAGGAAACTCTTCAATGAGGTAAAGAGGACGGGCAACTGGACTCTGTACAAGGCCCTACTGAACAAGTTTAAGAACAAAGTGAGGAGTGCCAAACGTGGTACTTGGAGGAACTTCTGTTGCAGCGTTGAGAACTCGTCTGAGACGAGCCGTCTGCGCAAACTCTTGTCCAAATCGCCCATCATCCCTGGCTATATCCAGAAGGAACTTGGACTACGAACAGCCACGAAACACTGGAAGTACTGACGGACACAGACTTCCCGGGATCTCTCAATGTCTCGGATAAGGTGCCCACGAATACCACCTATAATCAGTCGTCCACACCGATTCAACTGGATAATCATATGCTGCTTTGGGCGATCAACAGCTTTAAACCATTTAAGTCACCTGGACCGGATGGACTGATTTCAGCGGACCTGCACCGTAACGTTGAGCTCCATGGCTTCTAAATATTTACGAGGCTTGTCTCTTCTGGTCATATAATCCCACACAGTGGACGGAATCAAATGTTGTCTTAATACCTAAGGGAGGTAAGACATCGCACACAAAAGCAAAGCACTACAGACCAATAAGTCTCACGTCTTTCTTGCTTAAGATACTGGAGAGGCTGGTCGCGGTGCACTTTAGGGCAACAATCCACCCCAGCCTCCTATCGGGGTCCCAACATGCCTATACCAAGGGCAGATCGGTGGAGACAGCTCTCCACCCGCTAGTTGGTTATATTGAAAGGTCTCTTGAATTTAGGAACTATACACTTGTGTCGTTTCTGGATATAGAAGGCGCTTTTAACAACGTCAACCCACCAAGTGTCCTCCGGGCCTTGCGCGAGAGAGGGGTTGATGACTCTCTGGTTGCATTCATTCCTAACCTGTTGGAACGTAGGATAATAAAGTCTACAATTGGTCAGGCTGAGGTTATGAGATCGGCTAATAGAGGAACTCTTTAGGGAGGTGTCCTATCACCATTGCTGTGGAACATCACACTGCACTTGTTGCTCAGGAATATGGACTTAATGGGACTAAGAACTTTCACATACGTGGATGACGGGGCAGTTGCGATATCTGGAATCCATCTAAATACCATCTCTGACGGAATGCAACTGGCTCTAAGGACATTAAGTGAGTGGAGCGGAGAGAACGGGTTATCTATCAACCCTTCTAAAACGGAGCTCGTACTGTTCTCGAACAAGTAAAAGATTCCTTCATTTAAACTCCCGTCGCTGAACGGAGTGAGACTGACTTTGTCGGATAGTGCAAAATATCTAGGAGTCATTCTGGACAGCAAACTGTCCTGGAGGCCGAACCTAGAGGCGAGAGCGGCGAAGGCACAGACTGTGATGTATGTGTGCAAACGCGCCATTGGTAAGACCTGGGGACTCCGTCCCCGTAATGTAGGCTGGATCTACAGGGTGGTAATATAGCCGGTTCTATTTTATGTTGCCATGGTCTGGTGGAAGGCTATGGACTCTGTCACGAATCGCTGTAGTATTGAGAGGGCGATGCGCAATGCGGCGATCCTGATAACAGGCGCAATGAGGACGACTCCGACTAGGTCAATTTTTACCCTACTCAACTGGCTCCCAGCGGATCTTCTAGCGAGAAAGCTGGCGCTGAACACCGCGATAAGGCTGCACAGGACAAGCGGCTACGTGAGTATTATCATGACGGTCGATATTGTTCCCGATCTAATTGACTACTGCACACCAAAACCTTTCATCCGCAGGAAATTCCCCTTCGCTGTTTCAGAGAAAGGGGCGGATGAATTGATCTCCTCGGGACCCATCGATCTGGAGGTATACACGGATGGGTCTAAGGGGAGAGCTGGTGTTGGTAGAGGCATATACATTGTTCAGGCAGGAGTCTGTATTTCATTCAGACTTCCGAACGAATGCAGTATTCTGCAGGCCGAATTGGCAGCGATATTCGGCAGGAATATCAGGATCTTCACTAATAGCCGCGCTGCCATCAGGTTCATCACTGATGTATATTCAACATCACAACTAGTCCATGAATGCCGGGCATCCTTGAACTGGATGGCGATGCATTCTGACATCACCTTAACGTGGGTGAGGGGACACGGGACCAATACGGGTAACTGTGCTGCTGATTCACTTGCCAGAAATGGTGCCGGATTGGATGATCTTGCAAATTCCGCGTGGATGGATATTTTCGGGGAATTGCAGGGGCTGGATGATCTGACAAACCCAGGTGTGAAACTACTCGGATAACCTGGCCGAGGATAGATCCGGGCCGTTTGAGGTCCCTCCTTGATTTGGATAGGAGAAGGATAAGGAACACCGTGGCCGCAATCACCGGCCACTGCCGATTTGGCACCCATGCCGAAATACTGGTTTTGCCTTGGAACTACTTCTGTTGAAGCTGTCAAGACGGAGAGGAGACTGAAAGCGTACAGCACTTCTTGTGCTTTTGTCCGGCACTGGAGGACATTCGGATCAGGCACTTTGGTATCGGCAGACTGAATGGCCTATCGGACGTGTCCAACATTGGCATAACCAACCAATTGGTATCAATACAGACGTTTATTGCCTGAATATAACACTCGGAGGGATCACCCATCCATTGGTGTTTAATTCTAGATTTAATTAATGTAGCGGAGTCACCACATGTTCTACCTCAGAGATCCTTCGAATCGTTAAAAGTCATATGAGTTTCGAAAATCCACATTACATTTTTGTGATGGCGGATACATTTTGCGCTGAGGCTGGCCTTTCAAGTAATGCAGACACCACATTTTCAATTTCGCTTTCCGAAATTGTACCCGGTTGGTTAATTTTTTGGCAACTCTTGTTGTGTTGTTGGCTGGTAAGGCTTAGTTGTATTGCGTTGGTTAGACTTTAATGCGATGGCAAAAAAAACTTGACTTGTAGTTAGCTGTGATAATAGAAGCATTGCTGTCGTTGGTATATAAAACGGCCAGGGAGGGGCAGAAACAATTTTTGGCTTAGATTTTCAAGTTTCGAAACCGTGGTGCGGTTACCGTTTTCGTGATTAACTTGAATTTTAGTTCTATAAATAATACCACATTTTATTTTAAACGCACAAAAGACACACTGCTGTACAACAACTTGTCAATATCTTAGACCCTTCTGCACCTCAAGTAGACATACATATATCTCTTTGCGGTGCTATCCGGGGTAGCTTTTTAAAACACCTGTTTTTGAAGCAGTGAGCTTATCTGTGCAACGAGATAGTTTATCATAAGAACTTAGAAAATATGGTTCAGGCGTTGGGTTTGTTATTCACCCCCACAAAAAAAACTACCCAGCAATAAAATATCAAAGGAATAAAAAACGGTCTCCTTCAAAATTTGACGACCGTCGCAGACGAATGATCCATGGCTTACGGATCTGCACTTGGAACGTTCATACTTTGTTCAAAGCAGGTGCAAATTAGAGGGCGATGTACTGAATAAGCACAGGCCTAGTGTCACATCCATCCAGGAAGTAAGATGGAATTGAACATAAATAATTAAGTAACTAAGCTGTCATAGCTTAGGCGTATCAAAATTTAAAAAAAAAATTTATTTGTGTAGTTGTTATCGTTTACACTGCTCCTTTTCAATTTATTTTTTTTTGAAATGTATGCGTTGTAGCTGTTACAGTTTTTAAGATAATGCGTATCAAAATCTCTTTTAAATATTTTGTTTGTGTAAGAGCTACCGCTCCCCCTGCTCTTACCCAACTATTTTTCCTGAAATGTATATTCTTTCCTAGAACAACGTTGGTTTCAAATTGACAGTTGTTATTGTTTTTCATATTAATCGCATTAATAATTTCAGAAACTTTAAGCAATTGTAGTGGTATTTCCCACTTTCCATACTCTCTTTTTTAGATAAAAGCTTTTTCACATCGGCAAAAAAAATTTTGTTGTACTTGGCCTGACGGTAGGACGCACATAGGGACATTTTGCCATTCTAGCCGGACATTACTTTTTATTTTTTACAATAAAGCTTCTTAAAAATTACTGAGTGCTCCTAGATTGATGAAACTTGGCAGAAACATGTATTGTAGTCATAGGCACTTAAGAATTAAAAATAATGAAAATAAGGGGGGAAAAGTTCCCTCTAGAGGATCTAATACCACCTCTGAAAAATTAAAATTTTTTTCAGTTTTCAATACTATTGTTACGCAAATGCAACTTTAAAAGTAAGCGAAAGCTAAAAAATCTACACTTGACAGTGTCGTCCTCTCCCCTTTCGTGGGAGGCAGCATAAAGTAAAATTTGCAAAAGCAATGTATATAATAAAAATAATGGATAACTTAAGTCCAAATACTATAAGAGTAAAATTTTTAAGCTTTTATGGGTAGGGGCAGAAATGTTCCCAAACCCCACGGCCCTGTACAAAAATATTTTTTTTTAAATATTGCTTATTTTATACAAAAAAATTGTTTGTCGCTTTTTTTGTAATTTAATGTATTAAATTTATCTGAAAATAAGTAATTTATATATAACAATAACTTATTTACAGAAGTAACAAGTAACTTAAAGTATAAAAACAAAAACTAATTTAATTGAAAACAAGTAAGAGCGTTATATTCGGCTGTGCCGAATCTTATACACCCTTCACATTGGCCTTTAAATATACCCAGCCGAGTAATTTTGTACTGCAAATAACATAATAAAAATCCTTGTGCGAGTTTAAAGTCCATAGAAAACTTTACAAAATTTTAACGTTCGTATGAATAATAGAAATAGATGAGGAACGTTTGAGGTCGACAGTAATGCAAGTTTTTGACATTATTTATTTTAAAAGGTTAATAAAAGTTGTTAATTTTTATGGGATATTCTAGTCCCCCTGCTCCTCTCCAACTTTTTTTCCAAAATGAATGAATTTTTTGATTATTACTTTTTGTGGAATATTCGAAGTCGATAGTTGTTATAGTTTTGCAGATGTGGCGTATCGCAAATTTCATAAAAATCCTTAGTTTGTATTAGAGCTACCCCTTCCCCTACCCCTGCCCAAAAAAACTTTTTTTTGAATGTAGGTCTTATCCTGTTACTTTTTGCAAAACATTTGAAGTCAATTTCTGTTATAGTTTCCTAAATTTAGCATGTCGAAAATTTCATAAAAATTGTTAATTTGTATGGGATATCATCCCCTTTGTCCATCCTCCACCCAAAAAATTTTTTCTTAAAAACATAACTCTTGCTGTACAATTACTTTTTGTAGAACATTTGATTTCGATATCTGTTATAGTCTCCGAGATATAGCTTATCGAAAATTGCATAAAAATTGTTAATTTGTATGGGACCTCCCCCTTGTTCACCCACCACCCAAAAAATTTTTTCCTTAAAACATAACCCTTGATGCACTTACTTTTAGTAGAACATTTGATGTCGATAGCTGTTATAGTTTCTAAGATATAGCGTATCGAATACTTTATAAAAATCGTTAATTTGTATGGGAGCTACCCCTTTTTTTGCCCCCACCCAAAAAATTTTTTCTTTAAAGCGTAGCCCTTATTGCCAAATTACTTTTTGTAGAACATTTCATTTCGATATCTGTTATAGTTTCCGAGATATATCGTTTCGAATATTTCATAAAAATCGTTGATTTGTATGGGAGCTACCCCTTTTTTGCCCCCACCCCAAAAATTTTTTCTTTAAGGCGTAGCCCTTATTACCCAATTACTTTATGTAGAACATTTAATATCGATATCTGTTATAGTTTCCGAAATATAGCGTATCGAAAATTTCATACAAATCATTAATTTGTATGGGAGCTACCCCTTTTTTTTCCCCCACTCAAAAAATTATTTCTCAAGAGTGTAGCCCTTGATGTCCAATCACTTTCTGTAGAACACTTGGTTTCGATATCTGTTATAGTTTCCGAGATATAGCGTATCGAATATTTCATAAAAATCGTTCTTTTGTATGGGAGCTACCCCTTGTTTTGCGCCCTATCAAAAAATTTTTTCTCAAGAGCGTAGCCCTTGATGCCCAATCACTTTCTGTAGAACACTTGGTTTCGATATCTGTTATAGTTTCCGAGATATAGCGTATCAAATATTTCATAAAAATCGTTAATTTGTATCGGAGCTACCCCTTTTTTTGCCCCCACCCAAAAAATGTTTTCTTTAAAGCGTAGCCCTGATTGCCCAATTACTTTTTGTAGAACATTTGATTTCGATATCTGTTATAGTTTCCGAGATATAGCGTATCGAATATTTTATAAAAATCGTTAATTTGTATGGGAGCTACCCCTTGTTTTGCCCCCACTCAAAAAATTATTTCTCAGGAGCGTAGCCCTTGATGTCCAATCACTTTCTGTAGAACACTTTGTTTCGATATCTGTTATAGTTTCCGAGATATAGCGTATCGAATATTTCATAAAAATCGTTAATTTGTATGGGAACTACCCCTTCTTTTGTTCCCACTCAAAAATTTATTTATCTTAGGCGTAGCCCTTATGGCCCAAATACTTTTTGTAGAACATTTCATTTCGATATCTGTTACAGTTTCCGAGATATGGCGTTTTGAATATTTCATAAAAATCGTTAATTTGTATGGGAGCTAACCCTTTTTTTGCCCCCACCCAAAACATTTTTTCTTTAAAGCGTAGCCCTTATTGCCCAATTACTTTATGTAGAACTTTTCATTTCGATATCTGTTATAGTTTCCGAGATATAGCGTATCGAAAACTTCATACAAATCATTAATTTGTATGGGAGCTACCCCTTTTTTTGCCCCCACCCAAAAAATTTTTTCTTTACAGCGTAGCCCTTATTGCCTTATTACTTTTTGTAAAAAACTTCATTTCGATATCTTTTATAGTTTCCGAGATATAGCGTATCGAATATTTCATAAAAATCGTTAATTTGTATGGGAGCTACCCTTTTTTTGCCCCCACTCAAAAAATTTTTTCTTTAAAGTGTAGCCCTTGGCGTACAATTACTTTTTGTAGAACATTTTAAGTCGATATCTGTTATAGTTTACGAGATATAGCGCATAAAATATTTCACCAAATTTGTGCAATTGTAGGAAAAATGCCCCTTTCCCTGGTCCTATCTGAAAAAAATTTTTCCGTTATTTAGGTCCCTTCTTTAGAATTATCCGTGCCAAGTTTTGTGGCAAGAGTGACTATACTTACTGAGATATATAGGGATATATGCACGGATTTTGTCCTTAAAAAAATGGGTTACTTTGGGTTTTCGCTTAAACTCGGTCAATAGTGAACCGATTTTGCTGATTTTAAATAGCGATTGTTAGCGGGATATTTCCAATAGTTTGACACCATTAATTGGTCTGTATCTTTTTATTTGACTCCGGAAACTTGATTTCAACAGACGGACAGACGGATAGACGGACAGACGGACATGACTATATCAACTTCCCTATCTATAAGGATCCAGAATATATATACTATATTGGGTCGCAAATGAATAATAAAGAAATTACAAACGGAATGACAAACTGATATATACTCTTATCACTATGTGAAGGGTACAAAAATATCCCAGGAGTGCTACTGTTCTTCTTCGTCTGTTTCCTCAAAAACCTCTTCTGAATCCTCTTGAAAATCAAATACTGGGGGAAGCATTAAGGAAACTGCTTCTTTCGTTAATGGCAATGACTCCTTTTTTGGAGTCTTATGCTAGTCATCAGTGGGTCAGAACTGAGCAAAACTCTATTAATAATATCTATGTTACACTGAACTCTTGAAAACTTTCTTGCAAAATTCTGCCTGTAAATCCGAAAATGTTTTCTGATGACAGCCCAATAGGCAATTGATCCATGTATTAAAATCTTATGCATTGTGTATTAAAAAATTTTCTGAAACTGTTTAAGGACTGTTTCGCCGCTGGCATGTCGACATCTCCTTGACATTTTGAAAGTTCACACAATTTTCTATCTAAAAATCGCAATTTCTCTGTAACAAATTTATCTTTACATTCCCTTACTATTTGTAATAGCTCTCATCCTGTATAAACTTTTTGCATTTTACTTTCGTAGTTTCAAAAGGGCTCTGAAAACAATTTCGTGCAATAACCACAATATAGATACCCCAAAAAATAAGTACTTGAAGCACAGATTTGTTTCTTTTTAAAAAATTATTTTTTTTTAACAATTTTACAAGGTTTTGAATAGCGTAATTAAGAAAACTGTCGCACAGGTATAAATTAACAAAATAGGGGCGGGTAAAAACTACTTCCTCGCACATATCTTTTTATACATGCAATGTCAGTGTAAAACCCAATTTAACCTGTTGAAAATGAACTTCAATTTACCTGTAATAATTTAAATAAGAAACATTAAAAAACAATAATTTATCAAAACGTTTTATGACCCACAAAAAAGTTTCTTACTCATATGTAAACAAACAAGATGAGAAAAAACAGAAAAAAGTGAAATTTTTAAAAATCCGCAAAAAAAAGGCGCAAAAACGCACAACGTTTTATTTTTTCGTCTAAAAGAAGAGATTTCAGGTTTTATTGTGATGAAAAAGATTTTTAGGATAATGACTGCCATCACTTTTAAAAACACTTTGATTTTATTTTTTTTTTTATCAAAAAGTGAACAAAAAAACCTTTTTTTTTTAATTTCGAATGATTTTTTTTTAAATAAAACTTAAAACGAAAAATAAAATAAAAAATACGGTAGTTGCTTATATAATCTTTCGCAGGAAAAAAAAGTCAACGTAAAATCGTTTTAAAACCATCAAAAGTTAATAAATTGCAGGCAAATTTACTTAACTATCCTGTTGACAGTGCCTCAAAACGACAAATTACAAGAAAAAATTTTAAAATTCACTATCCGATACAGAATTTTGTTATCTGTCGAGCTGTGCACTTAAATTTTAACATTTCTTAAATTTTAATTTTGGCTTAATATCCGGCTGGATTAGCAAAATACCCGCATGTGGGACGGAAAGGCTTTTTTAATGTTCCCATTAAAGCTGCTCAGACAATCATCTATGCCTTCTGGAGTTTTTGGCGGCAGGTCTTTCGAGCAGTGGGTGCTGATATATACATATATATATATATAAATTCCTATTTATAAGAAAAGGGCGGGAAAAAAGCTGTTCCACAAAAAAAAAATAATACTAATAAATAATAATAATACTAAAGCAGTTACATCTGTCGGCTTAAGATATTGTATGAATAACTTTGATATCTACAGTTTAAGTAAGGGTATAAAGGAAGAGTTGAAGATAGAGCTGTACCACCCCAATACAATCGAAAAACAACTATTATTGTCAAATTTCACATGAATGAAGAAAAAAAGCAAAAAAGTTGAAGCATAGAAGCTAGACAATTCGCATGACATGACAAAAATTTTGATGTCCTTTATTTCTAGCAGTTTTAGACTTAAAATGTTCTTTAAGCAAGCGGAACATCTTGACCTTTACTTAAGCTGGAGGTCCATACCATACGTTCTATGCGCTGTGCGTTCTCTCCGACTCTCACAAAAGTAAAATCAGTGTAGTTTTATGTGGCAAGAAACATAACAAATTGCATAGAACGTATCGGCGCAAGTAACGGATAAAGTAGGTTTACTTTCTACTTTTTCATACGTCGCATGCGAAATGAGAAAATGAGAGAAGGTTTTGTTATCCAGTGATGACAAATTTTAAATGCTATCAAATAACATGTGTGTGTGGTAGATTATATTTTTGGTATATTTTGTGTTAAAAACAGTATGTTTTGAAAGAAAATGCTTTTATTATAAATTTTGCAAAAAATTTTAAGAATAAATTTCCTTAAAAATAAGTTTTCAACACAAATATTTTGTAGCCAAAGTTAATATTGTTTTTATCGACTACTTTTATATTTTAAGTGTCATCTCTGTTGTGTTTTTATTTATGTAAGTGTAATGAAGAAAATCTGATTTCTCTTCTCTTCACTTTTCGCACAAAACGTATTGCATGTAACTTGGCAAAAACAAACGTATAAAACGTACAGAAATATGATACGCATAGAACGGAGCCACGCATATAACGTATGGTATGGACCTCCAGCTTTAGGCATTAAAAGCACTACCATGCAATAAAAAAACTTTAAATAAAGCTATGATTCGCATAAGGTATTTTTTTTTGCATGTAAGTTTATTTTTTTAATAAAGTGCCAAAAATGCTTACATCTCTGTGCGTAGTCAACCGATCTTGCAAATTTTAACAAGAGTTATGCCTAGGAATTAGAGATGAGTGATATTTCCGTACCTGTGATTTTATACCTGTTACTTGCAAATCACTGGTAACGACAGTGACATAAACTGTGAAGTAACTGCTACTGCTACTTTTAAGTTATTGTGTTATTTAAATAACATTTTGACATGTAACGACAGTGACATAAACCGTGAAGTAACTGTTTCTACTAAAGTGTTACTTTTAATTTATTATGTTACTAAAAGTAACATTTTGAAATATTGTGCAGTAATTTTACCTGCGATGTTACTCTTATTATGTTAAACTTTGCAAAATGTAAAGTAACATTTTTGTGCTTCATGTTTACATTTGGTCATAGCTAACAAATCATGTTGCTGCTTTTGTTCTTTAAAAGAAGTAAAGGGCTTATGTGTTTGTATGTGTGTTTGTCAAAGTGCTGTTAAAAACTTTACAACAGAGGTGACGTCAGAGACCAGCGCCGAGCATTGTTTGTCCGCGACGGCGGATTAAATTCAGATATGAGCCGGCTAAAGAATTAATATTCAAAAACAGATTTAAACACACATTTATTTTAAACACATATCGTAACCTAAAATGAAAAAAAGCACAGCTAACAAAAATAGAACTTTACATGATAAGCGAAAATCTTTGTAAAGGTACAACAAAAATATTTCGAAAAAAATGCGTTTAAAGGTTTTAGTTTGCTCGCATTATGTATATAGAAACGAATAATAACATTTTTTTACACGTTATAAGTAGAAAAATTTTTAATATGAACTTATATCCGACATTAAACATAACATAACAAACAATTCTGAATCGTTAACTCCAAAAATGCATTTCTAGAATTACAACATTTGAGTAAATGAGCGATATATGTATATAAATCGTTATCTGAAATGAAATTTTAGTTAATATGTTCAGGGTTTTTGGACTTAACTTTCAATTATCAAGAAATAAAAATATTTTTGATTGGTGAAGTAAAAAAGAATAAAAATATCAAAATCTTTCTCAAATAGCTCAAGAAAATTTTTGTGCATTAGGATCGCCAGTCCATGCGAAAGAATATTTTCAAAAGCTGGACAAGTCCTAAATGACCGACGAACGCGTTTAAACGAGAAAAGGCACAAATGTTATATTATACTTAGTTGTGTTATGTACATACATATCGTCACAGAAAATGCAAAACGCCCTATCTAACATTTAAAAAATTTTTAGAAGAGGCACGCGTTTTTGTTAAAATGAAAAATTTATTTACAATTTACACAAATTTTTGCAATTTACGTTAGTAAGAAAAGATCAACAAATTGATTTCTGCTGGAAAAAAAGAATTTTGCGAAATGACGTACATATTTTAAGGCTTTAAATAATAAAGAACCAATTTTAAAATAATTGTCAGATAGGGCGTCTTGCATTTTCTGTGACGATATACAGCTTAATTTGTGTTATTTGTTTTTTTAGGTTTTTGTTTTGTTACAATGGATTTCAACTATTTTTATATATTTTTATGTTTGGAATCTATTAAACAAGAATTTTAAGCTGCTTTTCTAAATTAAAGCTTTATCTCAATGCTCCATGGGAGCTTAAAAACTTATCTCAAAATTTATAATTTTTAAATTTTTTATAAAAATTTTGTTTAAAGTAAATTAAAAATATTAATATAAATATGGAATATTGTTGTAACTACATACCTATTGAAAATTGATATGTCTTATTCATAAATATTTTGAATTCTTATTTATCATTTAAATTATTTTTCCAATGCGTTGATCAGGAGTTCGTTAAAAAGAACTAAAATCGCATAATCACTGCTTAAAATAACATTATGTATAATAATTTAACAGAGATTAAAATAACTCTTTTACAAGAAGTGAAAAATGCTAAACAGTGATCACTGTCACTGTTTAAATAACCGGTGATTTTAAAATCGCATTCACTATTAACGATATTCCCTAAAAATCACGGGATCGCTCACCTCTACTAGGAATATTTGTGAAACATGATTTTGGCAGACAGACAAACAAACAGACTGAGATATCTATTAAGAATGATCACACACTCACACCACTATGTGAAGGATATTAAAATATAAACATAATAACTCACAAAAGAAAATTTTATTTTTAGTTGCACACAGTGTACAGATTAAACTTGAAATGATCAGTTTCGGTACCTTTTAAATTTATAAACATGTCCTTTAAGGTTTTTTAGTTTTTTGTGTATTGACAGAAATAGATTTACTTACATTTCCTTACGTAGTACAGAATACACAGTTAATTTCGATTTTAAACCATATGTTTGTACATACATATATTGTTTAAATTTTGTTCGTTATTCCTTACACATAAATATTTTTTTAGTTTAGTTTTTAATTATTACAGAAGAAAAGAGAAAAAAATTTGTGTTAAAAATATTTTAACAGATTAGAAACGTTAGAAAAATCGATTTCAATGCTTTCTGTGTTTAGCCACCGTAAAATATTTTCATACTAATGTCCAGTATAGCAGGTTCATTTGTAAAAGCTAGCATTATTTAGTGAGTGACCACTACAAAAATACATTTATGTATACTGTGAGGTAACCTTACTTATCGCACACTAAATCAAAAACCGTCCCAACTTAAAACTCACCAGAATCAATTTTGCTTTCTTTAAATAGTTCCCAAAATATTTTTTTAAATTCCGTTTGCATATCAGTAAACCACATTTTAAGACGGGTTCTTTTAATATTGAAGTTTATTTGGTTAAACAATAGGAACCATGTTTCTTAAAGCAAACAATATATATGAGAAGTAATGATTTTTAGTTGTAACTTTTTTAATTTAGTGTGAGATATGTTTATAGTAAATTCATTAAGGGTGGAAAAACATCAGTTAATAAAGGGTAAGTAGACATAGTTGGTAAATAAGTAGCAAATGTAATTTTTTTTAAATAATTTAAATGCAAACTTACACACATACTTACACTATCCACAGATGTATGTACATACGTACCCTGTACAGTGTAAGATTTAGGCAGCCTAGGCGGACAATATTAATACCTTTTGTTTTAATTGAGCTAGAGTTTTAAATTTTGGTATACGTTATAAGTAGTACAAAAAGAACAACTTTGTGGAAAATATAAAATAAATAAAACAGCTGTCACCCCGTGCCCATACAAAATAAACATTTTTGTTGAGTATATTTACAATTTTATTACGTTTTTAATTAACTGATTTGGTATTTTTATTCAATTTGGTTCTTATGGTATGTCCTGGTATGAGCTCAAGTTATTTTTTTTTTAATTTAAAGCCAAACGCGCAGATAAACAATGTATTGCCTTAAAGCGATGTACATTAGCCTTCATTTTAAGATTAAGCTTGATGAAAAGACTTGTGAATAAAAAAAGCTATGACTTACCTAATAAAGCTTCATGGACAATTTTGTAAAAAAATTGGAAATAAGTGATAGTTTTTGAATTGGCAGTCGTATTAAACCTAAATTTTATATGACCAGAAAAGAGGTGCAACTGAGCTAAATTTTTGAGTTCGGACTCTATGATTTAAAAGGGGGTAGTCCCATAAGGCCCCAAATTAGGAAACCTCGGGTACATGAACATTTCAAATTGATACGAAGTTTGTATTATTGATCCAAATGAACAAATTTTTACACGGGGGAATTATTCTTACCAAGCAGTAAAAAAACCTTGTGACATGTATGGGCTATCTCTAACAGCCAAGAATTAATTTAACATAAAAGGTAAAAACTACCACTGTTATTTTTTTTTTTTGGTTATACCAAAGCTACACTTCATCCGATTTACAAGATTCTCGCTTTGTTTAATTTAGAACAACAACTACAGTAGGCTCTAGTAAAGTTTTTGAAAATAACTTAAATAAGTTAAAAGTTGTAGTTTGTAAACTTTTTTGTAATATTTTGCATATTTTTTATTATTGAATCTTTGCTAATGCGAACTAGCAATAAGTATGTACATAAATCATAAAACTAAGTATAATTAATCTCGGCGGATGACTCAGAGTCAACGTCGGGCTAAGAGGTTCGTGTGCCTCGCAAGGTCTTAATCAAGGGAACTTCAGTCCCTGGACAGGAATCACCCGGGATTATTGTAAGGCTTTCTGACTGGACACTGTAATCTATATAAAATAAAATCTTAAATAAAACCGGCAGGTCGTATGTAGTGACGTGCAGGTTTTGCGATATGGAAAATGAGACCACGTCTTCTGCAATTTCTCGGCACTCTGCACAAGGAGATAAAGTTTTTTGAGTTTGGAACTGTTACGCCAATGGGCATTTGGAATTCTTTACCTTGTAGGGTACTTGGCTTTATTAAAAGCCTTGACGTATTAGGAACCTAACGCCTTAAAAATTTTAATAGTGCTTTTAAGGTTGCATTCGTTACAAAAGATTTATTAATTTTTGGTTTTAAATTGCACAATCGTATAAAAATCTAAGTCGTGCTTTTGCAACAGTAGAGCAGAAAGTGAATTTACTTTCAATAATGGATGGTTTAGGTCCTTTAATGTTATCTATATTGTCAAATATTTTTAAAATTTTCCTTTTCATTCGGAAAGGGTAAATTTGGAAAGACATATTAATACATATTTTATTACGTATGTAAGTAATTTTTCGCTTTATCCACTTAAAAAAAATTTATATAATTTAAAAAATTTTTTTCCTGTTGGCATTCCGTTTGCAATTCTTTTGTATTTATTTGCGATCCCCATAAAGTATATATTTCCCTGGTCCTTATAGATAGGGAAATGGATTTAGCGATGTTTGTCTGTCTCTCTGTCCGTGTTATGGTTGAAATCAACTTTCTAAAGCCCCCCAGCATCAAACAATCAAAAATATCTGCGAAAAGATCGCAATTGAAATTCAGAAAAATCGCCTGATAACTGACCGAGATATAAGTCAAAAACAGAAATTATCTCTCTTTATTTCTCTAAAATTTGTACATAAAAACCTCTAAAACTGCCCCGGAGTTGCCCCTAGACGGTTGCAATGTAAGACCGACTACCATTAGTATTTTCTCACATACATTTCTGTGAAGCACGTTAATACCCTATCTTAGCCTTTTAACAGGGCTGCCATACAAAGTTTAATTTTTTGAATTGCTCCCTGAGCTTCCAGAGCGCTCGTTCAAAGGCATCACAGACCCATTATTTTCCCTCCCAAACATATACCCAGAACATACTTATCCCCATATTCATAACCTGAGGGTGTTACCATACAAAAATTTCGAAAACGTCCATAGCTTCCCCAGAGTTGGTCTTAGAGAAATAAAGTGTACGACCGACCCCCATTAGTTTCCCCTCCCAAAGATTTTCCTTAAAGATACTTACCCCTTATCACCATCGCCTAAGAGGGCTCCCATACAAAGTTTGAGAAATTGCAATAAATACCCTCCAGCTTCCAGGGTGCCCGGATAGGTCAAATGAAGGACTCATTTTTTCTGGCTAACATTTTTCTAGAACATAATTACCCTCTAACTCCACCCTCTAAGGGATTGCTATACAAAGTTTTAAAAAATTAGGGTAAACCACCCAAGAAGTTTAATATATGACACCCAACCCTATTTAAATATTAGAAATTTTTTATAAATAAAAAAATGGATAAAAATTAAAAAAAAAATTCAGGGTTTCGGAAGGCTAATGTAAAGGGTATATAAGATTCGGCACAGCCGAATATAGCGCTCATGCTGGTTTTATTATGATATAATAAATTTCTTAAAACCGCTTGAACCTTACCCAGGATTAAAATGGTTTTGCGAAAGATTAGGATTTTCCTGTTTATAAAACAACATATGGGCATTTCCATGAATATGTCAACCACGGCTGGAAAAATAAAAGTCATCGCAACTTTTTTTTAAATATACCAAAGAGCAATAAAACACTTAAATTTTATTATGTAAAAGTATTTATAGCTAATTATAATTTTAAAAGAGCAAAAATAGCAGATTAAACTGGTAATCTGTTTGATCAATTTCCAGAACTTGAAATTAACTATTTTCTCTTAACTAGTGGCTAAATTTAGGTAATTGTAATATTCCAATTATACTTTAAAAATAATGTTACAACATCAGTGGCCAAGTTCCATTATGAAATTAAAAATTTAGAGTTCGAATAGCGGTATTTTTTATAGTTTGCTTTGAATGATATTCTAATGTCACGTACGTAATGCAAAAACGTTATTTGTCGTCATCATTTGAATTCGACCGGTCGCAAGTATTTAAAAATAAAAGTGCAAAGCAAGATAAATCTCGCAAACATATATTGATCGATTTTTTTTTTAAATTTGATGCAATAAAAATTTTATAGTCTTTCAAAGTTTGTAGCATACGATATTGTAAGTAAAACAATTCAATTTAATACTTTCAAATTCCTTTATAATTATAAATATTTTATAAAGATGGGTAAAAATAGCTATTAGACTACAAAGAAATGGAGGGAGGACTTGAAGAAAAACGAAGAACAAATAAAGAAGTACCGGAAAAAGGAGGCTGAATGACAGCATATCTATCGAAAAAAGTTCGCAGATGCAGCCAAAAAAGACAAAAAAATTAATTAACGACAAATTAACACGCAATTAGGGGATTCACAAGGTGTTCTATTTGTCCTATTGTCATATTGTCATAAAATTTTGACAATGGTTTAACAACCTTTGCCAACTATTGGACACTCGGCGCAGGTGTAAGTGGAGTTGTTGTGATAATTTAATAAGTATATTAAATGATGTGATACTTTTAAAGAACTATTTTTGTATGAGAGACAACAAAACCATTGTGAAATTTTATAACAATATGAAAATAGGACATAATAGGACACCTTGTGAATCCCCTAAATAAGTCTGATGTTTACTATTTTATTTCAAAAACTATGCTTGAAATAAGCGAACAATATGAAGATATATCGTCTATATACATATTTTCTGATTGGAGTAGCGCTCAATTTAAAAACAAATTCATTTTAAAAAGTATTCCCTCTTTTGTAAACAAATTTAGCTGCCAACATTTAGAATGGAACTTCTTTGCCACATCACATGGTAAAGGTGCAGTTGATGGATTAGGTGGTACTGTTAAAAGAAAGGTCTGGCAAATTGTAAAAGCAAATAAATTAATCTTGCCAGATGCTTTCTCATTTTATGAATGTGCTCATAAATATGTGGAAGGAGTTAATTTGTTTTATGTTGCTACCAAAGAGATTGAAGGGTTTTCTGCTCATCTCCATGAAAAATGGCAAAATGTCCAGCTCATCCCAAAAATAAGAAAACTTCATTCGTTTACTTATCATAATAGTCAGTATATTAGTGTGTCTCGAACTGCGTATTCAGTAAGAGAAAAAATTAAAATTTAATAATTAAGTGGCAGCGCCCAAGAACATAGTGTATAGTAAGAAATGAAATTTACCTTTTATTGTTTTTATTGCTATTATCACCGAATAAACATTTTTTAATTCTTTTTAAATTCGTTTTGTATACATATATTTAAAAAAACTATTTTTTTTTTTAGACAAATACTATAAGAGAAAAATCTGTCACATACGGTATGTCACGAACGATATTAAGATTTGTTCGTAACAAAACCATCTAAAAATATTTTTTTATTTAAAAATTATGGATTATCAAGGAAAAATATTTGGCTTGGTGTAAGAACTTAAAGAAAGGAAAAAAACTTTTACAATTCGCAGATTTTCGTATATGTGTACATGCACCTCGACATCACTTCCGTTTTTTGTCACGTACGATATGCACCTTTTTCGCCCGATATTTTGGCCGGCAAGGTTTTCAAAGTCATGATTTTTTTTTAGATTATAGTACCCTCTAAATGTAACATATTGACGAAACAATTTTTCAGTTACCACTCTTTTTGCAAAATCTACACCACTTTGTAGGCGTACAAATGTCACGTACGATGACATGGAAATGCCCATATGTATCTAAGCCGATTTAGTAATGTACTTCTCTCGGTCTCCTGAACTAACTTTTCGAAGCCCACTTAAGTTCAAAAAACTAGAAACATTGATGTCATACGACAAATATATAAACTAAGAAAAACGATCCACCATAATTTTTTAACAAAATGCAGATACATTTTCTTATACATATATTTTGGTACCCATAAAAGATATAGACCTGCAGCTTGAACTTCACTACGAACGACACATCGTAATGCTGAATTGCAAAACCAGGTAGTTGAAAAAAATCTAAATCGATCTTTTAACGTATTTGATTATATTTTAGTTAAAGGCACATGTTACAATCAAATCTTGAAACAAAATGCCAATAAAAAAAGAAACAATTTGCAAGCACTGCCTATGCAATTTAGAAAACGCTTTTGCTTCTGCTGTAAAGTGTTAAAAAATGTAGTTACGTGGCTTTGCATTTAAGCTGGCGATGTTTTTCTATGGCTTTAGATTGTTTTTTTATAATTACCGAATTTACACCATTAAAAACATATTTAAATAAGTAATAACAATAAATTTTAAAAAGCTAAAGCATTAATCCCGATTTTAAAACCTGGGGTCGAATTGCGGCATTCGATTTTTTTTTTATTTTTTTTTTTTTTTTATTTTAAAATTTAGCACAACAGGATAGGAATCCTATAAATTAAAGTGCTAATGATAACATGCAAACATATAAATTTGAAACATAATGTATTAATTAAATTGATAAAATTAATTAAAAAAATACATATTAAACGATATTAAAAAAAAAAAGTTTAGGACATTAATTTGATTTTATACAATTTTTGTTATATCTCAAGTAGCCGTTAGCAAAAATATTTGGATAGTTCAATTTTAAATCTCTTTGCGTTGCTGATTATTTGTATTCTTTTTGGTAGTTGATTCCAAAGTCGAGTACAATAAAAGGCAGTTTTATATTTTCGTTGAATTACTACCAATCCTCTAGCCGATCTGCCAAAACTAATTGTTCTATACAGGTAATTCGGTTCTGCAGTATAAATTATCTTATGTAAAAATACCAGATTCTTAAACACAATTTGCATAAATCTCGCATCCGTATAAAAGGACTGGTATTAAATAAGTTTTAGCAAGTAACATTCGTATTTTAAAAGGTGTTGAAGATTTTACAGCCCAGAGATTTCTCAACCTACCATAAATTTTGCCCACTACAGAAGCAATGTGATTGGACCAAGACAGTTTATTATTAAAGGTTATTATAAAGGGTGAAAATTTTACTCAGCCGATTGATAAGAATATTTTAATTTCGATTCGAATTGAAAACCGTGATATATTCACTCTATTCCTCTTCTTATTGGTTTTCTTTTTAAATATATAATTATTAAATAATATTACAATGGCTTGCCACTGCCCTTAAGCCAATTTCACAAACTATATTTAAAGCCATTTTGAAGAAGGATATTTCTGTGATTTTCATAAAAAACAGCGTATGTCTGAAAATCAAATTTTTCAGGGGAGCCAAAAAACTATTATAGGTTATACAATTAGTAAACTATTTCTTTATTTAAACTTTTTTTTATAATTATGTTAATGTATGCGCAAAAATTTTTTTGTAAAAATTATGGAGAAATATCCTAGAAGAAGTTAAAGAAACCTAAGTTATAAGAAGACTAAAAGTGTTTGCAGATAAAACAACTTATGTCAACACAGGGGGTTCTTAGTGAACAAAAATGTTAACAATGCAGATTAAGGTTGTTATTGCTAAACATTTTCGTCCAATATTTTAAGGTTTTTGTTAGACAAATAAGCAGGGTGTGTAATCTTTACATACAAAAAACAATTACATTTGTTTCATATGTCTAAAAAATACTTAGTAGGGCAAAAATGTTAAGGAAATCAAGAAGTAAATATTATAATTTAAATGCTTATTTTTTTTTGGTGAATTAATTGTTTTTTAAATAAATTTTCGCTTTTTATTTTGGCTTAAGTTTATTATAAAATTTCTTTTTATTAGAAGAAACTAATATTTTCCGTTAATGTTGAAAGAAACTTTTTTTTGAAAAAATGGGTTCTTTTACCGATACTAGCTGAGAAGAATGCCAAATGACACTACTACCGATCAAAGAGAACTGATTGTGATAGCTTAGAAAGGACATTTAATTAAAAATTAACGAATTCCAAAACTGGCCAATTGTAATGCATTTTCGAAATCAGCTACGATTTCTCGTCAGCAATCTTTTTATTCGGTACTACTGAAAGTTGAATGTTGATTTGTTCTATTTAAACAAATTTTATTTAGAATTTGAATACTAGAATTATATTCATATTCTATATTGTTTATATCGAACTAAATCTACATAAAGTGTACGACCGACCCCCATCAGTTTCCCCTCCCAAACATTTTCATAGAATATACGTACCCCTATCACCACACCCTAAGGGGGTTGCCATACAAAATTTACAAAAATTATGTAGAAATGGCCACAACTTCTTCAGAGTCGGCCTTTAAGAAATAAAGTGTACGACCGACCGCCATTAGTTTCTTCTCCCAAACATATGCCTACAGCATACTAACCCCTATCACCACGCACTAAAGGGGTTGCCATACAAAATTTTCAAAAATTATGTAAAAATGCCCGCGATTTCTTTAGAGTCGGCCTTAGAGAAAAAAAGGGTAAGACCGACCCCCATTAGTTTGCCCTCCTTAACGTATCCCTAGAGTATACTTACGCCCTTTCAAGCATCACCTAAGGGGGTTGCCATACAAAATTTACAAAAATTATGTAAAAATGCCCACAATTTCTTCAGAGTCAGCCTTAGAGAAATAAAGTGCTCGACCGACCCCCATAAGCTTCCACTCTAAAACATGTTCCTAGAATTTACTTGCCCCCTATCTCTACGCATTAAGGGGGCTGCCACACAAAATTTACAAAAAATATGTAAAAATGCCTACAACTTCTTCAGTGTCGGCCTTAGAGGAATAAAGTGTGTGACCCACCCCCAATAGCTTTCCCTCCCAAACATATTCCTATAACTTACTTACCCTCTATCTCCATGCCCTAAGCGGGTTGCCAAACTAAATTTACAAAAATACCCTTAACTTCTTGAGAGTCGGCCTTACATTTTCCTACAACATACTCACCCCCTATTTCCACGCCCTAAAGAGGCTGCCATACAAAATTTAAAAAAATGATGTACAAATGCCCACAACTTCTTCAGAGTCGGGTTAAGAGAAATAAAATGTACGACCGAACCCCATTAGTTTCCCCTCCCAAACATATTGCTGGATATACTTACCCCCTATTACCACGCCCTAAGGGTGTTGCCATACAAATTTATATCAGTTATGTGAAAATGCCCACATCTTCTTCAGAGTCGCCCTTAGAGAAATTAAGGGTACCACCGACCCCCATTAGCTTCCCTCCCAAACAATTTCCTTGAGTATAGTTACACCCTATCCCCACGCCCTAGGCAGGTTGCCATACAAAATTTACAAAAGTGATTTAAAAATGCCCACAACTTCTTGAGAGTCTGCCTTAGAGTAATAAAGTGTGCGATTAGTGTGCATTAGTTTCTTCTCCCAAACATATTCCTAGATAATACTAGCCCCTATATCCACGCCTTAAGGGGGTTGCAATTCAAAATTAAAAAAAAATGTTAAACCTTACAACTTCCCCGGATTCGCACCTCGAGCAATATCATATAAAGCAGACCCCCATCAGTTTCTCCTCCCAAACATATTTCTAGAATATACTTACCCCTTATCTCCACCCCCGAAGGGGCTCCCATACAAAATTTAAAAAGTTAGGATAAAAACCCCTTCAACTTCCCCGTAGTCAACCGTAGAACGTTAAAAAATATGACACACACAGAAAAACCCTCAATGTAAAATCAATATGAAGAAATGTTGATTTCACGTATCGTTAATTTTTGGAAAAAAATTATTTTAATATATATTTTACATTGTTTCCCGTTAAATCAATAGTTAAAATTGTTAATTTAATACTAAAAAAAGTTGATTTTATTTTGATCATTAAAAAATAAAGTTGTTCACATTTGATTATACATTTTACAAAGTTATAATAACAATGAGCAATGTTAAATTTTTTAAATTAAGTGTTTGTAGTAAAATTTATAGTTTTTCATGTAAAATTAGCATTGCACACAGTTAAAACAAAATTATCCATTTTTATTTTAACATAATAAACATAATAAAATAACATGGATTCATATAGAAACGACATTTGTCAACTTTAAATATGAACTAACCTTTACTCACGTTAAGTCAACATGTTAAATTGGTTAAATCAAAGTTGTGAACCTTTAATAATTGCTGCTTGCACATCAAAATAAAGTTTTTGCATGTTAAAACAAAATTAAACATGCTGAAATGAAATTATATCATATTGAATCCAAAAAAAAACCCAAAAATATCGCTTGTTTACAGCAGCAAAAAAACAAAAATTTTTATTCAATTGTGTACGTATTACAACTGCAGGGTTATATGTTTAAAGTAAGATAATAATTTCAATATTAATATGTTCGCGTCAAATAACGAAAATAATAATTTAAATTTAACAAGTATTGTGGAACATTTAGCAACTAGTGAAGAAAAATATTCATTTTCCAAGTGACGGAGATAGAAATATAATTGTGAACATTTCAATTGTTCAAAATACGACTCAAAGTTCTCGCCTAGACGCATAATTTAATACCGTAGCGCCAAATTGGTTTTAAAATCGAGTTGTATGGTAGAAGTTTGCAATCAAGACGTAACACAGAGTTTTTACCAATAAGCCAATGGATTTGTGTAGATTTAAGTTTCATTTGTGTCAACTTCGCATTCATGTGTCTTCCACGTAAGGCGATGATCCAGGTGAATACCAAGATACTTTGTCTCGGATCGTTGAGGCACCAAATGGCTGTTAATAGTGATTGGAGGGCACGTTTCCTTGCGTAAGGTAAAAGTTACGTGAGTCCATTTTTGTTCATTTATTTTTATTCCCCATAACTTTGCCCATTTCTCAATTTGGGTTACCTGTTGTTGCAGTTGGCTCGAACCCCTTTAGGGTCTTTTTGAATACTAAGGAAAGCGGTATCATCAGCAAATGTCGACGTGTGTGTAAAACTATTGGTTGGCATATCTGCTGTGTAAAGCAAGAACAGAATTGGAGCTAGTATAGTCCCTTGAGGTACACCAGCCCCTATTGGCTAAGAGGAACTTATTTGGTTTCTCTCTTTGATCATAAATTTTCTGCCTGTTAAGTATTTTTCTAGCAGGCTTAAAAAATTACTTTATTGAATGCTTGAGAGACATCGATAAAAAGCGCGGAGCAGTACTTCTTTTCCTCAAAGGATTTTCTTATAACTTGTACCATCCTGTGGGTTTGTTTAATGTTATTATGTTGACTTCTAAGGCCGAATTGGTGATTTGGAATGTAGTTGTTGCCATTTAAGATCAGGGGAAGCACGTTATTAAGCAGTTTCTCAAACAATTTTGACATTGTGGGTAATAGGCTAATAGGCCTATATGACTCCACCTTTGAAGGATCTTTACCAGGCTTAGGAATCATCTTAACTTAGGCTTCTTTCCATGTTTGCGGGAAGTGTTCAAGCCGTATTATGGCATAAAAAATAAAAAGAACCAATCGTTTAGTAGTAAAAGGTAGCTCTAAGAGCATTTTGTTGCTTATTTCATCAACGCCAGGAGCTTTTTTCCCATCCAGACTAGCGATAGCCTCTGCACTATCTGAATATCGGAAACGTGTTTCCATAGCACGTCTGGCACCAACAGGCGGCAAGTCGTTCACGTCAGTGCATGCATTGGGAGTACATACGTTCCTTAAATCGCTTGCAAGGAAAACGCTTTTTTCTTGGTCATTTCTTTCCCGGGATCCTTTAAGATTTTGCAGCGGTGGTTTTGCGATAACGGGTCTTTTAAGACGTGTGGCGGAACGCCATAAAGAATAATTTGTTTGGGGAGTCGCATCTAGTCCTTCCAGGTATTCCTTCATTGATGACATTCTATGTTATTCTAACAAGTTTTTTAATTGGTTTGTATATTTTTTAGCTTATTTTTAAGTTGGGCGTTCTATACTTTTGCCATTCTCTTCGGGCTCTTCTTTTTTAAGATAAAAGTTTTTCCACATCGGTTGAAAAAATTTTGTTGTATCTGGCCTGACGGTAGGTAGAAGAAGCATGTTTTACGGCTTCTTTGATATTTTCATTGAGACTACTTAGGCACTCATTGATGTCTTCGGAAGTTCTTAAAGGTTGGTGTTCCAAACAGTGGGTGCTGATAAATTTTTTGTATTTTAACCAATTTATTCTTTTTGACAAAAAAATATCACTAGTTGCAATTTGGTGAGGACTGCAAACAGTGAAAATTGTGGGTGAGTGATCAGAAGATAAATCCAAGTAGGCGTGAGCCTCAATAAGCTCAGGGGATATACCTATTGCTACGCCAAAATCTATTACGTCTGGTATTTTATTGTGGTCAGTTAGCCAATATGTTGGTTGTCCAGTTGAAATAACGTAAAGTCTCATTTCCGATACCTAATTATAAAAGACACGACCTCTGGGACTTATGAGGCGGGAGCCCCAGTATATGTGTTTAGCGTTATAGTCTCCAGCAGCTATAAAACGGGGATCTAAAGATTTGTAAAAACTGTTGTACTGATCCTTAGTTGTTCACCCATTGTTTGACCATATTGTCAATTATGGCTTCCAGGCGGCTAAAATTGGGACCAGTTGGTTCGTTCGTTTACACCTCTTGTTGCGTTGTTGACTGGTTAAGCTTACGGGCATTTGGCTGGTTAGACTTAAATGCGTTGGCGTAAGAAACTTGACTTGTAGTTTACTGTGCCAATGAAGGCATGTTTGTTGTTGGTATATTAGAAGGCTGGGGTGTGACAGGAACTACTTTCGGCTTAGATGTGCGCCTAACTGTATTGAAAACAGGACAGCCTTTGTAGTTGGCCGTGTGGTTTCCACTGCAATCGCTGCATTGGAAACCCTAGGATCATCTTTGGGTTTGTCGCACTTGGTCGTAGCATGCACACACAACACAAACAAAAGGCAACAAGCTTTGGTGTGGCCGTATTCCTGGCAGTTCAAGAACTGTACGGGCCCAGATCGCTTATGTGGCGCTTTCACTACCATTCTACGATACAAAAAATATTTTAAATCGTAGATTGAGCTCGAGCTCCACTCGGAATAGGAGTGGAGGGTATTTATCCCTGTTTCTTATATTTGATACGGATTAAACTCTAAAGCCCTTCTTGCACAAAATGGTTTTAATTTCATCTGGGTCAACATTTAAGTCTATACCTTTAATCACTACTTTGAGATCTTTTGCATTTTTAAGTTGGTATGTATAAAAGCTTTTGTTAAGTTTCTCAAGTTCCATTACCGTGGTGCGGTAAGCATTTTTGTGATTAACTTGGATTTTCGTCTCGTATATGTTACAACGTTTTAAGATTGTCACATAAATATTATTTTCGCCGATAATACAACTAGAAACTTAATTAGGTCCTCCGATTTTTTTTTCTCTCAGGTAAATTGGTGGTGGCTTAATAGTCTTTATCTCAGTAACAGGCGCCTTATTATCCTCTTGCAAAATTGCAAAACGATTTTGCGATGAGGTTGGCCTTTAATCGTCTTTTAAAATCTTTGCAGGTTAAAATGCTTCTGCCGATTTCGATTTAAAGACTGTCACGTAGTAGTCCATCCCTACCTGGATCTTAGGTGCAGATGCAGAAATTGAGCTTGAGACAGCTTTAGCAGCTGACGGTTCAATTTCGGTGGCCGCGACAAAGATGGCGCCTCAGAACTTTTCCTATAATTTTTAAATAGAGGTTGGGCTAAGTTAGTCCCTTGTTCAGTACAATTATTTAAATTAGGTGCACTTGAACTTAGATTGTTTGAAATTATTTTTGGTCTTGCATTTAAATAGTTTCTATTATATTTAGGATCTCTATGTTTTTATTGCTAACACTTGTGGAGCTTAAAGGGCTAACTATAATGTGCTTTTGCTTACTTAAGCAAAAGTGCGAATACACATGTTTAAATGTGTATAACTATAATGTTCTTAAGCAACTTTTCGTTAAGTTTCGTCAAGTTACATTTGTTTAAGCAAATAGCGAACCTGATCGTATTTTGCTTAATGTATCAGCTGTTTATACTTGAGTTGCGCGCACTGTTGCACTTTTAAGTACATTTTTATTTATGTGAAAATTTTTTTGTAATTATTAACTTTTATAATATAATTTTATTATTTATTTGCTAATGGTTTAATATTTATAAGTTTTAGATGTTAGTTAAATAACATTTTGCGAAAAAAATCCATATATTTGGAATATAAAAGTAAAACAGTTTTTGCAAAAGTACAAATATTTGCAACTGAGTTCTGTAAGTATTTAAGTTCAAAAAGTACAATAAGTTGATTAAGCATTTGACAGGCTTTTCGTTGATATTTGACATTAGCTTTAGTCTGTTTAAGCACAATATAGTTAGGGCTTAACACTATCACTACGATTACTGTTATTCATTAACAGTTCGCTTTTTTTTATTTAGTTTGGTGTTTTTTTTTTTCTCACTAATTAGTGTATGTATGTATATTAATAAATTCGTTTGCCGCTTATTACTAATATCACCTATTACCAACTATTACTCGCGTAGACACGTCCGTACACCACGAGATTAAGAATGCACTAATAGCAAAAAATTAAAAAAATAGAGACCTTATTTAAAAAATTCAAACGAGGGCAACAACCAATAAAATTATTTCCTATTTTATAGGCAAAAAAGGTCTTACAACGTATTAAACCGCACCGCATGTTCTTGTGACTGTTTTGCAGAAGTTGCATTTCTAACGCAACACTTTTAATCTTGTTATTTTTTAGCTTTCCTATGAAATTTTTATATTGGCCTTTTTGCATATCAGATAACAATATGAATAACTGTTCATTTTCTTTCAATTTTGTTAATAAAATCTATATAAATTCTTATGAGCTGAAATACCATTTGAAAGATTAAAATACTTATCAAAGGAGAATATAAAGGAAGCTATACCACTTATTGGTATTCGGGCTTGTTTCCGAAAAAAATTATTTAGTCGGAGAAAAAGTGATGTAAGTCCTAAAAACTAAATTTTTTTGCTTCAAATTTGTTATTTGTTCAATTATTTTATTTTTGTACAGTATGGAATTGATGACGACACCATTTCTGAAACCATTGCCAGTAAAGTAGTTTCTTGGCTTCAAAACCAATCTAATGTAAGTTCAACAATAGCATCGTATTCTATGCTCCTTATAATTGGAGACTTAGTTTCACAAAATAATAAAGAAATAAGCTTCTTCATACAATAATTTAGATACCCTTAAATCCGTAGTATATGAGTATAATAAAATTTATTTTAAGCTGTATGGATCATTGAAACCAAAACATTTATGAAGAAATGCGGACCCCTAAAACTTACTTGGAGCTTAAGGTTTGAGGCTAAACATAAGATCACAAAAAGATATATCAATAATATTAACTTAATAGTGAATGTTCCACTAACGCTCTGTAAAAAAGCGGGGTTAAATTTTGCTAAATTTCTTGTGGATTATGGGAAGGGTATCCAAAATAATATCGAGTTAAATGATATTAATTTAATTGAATACATATCGGAATTTTAATATCTGTTTTCACGTTTAAAGATTAATTTTGATGATGTTATATTTTTTGATAAAATTACTTTCTCATGAATAAGTAGTTTATTAAATAAATTAATTAAATAAATAACTTATAGCAATCAAAAGAGAACTTCTAACTTTATAAAAAAATTTCGTATGTTGCAAAACTTTATTCTGAAATTTACGTTCTGTCTCGAAAGCTGAAATTTACAACTTTGATGATCATTTTCATCATATGTTGTAAGCAAGTTAAGAGATGAAATAGTTTATAAAATCCCACGATATTTCAATTAGCACCTTTACATGTCTTCCCAATTAACAATGGTAAAATATATTTAAACCATAAATATTTGTAACATTTGTTTTTTCTACCGTTACTACTAGGTTTACCCTCTATTGTATAATATACAATAATAAAAAGCGTTTCATTCCATCTGAGTGATGGAGGATGCTCGACCGTTAGTCAAGTGTTGCCGAAAAAAAGCATAGTGTATATGAAAAGTAAACTTCGTCCTGACTTACAGAATAGGAAAAAAGGGAAAACAGTCATGTCGTATCCCGTTCTCTGTTACAAGTAAGTTAAATAGGTGATGTTTGCAACCAAAAGACACTACTACCGTTCAAAGAGTACTGATGATGAAATTGCGTAGCTGCTTTTAAAAATGCATTCTACTCGGCTAGTATCGGTAAAAAAATCTGCTTTTTTGAAATAAAAGTTTCTTTCAACATTAACGGAAAAACAATAATTTCTTCTAATAAAAAAATTATATGAACTTAAGCCAAACTAAAAAGCAAAAATTTGTATTAAAAACAATTAGTTTTTATCTTAAAAGTGTCCCTGTTCGAGAAAAAACGGTCCACTTCTATAATACTTACTAAATGAGACTATTAAGCTACTTTTTAAAGAAAATAATTCGAAAAAACTTTTATTTTTGTTTTTAAAATATTTACTATGTAACCAAAAATTATCTACTTTTGTTTTGAAAAAGTATTATATTTTAATAATTTTAACAATGTATGTATAAAAGTATTGACATATTAGAAAGTTTTTCAACTTTAAAATTCACAATGAATTTTAACACAAGGAAGTTAAAATATTGAAATTAATGTAAATTGCTTTTGTTAAATGATTACTATCAACCAGTAGATCAAAAGTAGCGACTTATTAGATACTTTTACCCGAAAATTTACTTCCAATTGTTTAGAGGGTACATACATGCATACATACTCACATACATACATACTTATACCCAGCAAGCAATTTTTTATTCAAAATGATAATTATTCGATACATCGAATTAATATAAATTTTTTATCAAAAAAGTGTCCTAGTTCGGGAAAAAGTTTTCCACTACTATAATACTTACTTAATGAAACTATTTAGTTACTTCTTAAAGGCAATAATTCGAAAAAAATTGAATTTTTGTTTTTAAAATATCTACTATGTAACCAAAATTTATCTACACACAAAAAATTCTATAGGTTATATTTCCTAAAAACATAGTATAAATTCAACTAAAAAAAAGGGTAGAATGGCAGTAACTATGTTCTTGAGTTAATATGCTCTAAATTTAAGTTGGTTCCCATGTTCGAAAAATCAACTAAAAAATTAGTCATAGTTTAAAAGTTTTAACTTTATCTATACAGGTATGCTCTAGAGGTTAATTAGTTGCGAAAGTTTAAATAAACGCGAAAAAGCCTTTTCAAACTTGAAAAAAACTACAACATTTAGACGCCATTTATTTCTTTTATTTTTCGGGTGCCGTCAAAACAAAATTTACCTCTAGAACATACCTGAGAGGAAAGCCATGACTGGATTTTACAGGAAATCTTGAATTCTCTATTTTCGGAAGAATATTAACAAGGTTTGAATATCTAGGAGCCAAACTCTCCATTAGTATGTTACTACATTGCTTCTTGAACAGGCTGGGAACAGTTCTGTTGATAAGAAAATTATTTTTTCAAAACTAAAGGGGGCAACAAAAAAGTTAGATAACTTACTTTTTAAATCTTCTTCAAGAATTCCTTCTGCATTTTTGTAAAAAAAATTAAATAAAAAATTTTAGGTATCTTCATTTTCTAAAACATATTTTTACCGTGACAACTAAATACAAAAACAAACAGTAAAAATTATTTCGAAGACGATACCTAATTCGCTTTGTAACGCCAGCTTGGAATTTTTGTCATATGCGATTTGAAATCATCTATTTGACTTAGTTAAAAAAACGTAGTTTTTTCTGTTCATACAAAAAGAAATTAACTAACAAATCTTAGTCAATATAACCTCTATTATTTTTTTGTGTGTACTTTTGTATCGAAAAAGTATTATATTTTTAAACCTTTGATATATAAAAGTATTGACTTATTAGATTGTTTTTCAACTTTAAAGTTAACACTGAATTTTAACATAAGGAAGTTAAAATATTGAAATTAATGTAAATTGTTTTTGTAAAATTTTTACTATTAACCAGTGGAGCAAAAGTCGTTACTTATTTGATACTTTTTTCCAAAAATTAACTTTCAATCGTTTAGAGGGTATACATACCCAGCAGATAAAATAACTAGTATGTAGTAATAAATATACTAGTTGCTTTCGACCTTAGACTAGTTGCCTATCTGTCCTTTTTTCATATATCGAACTATTGATTTTAACATTAGGTTGTCATAGGAGCCCAACTAGTTCGCTTTTACACAGTTGCATACTAGTAAAATAACTAGTTGTTATAAACTAGTTTTCTTACTAGGTTTCTAATTTGTAGAGTAAAAATAGTATTTTTAGAGTAGTTTCTTACTAAATAATAAAATATTTATTTAAATAAATTTTGTAATTTTATTAACTAAATAACAACTGAACAGCTCAAAATTAAAAATCCTACAAATTAAAAATTAATGTAAAAAATAAAACAACAGTTAAATTAAAGCTAAGTAACAATAAAATATATAGTTTAAAAAATTTAAATATATTTGTGATTCGTTTTATAATCCTCCGGTTTTATATCGAGAGCAGATTGCTACCCACTTGTTTTTTTTTGCATAACTGCATTGCATTTCGTAAAACCATTGCTCGAACTTTTTTTCTTAGACTTGGTAAGCTTACGATAGAGTCTGAAAGAATTTTTAAATAAATTTTGCAATGATAAATTTTGAACACTATAAAAGCATATTTACCAATCAATACTTTGTGAGAGCCATAAATATTGTAATTTATAACAATTCTATGATCCAGAACGTTTTCCTGCGCAGTTTCGCCATAGTCCAAACCTAAACGTAAAAAATTTATGACACCCACATTAAATAGAAAAGAAAACAAATAGCACATTTTATACTAACATATGTATATTTTTCAGCACTTATTTGTCCTTCTAAATGTTGTAGGATTTGATCAAACGTAACTGGAAAGTAATTTGTTGCCGCAGTGATAGATGTGTCCTGTCGAAATAATTTTGTGGTGACTAGCTCTATTTCTTTAAATGCAGACATAATTGACTCATTTTGTTGTTGGACAATTTTATATAAACTGTTTGGGACTTGATTGACTTAGGACTGATTTGAATTCATCTTAAAAAGAAATTTTTCTGTTAGAATTAAAATATATTATTATTTATAATGTTGTAATATGTTTCATTTTTAATTCTTCGGATTAGATAAACTCACAATTTATAAATTAAAATACTTACTCTGTTTAATACTTTGTATACTGTTTTTTTATTTATAAGTAAACTTATTTAATTTTTGCACACATAACTTTCAACTTTTTAAATAAAAACAATTTCCATTAAAAGACAATTTATCAACTATAAAATTGATGTAAAAGCCAACTAGATGTGTCTGTTTTTTCTGTTTTGCTTAACAGAATTTTTTTAAAATTAAAATTTAAACTATTTTTTGCTTTTATTTGTCCGTGTTTGACTAGTACAAATCTATAACTTTTTAAACATACATACATACATACATGCATACATACATACATACATACATACATACATACATACATACATACATACATACATACATACATACATACATACATACATACATACATACATACATACATACATACATACATACATACATATATACATGCATACATACATACATACTAAACACGTGCATTGATATACATATCTGCCCTGTCGGACATTCAGTTAACTTAAAATTAACTTGAAGCTAACTATTTCTCAAGTAGTGGTGGTTGACACTTGCATTACTTTTATATGGAATTAACTAACTATTTTAACATTGCGATGTCCTAGGAAGTAGTCAATTGTCCGATTCTGCATTACTTTTAATTAACTTGAAGTTAGTTACATAGCTGTTAACTTAAAGTTAACGTTTTGCAGCTAGCTATAAACTTACTGCTTTAAGTTAGCTTTAAGTTGGTTTTTTTAAATTAACTATAAGTTACGAATTTCTTACTTTTAGCCACAATTAAGCCAAAAAAGGATTGATTTAAGTTCGGAACCGTACTTGATTTAAGCCAAAAAAGATTGATTTAAGCCGTAAATGGGATTATTTCTAAAACTAAATGTCATTTTTTTTGACATATAGGGAGCTTTATTAAAGAAGAAGAACTTTATATTTTATTAATAATTAATATTTACAATTTAAAAATTTCATTTTTTGTATTTACCGACGCTGAGATTCGAACCAGGGATTTTTGCACTGCAGCACAAGCGCGTTACCTCTAGGCCACCGAGACACTTTGTTTTTAAATGTAAAATAATTGAATTGAAAGAACAAGTTTTCTTCTGCTTGATTTGTTAAAGCAATCTCATCTTATTTAAAAAAAATACTGCGCAGTGTTTGTATACATTTTGGTTAATGCAAATTTTGCCTTGCGTATTAGTTGGCTTTAAGTTAGTCTATAGAAGCTAACTTAAAGTTAGTTTTTTTTGTAGTCAGCTTCTCATTTGACGGCAGGGTGTTTACACCAGTTTATGTGCTTTTTCAGCTTTTAGTGCGTATTGATAAGTAGCTTCGTGTTTTTGTTATAAGTTGGCATTGGTATTTTCTCTAATTAAATGTGGTGTGGTTTGGTAAAATGAGAGTAAGAGTAAAAATTTGTTTTTCTTTGTTTTGTTGAAACAGATACATACAAATATTGATGGTTAACTATAGGTACTTTTGTTATTTTTCTTATTCTTGTTACATGAGCCAATTTTTCTATTTTTTAAATTTTATTTAAATAAATAAAACAAATTTAGCTAAAAAATTAAAACTGCATCGTTACTATATATATTAAAGTCAAATTCTAAATTAAAATTTAAATTTTTAAAGAATACAAATTAAATATATATTATTCTATCTTAATTTTTGAGCTTGAGATCAAAAAATGTTTTTTTTTTTTAATTTATTTTACTCATTTTTAAACACTATAGCAACAATAAACTTTAAAAATCAAGTTTTTGTTTGATTCACAACACTTTATATAAACGACCTTGTTTATGTGTTGTATCAACAGTTATTCGAAAATACGCATGGTACTATTGTTATTCATACAACTACATTACGCACTCAATGCAAAACATAAACAACAATATATGTTTATAAGAGTAGAGTGAGTGCGCAATAGCAAAACCATACAATATCAGTTACACTCATTCATACACTTACACCAAAATGAACAAGTATGTACAAGCTCTCTGCAGAAATTATTGGAGTACATGATCCGTTTAAAGTGAAAAGGAGTAGTTACAACATGGTCCGATGTAATGCAAACATGGATCATGATGACTTAAAAAAAAGATATTTGGCAATACTCGCAATACATGATTTACAAAAAATACAACTGTGGTAATACTGTTACGCCAGGTTTTATTTATTGTGTTTTCTGACAAGCCGAAAAATTAAAAGTGAAAAATTTTCTTGTGTTGTAAGTAAAAATTTAATTATTATAAATAAGTACAATAATAAAGAAATAAAATGAAATGCAGTGCGCGTCACCGAAGAAGAATAATAAAAAAGAAAAAGATTATTATTTAAATAAATTTTATAACGCCAATGCGTTCAATGAGTGCAAAAACGAAGAAATGAAGTTTACAGGTGCAGAAGATTATTTGGAATTAGAGGATTTACCTGTAGAATTAAATAACCTTAACTACCAAAGTGATTTAATTAGTGACTTAGGGCAATGGCAGATGAACAGTAGAACTTCTCGTAAACACATGAGAGATCTGTTGTGTATATTAAAAAACAATGGAATTGATGTATCGATTTCTCCACCTGCGCTATTCAAACGAATGGACTCGATATATATATGATAGATATATTGACAGTGCATCCTGGACAATATGTGCATTTTGGTATTAAAATAAATTTAATGAATATATGACTAAATAATTTGTGATATTAACGTAGACGGCTTACCACTTTTTAAAAGTTCAAATGCACAACTTTGGCCAATACTAATTGAAGTAATTAATATCAAAAATATAAAAGTCTTTGCAGCTGATATATATTTTGGAAAACAAAAGCCGTATGATGTAAACGAAATTTTAGGAAAATTTCTAGAAGTTTCTGATTTTCAAAAAAAAATAATTAAAAAATTGGCGGAAAAGAAATTGCTTTTAAAATACGGGCTGTAATTTGTGATGAACCCGCAAAGTCATTGGTATGTGGCATTGCTCATCACTCGTCATCTAATGGATACTCAAAGTGTACCCAAACTGCAAAAAAAAATATGCAACGTTTTGTCTTATGGCACAGAAATTGCAGAAGTTATTAGTGATGAGGACTTTGCTAACAGAAAGTATGAAAAACACCACCAATTAAAGTTCCTTAATACTAAAACGTCTTTGGAGAAGATAGGTTTAAATATGGTCAGCCAAATTCCCCTAGATCCTATGCACGTTACTGATTTAGGTGTAACTAGAAAAATGCTGAAAAAACTTATGCAAAATAAATTAATTGAACGTAGTTCGAATTTGGAAAAGGTAAACATATCAACCTTATTGGTTTATCTCAAGAAAAATATGACGAATGATTTCACAAGATTACCTCGATGCTTAGACAAAGTTGCTAATTGGAAAGCGACCAAATTTCGCCAATTTCTATTATACACCGGCATTTAAGTTTTAAAAAATAATGTTAGTGATGATTTTTATTACATATTTCTCCAGTTACATTTGTGCTGTAAGGCTATTATCGTGCCCGAAAAATTTTACAAATAACATCGAATCTGCAGAAAATTTATTAAGACTATTCGTTGAAAATTCGTTGGCGATATTTTAGTACTCTTGGCTATTGAAATTTAGGTTTGACGCCATGGCGATATTGTTGGCGATTTTTTTAACAAATGGCAAAATTTTTAAACTAACAAAATAAATGAAAAATATATTTTATACAAATACTATGTATGTTACCCAAAATGGCACAGATGAAACAGATGAAGCTGAAGTTTATAGCTTACTAAACGCATCCTTACATACAAAATTACTACAATACCAAGTTCGTGTTTTAACTTATCAAAATTTTCAATATTTAACAATATGTTACTTAACAAAGTAACTGCCATTCACACAAAAAACTACAAAAAAATTTTTTTAAACAAATTCTTGTTCAAAATAATTTATTTTTTTAGTAAATTTATTTAATAGTCTCTAATAATATTTTTATTTGATTTTTTAAATCAAACAAAATTATCGCATAGACAATTCAAATATTTAACCAGCTCAACAAATTTTTTTATCTGAAACTAAAACTATTATTTTTTCAATAAAATTCTTGTAAAATTGTTTGTCTGAATTTACAATTTTCGTTGTAGGTCCTCAGCCAGACAAAATATTTACTGATTCTCTGAAATTCGTAACTGATTCTACAACTCAGTTTTTTCTGTGTTCTACGTATGCTCTTCGATATACATATTTTCAATTCCTCCTTTGAATTTCTTGGTGTACAAAAAAAGTTAATTTTTGCTTTAATTAAATAGTTATTTCTTTTTATATAATTTATTTCATAAAAAAACATTTATATTTCATATGTTTAGTTAAGTAAAATAATTTTTGAGTTTTTTTTTCGTCAAAAACAATACATATTTATTATGGCGAATTTTTTGGCGACTTTTTTGTTTTTAAACTCGAAAAAATATTTTTTAGCGAATTTTGGCGATTTTTGATAACCGTTCTGGCGATGGACCCTGAAAAAAAACTGACAACCCTGCCCCCAAGGTGTCACATACAATGTACACAGTATGCTTCTTATATGCGAGTGCGCCAGGCAACACGGTTTGCTATACAATTTCTCGGCATACGACTTTGAAAATCATTTGCAGATGATTAAAAAGGATGTTCGCAAGCCCACTTGCATCTTGGAGCAATTGTTTAAAAGAAGTCAACATTTATCTTTACTAAAAAAACAAAAAAATTGTGGATTAAAAGAGAAAAATGGTATCATTTATAGCTATTCATCCGAAGAATATGACTTAAGTATAAAAGCTCCAAATAACGTATGCCTTTTACATCCTTATGAGCCTTTTAAAATCTCTTGCTTCAAAATTGGACAAAACAATTAAACTTTAGCAGTGGGAAACCGTTTTAAAAACATTCAGCCATTTTTTGAGCAACCGATTAATTCACTGTCGGCATTAGGGAATGTTCTGTTGATAACTTGGTAGAATTATTTTTAGTATAAATACTAATCACTGCAAACTTCTGTCATTGCCCTTTGAAAATAAGATTATATTAATACCAATTTTACATAGCTGCACTTAATAATAACGAAAGTAATATTTACAATAAATTTAAAATAATAAAACAATATACATACTGTCAATATGGAGAGAAAACACTCAAACCTGAAAAGACTAAATGCCTGCAATGCCTTAAATTGTAAGAATAAAATATCACCACTGACGTATCTATTAAATAAAGAATATATTTTGTTTCCTTTTTAGATCGTGCCATAAAAAAGCCATGTTATGAGTGTAAACAATACGTACGTTTTTCACATGTTTTGCAGTCTTATATATCAACGGCATAACTCCAAATTCACATCTTTTGATCTAATAAAAAAACATATTTCAGTCTTTAACTTAGTAAAATGTGGTTTCAAAAATTCCCACTACTACATAGCCAAACAATCAGTGCAATATATGTTAATTTATGTTTCAGAAATGATAGACCAACAAAACAAAATCATTATGGAAATGAGAGACGATCAAAATTACAAGGTATAATTAGTTTACAAACTTACTATTTTTATCTGAATAAGTTTTTTGCTGTAATATTTGTAGCAACAACGGTTGGCCAAAACAAAATAATAGTCGAAATGCTGACTGAGCAAAAACTGCAGCTACAAGGTCTACAAAAAGTGCGCTAAGGTATAAACAGCATAATCCAAAAATTTCCAATCAAAACGGAAGAAGATCTCCAGAAGATAGAAGCATATATAAACGAAGTTAATGAAGAAAAATATGTAATTAATACAAAATGCATTCTTAATCTCGTAGTGTACGGACGTGTCTACGCGAGTGCAATATTGGTAATAGGTGATATTAGTAATAAGTGGCAAAAGAATTTATTAATATACTTACATACACAAATTAGTGAGAAAAGAAACAACAAACTAAATAATAAAAAAAAAGCGAACGGTTAATGAATAACAGTAATCGTCGTGACAGTGGGCTTAATAGCCGAAATGCTTACATTGTGTTAAGCTCAAGCGTTAGTAATGAAAACATCAGAGACCCTGAATATAATTAAAACTATTTAAGTGCAAAACCGATAATAATTAAAGACAATTTAAGTGCAAGTGCTCCTAATTTAAATAAGTCTACTGAACAAGGGACAAACTTAGTCCGATCTATTTTTAAAAATTATAAAATAAATACCGAGGTGCCATCCTCATCGCGCTCATCCTTATCAAGTTCTGGTGTTGAGCCAGCAGCTGCTAAAGACGGTCACGGTCATTTTTCTTCACAAGCTCCAAAGGTCCAGGTAGGAATGGATCGTTATATAACAGTTCTTAAGCGGGGAAGAAGCCCCAAATCGGCAGAGATTAACAACCCAGCAAAAATTCTGAAAGATAACGAAAGGCCAACGTCATCGCAAAACCGTTTTGCCATCCTGCAGGAGGAAAACGATGCTCCGTTACCCCAGAAGAAGACTTTAAAGGCCCCCCAATTTATTTGAGGGAGAAAAACACCAACGATCTCATTAAGCTTTTAGTAGGATTGATCGGTGAAAACAACTTTTTTGTGTCGAACATAAAACGTGGTAACATCTATGAAACCAAAATTCAAGTTCATCACGAAAACGATTACCGTACCACTGTTTCGGAATTTGAAAAACAGAAGAAAAATTTTTACACCTACCAACTAAAGACCGCAAAAGGCCTCCAGATTGTGATTAAGGGTATTGATTCAAATGGGGACCCGGAAGAAATTAAGGCCAGTTTTTGCAGCAAAAGCTTCAAAGCCAAATCTGTTTCAAACATTAGAAACAGGGAAAGGCATCCCCAACCATTATTTCGGGTGGAGCTTGAGCCTGGTGGTGTAAAATTAAACAAAAATGAAACTCACCCTATATATGACCTAAAATATATTTTGCATCGTAGAGTTGTGGTTGAAGCGCCACATAAGCGATCTGGGCTCATGCAGTGCTTAAATTACCAAGAATATGGTCACACCAAGGCTTACTGCAAATTGCCTTCTGTTTGTGTGGTGTGTGGAGACCTGCATGCTACGACAAAGTGCGACAAACAAAAAGATGATCCGCGTGTAAAGAAATGCAGCAATTGCGGTGGAAATCATACTGCCATTTATAGAGGCTGCCCTGTTTTTAATTTAGTAAGGCGCTCATCAAAGCCAAAAGTAGTTCCTGCTCCTTCCCAGCGGTTAAATATAGCAGCTACTTCTATGCCTCCACTAGCACAGCCAACTACGAGTCAACTTTCTTATGCCAACGCGTTAAAGCCTGACCAGCCCAACGCAAGCAAGCCTAACCCGCCAACAACACAAAGAGAGGTGCTAACAAATGAACCTACGGGCCCCAATTTCAGCCGCCTGGAAGCCGTAATAGACAATATGGTAAAACAATTTACGCAGATCATGGCGCAAATGGCTGGTATGATGCAAGAAATGCAAAAAATGCAGTCTGCTCTTCTGCAGGCCATGCTTAAAAGGCCATGAGCTGCCTCAGGGTTTGTTTCTGGAACGCAAACGGCATCCGCCAACACAAAAACGAACTCGAATATTTTCTAAAACACCAAAAAATTGATGTCATGTTGTTTTTTGAAACCCATATGACATCTAGAAGCACTTTCAAAATATGTGGCTATACTTTTTACGACTCAAAAGATCCCAGAGATAGGTCATGTCAGTGATGCCAGGAGATTTTTTTAGAAATCCCTACACTTATGGGGAAACAATCCCTTTTTTTCCCTACACCTACTTTTTGTTTCCCTACACTCCTTTTTTTAATTTTTAAAGAAATTCAATTTAATTTTTGTTGTACATTTTTAATTCAGCTACATAAATTCAGGATCATTTATATAATAACTTAAAAGCGAACAAAAATAACATTAAAAACAACAAGAATACTACAAGAATAACATAAAAATAACATAAAAACAACAGAACACTTACAAATATTACATTGAAACAAATTATTTATGCAACTCTGTATAATCAGTTTTTTTTTAAATGACTAGATGTGCATTTGAAACTTATACAATTACATAATTACATTTGCTTGTAAATGAGATTTGGTAATGCAAATAGAATTTGACATTTCATGGCTTATTTGTTTCTTTTTTTAAGGTACGTCAGTGCCAACAGAAAAAGTCCTTTTGGCGTCAGCATTAGCACGTGGCAAACTAAGTAAAATTTTTATTATTTTTGCAAAATTTGGAAAAATTAAATTGTCATATATTTTTTGATTTGCAGATTTTAGACCAAAATGTTTCAATATCAAATTAAGACAATATTTGCTTTTCATATTAAAAAAAACTATATTCCAATGTTAAGCATTCTTGTGTTAGTAAGTATAAGTAAAATTTATACTTATCGCGCAACAATTTAAATTGGTATTCATTTTTGTTATTATTTCCAATGGCTACTTCAGAATTTTAAAATTCCATTTCTTCGAAGATTGACTTATCATTTAGTGGCAGTCTTTTTTGAATTTCTTAAAGTGCTATTGTGTAAAATTGTAGACAATCAGATTTTTGATGTAAAGCACTGGTTTGGAAACGTTTTCAACAATTCTTCATTCACTGCCGACATTAAAGTCACCTATTGGCAAGGAAGCATGAGGTGACCTTATGGCACAATAAGTTTTCAGGCATTCTTTTTTTATAAAACTTTGACTAAGGTCAAGGTCGTCATCTTTTACCGGCACCATCCATCCTATTAGCTTCTTGCCTTTCAACCAACAGGAGCAAAATCGTTGTTTTCTGTATCAAAACAAGTGCAAGTTGTATTTAACAAGGTGGCATTATAAAGTTTCCGTACAACAATGCAACTTTAACTGGATCATCAAAAATAATATAGCAATTTCTATGTGTTGTTTTGACAATTATTTGTACCAGCAAACAATAATCAGCTGCTGCTACGACACCTCCTATGTATATATGTATATACACCTTGAACAAGTGTTTTCTTCTCATTACATATTAATAAAAATGCCACTCGTATTTACATACTTCATATTATAGAGGTATTACCAGATTTACGACTTTCTAATGATACGCTTAAAGAGAAGCACATATTTTTTTAAAGTTTTAAAGTTTACATTAGGAAGGCATATAATTTTTAGTTGTGAACAAAAATTTGCAATTGAAAAAATCCCTACAATTCGACAAAAGTAAGAAATCTTCCTCTTTTTCCCTACATGCAATATTTTTGAAAAAAATCCCTACAAAAAGGGAAAAATCCCTACACTTGGCACCACTGGGTCATGTGGGGGCTCAGCTATATTAATTAAATCAAGAATCAAACACCAGTGGATGGGTGGTCTCTCCGAAAGTTATATACAAGCAACAAACGTCTGCATTGAGGAAGTGTACCATAATCTCGTTATTTCGTCAGTTTATTGTCCACCCAGATTCTCCATTACGAAGGATCAGTACAACAGTTTTTACAAATCTTTAGGTCCTTACTTTATAGCTGCTGGAGACTATAACGCTAAACACAAATACTGGGGCTCCCGCCTAAAAAGTCCCAGAGGTCCTGTCTTGTATGATTCTGTATCGAAAATGAGACTTCACGTTATTTGAACTGGACAACCAACCTATTGGCCAACAGACCGCAATAAAATACCAGACGTAATAGATTTTTGCGTAGCAAACGGTATATCCCCGTAGCTTATTGAGGCCCAAGCCTCCTTGGATTTATCTTCTGACCACTCACCAACAATAACCACTATTTGCAGTCCTCATTAAATAGCAACTAGTGATTTTTTCTTAACTACGAAAGTAGATTGGTAGAAATATAAAAAATATATCAGCACCCACTGCTCGGAAAGCCAACCACTAAAAACACCCGGAGACATCGAAGATTGTCTGAACAGGCTGAATGAAAACATTATAAAAGCCGTTGAACATGCTTCGTCTACTTATCGTCAGGCCAAGTACAACAAAATTTTTTCTGCAGACGTTGAAAAGCTTTTATTTGAAAAAAGGAGAACCCGGAGAGAATGGCAAAAGCATAGATCGCCTCAACTTAAAAATAAACTGAAAGAATGCACAAACCAATTAAAAAACTTGTTGGAAGTGCACAGAATGGCATCACTGAATAAATATTTAGAAAGCCTAGACGCGACTTCCCAGACAAATTATTCTCTATGGCGAGCTGCCAGACGTCTAAAAAGACCCGTTATCGCAAAACCTCCACTGCGAAATCTGAGAGGATCCTGGGCTATAAATGACAAAGAAAAATGCGATCTGTTCGCAAGTCACTTAAGAAACGTGTTCACTCACAACACGTGTACTGACGTGAGGGAATTACCGCCTGTTGTTGCTAGACGTCCTATGGAAATACGTTTCCGATTTTCAGATGTTGTAAAGGCTATCGTTAACCTAAATGATAAAAAGGCTCCTGGTGTTGATAAAATAAGCAACAAAATGCTTTTAGAGCTACCGTTTATCGCTAAAAGAATTATTCTTTTTATTTTTAATGCCATAATTCGGCTTGAACATTTCCCGTCAATATGGAAAGTTGCCTTAGTTAAGATGATTCCTAAGCCTGGTAAGGATCCTTCGAAGGTGGAGTCGTATAGGCCTATAAGTTTGTTACCAACATTGTCAAAATTGTTCGAAAAGCTCTTAAAAAACAAGCTGACTCCAATCATGAATGGAAACAATTGCATTCCAAATCATCAATTTGGCTTTAGAAGTCAACATAGCACAATCGAACAAACTCACAGACTGGTGCAGGTTATAAGAAAAACATTTGAGGAAAAGAAGTACTGCTCCGCGCTTTTTATTGATGTCTCTCAAGCTTTCGATAAAGTATGGCACGAAGGCCTGTTAAACAAACTAAAGCTTTACCTTCCAGCTAATATTTTCAACCTTTTAGAAAAGTACATAACCGGTCGACAATTTATGATCAAAGAGGGAAATCAAATAAGTTATTCTCAACCAATTGGGGCTGGTGTGCCTCAAGGGAGTATACTAGGTCCAATTTTGTACTTGCTTTACACGGCAGATATGCCAACCAACTGTTTTACACATATGTCTACATTTGCTGATGGTACCGCTTTTCTCAGTATTCATAAAGATCCTAAAGAGGCTTCGTGCCAATTGCAACAACACGTAACCCAAGTAGAGAAATGGGCAAAATTATGGGAAATAAAAATTAATGAGCAAAAATTTACTCACGTAACTTTTACTTTCGCAAAGAAACGTGCTCTCCAATTCTTATTAACAACCATATGGTGCCTCAACGAACCGAGACAAAATATCTTGGTATTCACCTAGACCGCTGCCTCACATGGAAGCCTCATATAGATGCAAAGTTGATGCAAATGAAACTTAAAGCTACACAAATCCATTGGCTTATCGGCAGAAACTCTGTGCTTGGTCTTGATTGTAAACTTCTACTCTGCAAATCGATTTGAAACCAATTTGGTGCTACGGTATACAATTATGGGGCACTGCTTCCGCATCCAACATAGAAAAAATTCAACGCAGGCAAAACAAAATCCTAAGAATGATAACTGGTGCTCCTTGGTATGTTAAAAACAGCAACATCCACAAAGATCTACAAGTTCCACTAGTTAAATGCGAAATCCTGAACTATGTGGACAAGTATTTAAATAAGCTGGAAACTCACCCAAATCCGCTCGCCCGAAACATCCTGCAACATAGTGGGCACACCCGCCTGAAAAGGAGGGATACTATTGCGCTTATATGAAGCTTGATAAATTATATGAGAACTTAAATTTTAGTCTGGCACTGGCTGGACTTATATTAACTACCTAGTTTTAAGATTTTAACACTTATTGTAAGTTCGCCACAGGCGAAGATTCAATAATAAATATATGAAAAAAAAAAATATGGGCTAATTTTTACAAATTTATAGATATCAGCAATTAAAGACGTATTATGTGGAAGTGCAAGAAAAAATCTCGAACGTATATTATCCCGAAAACTATGCGTTCTGTATAATACTGACGGAATATGTGGGAAAAAAAGTTTACGCGATTATAAAAACTTCTAAAAAACTATTATAGGTACATATGTATTTATTTTATAAAATAGCACGGTATAATCTCCACAATTATAAATGTTTTCAGATGCAATTAGTTCGTATTCTACCAATGCAGATAAAGAAACTAGAAGTGTTCTTCAAGTCGTAAAGAAACGACACTTTCGGTTCATTTGTGCAAAAAAGGAAGTCAACTCAGCAAATCAATTCAAGTACTTTGCACTGAGTTTTAAGAAATTATTACCTTAAAGTATCCATTGCCTAATTAGTATACACTAAGTATGACATGTTTTTTATTATTATTATTAGTAGCCACATTCGTTTACTCAATTGTTTTTACTGAATAGTAAACATTTTACTGAATTTTTTTTATATAGACTTTTGGGTAAACGACCGACGCACATAGGGGCATTTTGCCAATCTAGCCGGACATTAAGCCAAAATGGAAATTTAAGAAATGTAAAAATTTAAGTACGCAGCTCGACAGATAACAAAATTCTGTATCGGATAGTGAATTTTCAAATGTTTTGCTTGCAATTTGTCGTTTTGAGGCACTGTCAAAGTCAGAAAAGTTAAGTAAATTTGTCCGCAATTTATTAACTTTTGATGGTTTTGAGAGGTTTACAATATATTTTTGTGTAGCTAAACAAGAAAAGATGTTACATTAATTTTTTTCTCTGGGAAAGATTATGTAAGCAGCTACCTTATTTAGTTTTTTTTTAATTTTAAAAAAATTCCTTCGAAATTAAAAAAAGAGGTTTTTTTGTTCACTTTTTGATTAAAAAAATAAAATCAAAAGATTTTTGAAAGTGATGGCACTCATTATCCTAAAAACCTTTTTCATCACAATAAAACCTGAAATCTCTATTTTTAGAAGAAAAAAGAAAACGTTGCGCGTTTTTGCGCCATTTTTTTTGGCGAATTTTTGAAAATTTAACTTTTTTTCTGTTTTTTTTCATCTTGTGTGTTTACATATGAGTAAGAAACTTTTTTGTGGGTCATAAAACGTTTTGATAATTAATTGTTTTTTAATGTTTTTTATTTAAATTATTACAGGTATTATTATTGGGTTTTACACTGACATTTCATGTATAAAAAGGAATGTGTGAGGCAGTAGTTTTTACCCGGCTCTAAACTGGTAATGTATACCTTTGCGACAGCTTTCTTAATAACGCTACTTTATGCAACAAAATAAACGTACCTACCTTCAAAACCTTCAAAAATTGTTAAAAAAAAATATTTTTTCAAGAGAAACAAATCTGTGATTCAAGTACTTATTTTGTTAGTATGTATATTTTGTGGTTATTGCACGAAATTGTTTTTTTTAGGACACTTTTAAACTTACGAGAGTAAAATGGAAAAAAGTTTATAAAAGATTAGAGTTATTACAAATAGTACATGAATGTAAAGATAAATCTGTTAAGAAGAAATTGCGATTTTTAGAAAAAAATTGTATGAACTTTAAATTAATTGTTACTTCTGTAAATAAGTTATTTTTATACATAAATTACTTATTTTCAGATAAATTTAATACATTAAATTACAAAAAAAGCGACAAACAAGCTTAAAAATAAATTTTTTGTGAAAATTAGCTAAATTTATAAAAAAAAATTTTTGTACAGCGCCGTTCCGGGGGTGGCATTTCTGCCCCTACCCATAAAAGCTTAAAAATTTTACTTTTATAGTATTTGGGCGTAAGTTTTCAATTATTTTTTTATGCCTTATTCAGACAAATTTTACTTTATGCTGCCGCCCACGAAAGGGGAGAGGACGACACTGTCCAAGTGTAGATTTTTTTAGTTTTTTCTAACGTTTAGAGTGCATTTTCATTTCCATAGTATTAAAAACTTAAAAAAAATTTTAATTTTTCAGAGGTAGTATAAGTTCTTCTAAGGGGAACTTTTTCCCCCTTGGTTCGATTTTTATTATTTTTTAATCCTTAAATGCCTATGACTACAATACATGTTTCTGCCAAGTTTCATCAATCTAAGAGCACTTAGTAATTTTTAAAAAGATTTATTGTAAAAAATAAAAAGTAATGTCCGGCTAGAATGGCAAAATACCCCTATGTGCGACGTCCAGTAAAATCTGTACAAATTTTACAATTGTTATGTTTGCAATTATTTACTTTTCTTTATTTATTTATTATAAAACATTCATATGCGTTTAATTTGTTTGAATTAATTGTTTTTGTTTTTCATAGTTTTTTAATAAATGAAGAAAAAAATTTATACAAAAAAATTTTTTAATAGCATTTCTATTGATTTTTTTTTTTTGCAAAAATCTTTTTTGGGGTGCTCCAAGAAATTTTACCAAAGGATAGTATTCAAACTAGTCTCTTGTGGTTTTTCATGGAGCATTCATATCAGAGTAATTTAAAAACTAGTCCTTTGTTTATATTCCGCGGGTTAATTGTATAAAATGGTTTCCAAACTAGTTTTCTGTGGTAATCCATGGAGTAGTGACATGAAGTAGTTTTAAGACTAACCCTTTGTTAATAATGTGTGGAGTAATTACTAAGACTAGTTTTGGGATTAATCTGACGTTATGTTTTTTTGGATTACATAGTCCTCTCCTAGGACATTGTAATGTTAAATGGAGCATGAGTTTCCCATATATTTGGATCACTTTTGGACTAGTCTGTGGAATACTCTTTAGACGCATGTAAGGAGTAGTCTTGATTTCTGCAGGGGTATATCTGTTTTTGCAATTCTTATTGTTCTATTTATGCAAGTGTTTAATACATACATACATAGATACATACATATATGCATACATACATACATGCATACATACATACATACATACATACATGCATACATACATACATACATACATACATACATACATACATACATACATACATACATACATACATATGTACCTAAATACATCCATATTACAATACATGCCTACGACCAAGCAACTTTTTTTGTGCTTATCCATATATGTACATACATATGTGTTAACCAGCGTTGCCAGTTTTAATGTCACAAAGTTTTGTATGTAGTTTGTGATTTTGTTCTAAAAAAACTGAGGCAATCGCACTTTTTTGCCTGTAACTCAGTCAGTAGTTAACCGATCTTGCTGTTTTTAAATAGCGATTGCCTCCAGGACGCTTTTAATAGTTTGACCCCAATAGCTGGTCCGTATTACGTTATTTGACTACGAAAACTTGATTTCAAATGACGGACATGGCTATATCGACTTCCCTATCCATAATATATATACTTTATGGGGCCGCAAATGGATAATAAAGAAATTACAAACGGAATGACCAAATTATATACATATATCCATATCACTTATGTGAAGGGTATAAAAACACGGTGTCAACAACGTTTGTTAACATACGTCGCGTCATTAGCTCTAAATACATTTTGAAAAAATGTAGAAGTTACGTTGTTATTTGGGTAAAAGTATGGGAACAGGTCCATCTTATTTTTGAAATTTTTACAGCCATTGAAAGAGCATTAAAAAAAAAGAAAGATGGCATTAATAACTCAAGACCGACCAAAATGTCACGCTGTTTTCCAAGAAAACCACAGATTTGAGTATTAATCAAATCCAATAAAAAGTAAATTACAGGATGGCAAAGTAATACCAGTTTTCAAATTTTTTTTAAAAAGGGAAGTAGAGTATCAAGTGAGCCAGAGGAGTAGCACGGTATTTTTCTACATCCAATTGTACTAAAAAAGGTACGTTCGTATCAACGTTTTCATCACTGATAGTACATGGGCTTTGTATTCGTGGATGACCACTTTCTAATCTCGGTTACTTTGTACACAAATAGAAGTCATTGCCTTCACAAATATGGCAATGGATTTAAATATTATTTAAGGTACCTTCAGACTATAATACTGAGTAATAATACATGTCAAAAATTAAAATAAAATGAGAAAGTATAATAGTGTAAAGGCAATATGTTATGAAATGTCAAGAAATACGTAAAAAAATTTGGCAGTAGAATGGCTCTCTTCATTTTTAGAAATTTTTCTTAACCATCATGCTTCGAACTTTATATAATTCTTTCAGTGTCAAAAATTAGTAAATTAAACATAACATGTATATTCATAATTAAAAATTAAATAAAATAAACATAAATAAATGAAAATAAATAAAGAAACATAAAAAATTGTTGTTGAATTAATTGCTTTAAGAAAAGTTTTTTCTTTTTATTCTGGCTTAACTTAATTACTTTTTTTTAGAATAATTTAATATTTTCCTTATATGTTGAATGAGAATTTTATTTGAAAAAGCAAGTTTTCTACCTATACTAGCCGAGTAGAATGCATTTTCAAAACCAGGGGCCAAATCGTCGCATTCGATTCGAATCGAAATTTTAAAATTCCTATTAGAATTCCTATACTTAAAGCATTGACAACTCGATCGATCGAGTGAAATTTCGATTCGAATCGAATGCGACGATTTGGCCCCAGCTATGTACGTAATTTCATCATCATTATTCTTTGAACTTTTTTTTACTTTTAGGCCGTAAACATCACCTATTTAACTTACATATTATCCAGAAGGGTAAATGGAAATATTTATTTTTATTTTGCTAGTTAGGGCGAAGTTTATATTTTCCAAATACACTATGATTTATGTATTAAAAAGCTTTTTTATTATTTTGCACTATACAATTGGGAGGTAAATATTTGTATTTCCTTTGTCATTTTATTTTGCCGTTCTATTCTAAATAAATAAGTACATTTAAATTTAAATCCAATTCATATTTATTTATTTTAATTAATATGTAAATTTTAAAATGAAAGATTTACATTGCAATATTCAAATTTAAAGATATAAATCTGTTCAAAAATGCTTAATTCATTTTAAATGCATTTAAAAAAATTTTAATTTAATTCATTTTCAATTCAGTAGTGAATAAGTTCCAAATAAGGCAATTAATAGCGAGAGGTATTTACAAGTATTTATATTATAACAGCCCAATGGCGTAGATAGACCCTAGAAACATCGTATCCCACCGCAGAAATTCAAACCTAAGTATTTGCTTCAATAAGGACGAAAGAAAAAATTTAGCCCACCCGGGGAAATTGCCTAGCTACGACGGTGATACAAGCACAGGCAAAAAACTAAGTATAAGTGCAATTACTAAACACTTAAGCTACTAAGACAAATTCCGGCCATACGCTTGACACGTTTCACGGATTTATTAAGTTGATGAAAAGTTGTGCACAGTGCACAATTTAGTTGGTGTCAAACCAACAAAAAAACTAACAGCAGCGAACGAAAAACTGCTGCCTGTCTGCATTAGATGCGTGTCAGCCTATTTAAATAAAACGAGTACTGGCGCAGCAGCACTTGCCTGCCAGTTCCCCTTTTTGTAGTATGTGACATCAGTATCAATTGAAATGAACAATTTTTTTTTATCTTAAAGTTTACTAATGTTCCATGCTGTCTTCTATTGTTACTTCACTTATCCGGCATGCATTTTCTGCTTCTTAATAAGCCTTCCTTCCGAATTTGACGTTTGCATTTGAACAGCAACAGTTTTGCCTGTTTCGTAATTTTATGGCGACTTAAAAAAAGTGTCCAATCAGGTTTGGTAAATTGTGTGCATTTTTTGTTTAATACAGATTGTAAAAAAATTGTTAAATTTATTATTATTGTTTTGAAATCGAACTTTTTGATTGTTGTCCTTAAGGTTTTTAGGGGATGCTTAACTTTTATTATTGCATACATACGCTCACATCCAGAGGTATACATATATTTTAATGTATATGTACCATTAAATGGGTAAAGATGTTTTTCACCCTATATAAGAAATTAAGTATTTCAGATAATTTCAGATTTAATCACACAATATAAAGCATATGTAATTGCTAATTAATTGTTTAGAAACGTGAAGTATTTTTGCTTAATTTGCTTTAAAAAAAACACGGCACTTGTTTATTTCTTTTCAAGGCCATTCGAACACAATTTAAATTACGTTTCTAAATTTATTGGATCATAAGCAGAGACGCTAAAAATGTATTCTTGCTATTTTATCGCTTTTGTTTTTTTAACTATTTTTTTATTGGAGCAACTTTTCAAAACTTTAAACGCACAATTTACTTTGAAAAAATATACATATGTTCATATTTATATTTAACTAGCTAAGCCCCGGTGTGCTTCGCTACCCCAATCATAATAAAATTATTAAAATATTATTATTAATATATGTTGCAATAAATAATAAGTCAGCCCTACTGTTTACTTAGCACATAAAAATTGGAAATTTACCAGGCTTACAGTTTTGGAGATATTTAGAAAGCTTTATTAAGCAAAAATTATTTATAAACTTCTATATACATATAATCTTAGCCCCTAGTTAACATATTAACATGTTTTGGTAACCTGACGAATACAATTTAAATTATGTTTCTACCTTCATTGGTTTTAAAGTTACGAAAAGTACTAAAACATAATTTTAACCTTTTTCCCCCCTAAGAGTCCAATTATTCAAAAAAGACCCAAAAACGTACTCATATTTTTTAGGCCTGTCGCATCCAATTTGAATATGTTTCTATCTTTATTGGTTGAAAAGTAACAAAAAACGCATAAAAAAAATCAAAATATATTTTTAACCCTGTTTTCCCCTTTTGGGTCCAAAATTAAAAGAGTACGAAGAACGTAATAATATTTTTTTAAGACCTATCGAACGCAATTTGAATAATGTTTATATCTTTATTGGTTTAAAAGTAACAAAAAATACCAAAAAGTACCAAAAGATAATTTTAGCCCCTTTTTCCCCCATTTCGGACCAAAATGAAAAAAAAAACTCCAGATACCTGTCTGTTTGTTTCTTAAGGAAAACGCAAAACTTTTTAAATTTTGTTTCTATCTTATATACATCAAGAGATAGTAGGCTACATGTTTTTCCTTTTGTGTCCCCTTTTTATCCCTTTACGAGCCCAATTTCTTAAAATTCGTATGTATTTAAACAAACATGTATTTAGCTCTACGCGTTTGATCAGTATGGCTTTGGGTAATTTGGTTAGGCAATTCATAATCAGACCTTCCCACACAAATGGGCGTAGTGTGAGCGCGGCAGCAAAGATTTCCAAAAAAAACTTGCCAATTGTTTCTTCCAGACTTGAAGTAACTCGCTGTAAAAATTTCAAAAAAATCGATCCACTGGTGTGGACAGCTATAAATTACAAACATACATACATATGTACATACATACATACATACATACATACATACATACATACATACATACATACATACATACATACATACATACATACATACATACATATATACATACATACATACATACATACATACATACATACATACATACATACATACATACATACATACATACATACATACATACATACATACATACATACATACATACATACATACATACATACAAAAATACATAAAACCTTTCTTTATATAATACTAGCTAAGCCCCGGTGTGCTTCGCTACCCCAATCATAGTAAAATTATTAAAATATGTAAACAAAAGAGTTTATATATTTTTTAATTTATTGGTTGCCCCACATACATAAGTTGCAATAAATAATAAGTCAGCCCTACTATTTACTTAGCTCATAAAAATTCGAAATTTACCAGGCTTACAGTTTTGGATATTCAGAAAGTTTTAATAAGCAAAAATTATTTATAAACTTCTATATATAATCTTAGCCCCTTACTTCCAGACTTAAAGTAACTCGCTGTTAAAATTTCAAAAAAATCGATCCACTGGTGTTGACAGCTATAAATTACAAACATACATACATATGTATTTACATACATACATACATACATACATGCATACATACATACATACATACATACATACATACATACATACATACATACTTACATACATACATACATACATACATACATACATACATACATACATACATACATACATACATACATACATACATACAAACATACATACATACATACATACATACATACATACATACATACATACATACATACATACATACATACATACATACATACATACATACATACATACATACATACATACATACATACATACATACATACATACATACATACATACATACATACATACATACATACATACATACATACATACATACATACATACATACATACATACATACATACATACATACATACATACATACATACATACATACATACATACATACATACATACATACATACATACATACATACACCCCTTCTTTATATAATAGATAGATACAGGGATCACATTTCAAATATTTTTCAAAAGAAGTTCAAACTTCTCTTATATTGTAATATTCAAATTTTATTATGCTTTTGTGCAAATTTTTGTACCTCACCAAAGAAAAAGGTCTGAGACCCACCTCCAATTATACCGATCGACACAGAATCACTTCCTGAGCCGATTAAAACCTGTCAGTCCATCCGTCCGGCTGGGAGTTAGGTTGAATTCCAAAACGCAGTTTGCCTTGCATCACGAAATTTCAAGTTTTTCCTAAAAGCAAAGATGATGTTTCTGGTAATATCTTCTACTTTCAAATGAGTGCTTATAGATATTTTAATGTCCTGGAAGCAAAAAACGTTGTCCGAATTGTAAAGAGCGAATAAGGGAAGAAGTTGAAAATTTTTAATGCAAAGCAAACTGCGTTTTGGAATTCAGCCTTATTAATGTATTCTTGTAAACAAAGTAGAGACCGCATTTTTGCAGATATTTCGATGAAATTTGGAACAGATAATTTTTTTGGCATAAGAAAAAAGCATGTTGTTTGTGGTGATGATCAGTTAATTTTTTGACAGAGCTCCCATACAAATGTCCTCCCGGATTAAGCGTTTTGGGCTATAACTGGCTAGAATATGGCCTTATCTTCACATAATTTTGCACGTTTGTCTATCTTTATGCCATCCGTTTTTGTACCGAAAATAAACATTATCGGTTTTTTTTTAGCTTCATAAAAATCGCAACAATAGAAGAACCAGTTTGAAAACTTACATTTTTGTGGGCGCTGCAATTCTCCATTTTTGTCCTTTAGAACTTCGGAATTAGAGGCCTTCTATATGTGTGCCAATTTTAAAAAATCAGTGCAATAAAAGTACCAGCATAAAAAGTTTAACTTTTATGGGCGTGGCACCACCCACTTTTTTACCTTCAAAATTTTAACTTTAAAAGCCGTTTACGTGCGAACTAATTTCCAAAAGTCGGTCTCGAAAAGCAATTGAAATTATGTTTCTATCATAATTGATTTTAAAGTTACAAAAAGTACTAAAACATAATTTTAACCTTTCTTCCCCTTAGGGTCTATAAAATTAAAAAAGTATCTAAAAACGTACTCATATTTTTTAGGCCTGTTACACTTAATTTGAATAATGTTCCTATCGTTATTGGTTTAAAAGTTACAAAAAACGAATAAAAAAATCAAAATATATTTTTGACCCTTTTTTCCCCCTTTGAGCCCAAAATTAAAAAAAAGTACGAAAAACTTAATCATATTTTTGTAAGACCTATCGAACGCAATTTGAAAAATTTTAATATCTTTATTGGTTTAAAAGTAACAAAAAGTACCAAAAAGTACCAAAATATAATTTTTAACCCCTTTTTTCGGCCTTTCGGACCATAATTTAAAAATAAACTCCAGAAACCTGTCTGTTTATTTCTTAAGGAAAACGCTAAACTTTTTAAATTTTGTTTCTATCTTATATACATCAAGAGATAGTAGGTTACCGATTTTTCCCTTTTTGTCCCCTTTTTATCCCTTTACGGGCCCAATGTTTAAAAACTCATGTGCATTTAAACAAACATGTAAAGCTTAACACGTGTTGTAAATTTCAGATATTTAGCTCTACGCGTTTGAGCAGTATGGCTCTGGGTAATTTTGTTACTTGACCTTCCCACACAAATGGGCGTAGTGTGGGCGTGGCAGCAATAATTTCCAAAAAAAAGTATCCTATTGTTCCTTTTAGACTTGAAGTAACACTCTGTAAAAATTTCACAAAAATCGATCCACTGGTGTGGCCAGCTATAAAATACAAACATACATACATACATACATACATGCATACATACATACATACATACATACACCCCTTCTTTATATAATAGATAAATAAACTAGCTGACCCGACAGACGCTGTTCTGTCAAAATTTCAAAAAACCTGTTTCTGAAAATTTTATAACGTTGTGAAAAGCTATTGGAAATACGTACACTGAGCCAAAAAAGCATTTTTAAATCAAAAATTCGGCGTTCTTGTTTTTAAATTGCAGCATTTTTATGAAATCGTTTTTAAACGAAAGATTTTCTCTTTATTTTGAAAATAAACAATCTTATTTAAAAAATAAAACATTTTAAAAAAACAAAAATAGTTTTTGTTTTAATAACGAAATTTTTTTGTGAACATGTTAAGGAATAAACATTTTTTCTTGTTATATTAGGATTTAAAATTTTTATTTTTACAATGGAACAAAAAAAAGCATTTTACAATCAAAAATTTTGCATTCTTGTTTCAAAACTAGTGTATTTTAAAAAAATAATTTTTAAAACAAGGATTTTTTATTACTATTTGAAAATTTAACATTGTTTTTTACAAAATGATGCTTTTATACCATTTTAAAAACAAAAAATTTCGTTTTTGTTTTATTAACGAATAGCTTTTTGCTAATTATAAAAATGTTTTCTTTTTGTTTTAAGATTTAAAATTTTTATTGTTAACACTTTAGTTTTTGATTTGAAAATATAATATTTTAGTAATTTTTGAGCAAGCGCCATTTTGTAGATTGAAAAGTTCAAGCGAATACATAACATTAAAGTGCTGTGAAAATATAATTAATAAACAAAAGTTCTTAAAAAATGGAAGAAAGAAATTACATTTTTGAAAAATTCGAGCTAGGGAAAAAAGAAATTTCTACGAAGCAATATGATCACTGTTGGATTTGTTTAACTGTTTCGATTTGGGAAGAATAATGATATTTTTAAAAGGTAAGTCTTTTGTTCAACAGTTCGGTGGCAACAAATTTTAATATGATGATTATTTTATTTTTTATAAATTCATTTGCTGAAATATATTTTAGAAGCCCCCGCAGTTGTAGATACATTATTATTACTTCCAGTTGAATGTCGATGACGCAAATGTTTGGGTCCCTTTAAAGTGAAGAATTGTTTGCAAGATTCGCGACCTCTTTCAAGTAATTTCCTTTTAGCTTAAGACAAAGTAAGTTTTGTCAACACAATATTTCATTTACATTTTTGCAAATATATATATGTACATAGTAAAAAGTTAAATAAATGGTTTATTATACCCTTCACATAGTGATAAGGGTATATATCACTTTGCCATTCCGTTTGTAATTTCTTTATTATTCATTTGCGACCCCATAAAGTATATATATTCTGGATCCTTATAGATAGGGAAGCCGATTTAGCGATGTCCGTCTGTCCGTCTGTTGAAATCAAGTTTCCGGAGTCAAATAAAAAGATACAGACCAGTTAATGGTGTCAAACTATTACAAATATCCTGGAGACAATCGCTATTTAAAATCAACAAAATCGGTTCACTATTGACCGAGATATAAGCGAAAGCCCAGAGTAACCCATTTTTTTTAGGACAAAATCCGTGCATATATCCCTATATATCTCAGTAAATATAGTCACTCTTGCCACAAAACTTGGCACGGATACTCCTAAAGAAGGGACCTAAATAATGGAAAAAAGTTTTTCAGATAGGACCAGGGGAAGGGGTATTTTTCCTACAATTGCCCAAATTTGGTGAAATATTTTATGCGCTATATCTCGTAAACTATAACAGCTATCGACTTAAAATGTTCTACAAAAAGTAATTGCACGCTAAGGGCTACGCTTTAAAGAAAAAATTTTTTGGGTGGGGGCAAAAAAAGGGGTAGCTCCCATACAAATCGACAATTATTATCAAATATTCGATTCGCTATATCTCGGAAACTATAACAGATATCGAAATGAAATGTTCCACAAAAAGTAATTGCACGCTAAGGGCTACGCCTAAAAGAAAAATTTTTTGGGTGGGGGCAAAAAAAGGGGTAGCTCCCATACAAATCGACAATTATTATCAAATATTCGATACGCTATATCTCGAAAACTATAACAGATATCGAAATGAAATATTCTACAAAAAGTAATTGCACGCTAAGGGCTACGCCTTAAAGAAAAAATTTTTTGGGTGGGGGCAAAAAAAAGGGTAGCTCCCATACAAATCGACAATTATTATCAAATATTCGATACGCTATATCTCGAAAACTATAACAGATATCGAAATGAAATATTCTACAAAAAGTAATTGCACGCTAAGGGCTACGCCTTAAAGAAAAAATTTTTTGGGTGGGGGCAAAAAAAAGGGTAGCTCCCATACAAATCGACAATTATTATCAAATATTCGATACGCTATATCTCGGAAACTGTAACAGATATCGAAATGAAATGTTCTACAAAAAGTAATTGCACGCTAAGGGCTACGCCTAAAAGAAAAATTTTTTGGGTGGGGGCAAAAAAAGGGGTAGCTCCTATACAAATCGACAATTATTATCAAATATTCGATACGCTATATCTCGGAAACTGTAACAGATATCGAAATGAAATGTTCTACAAAAAGTAATTGCACGCTAAGGGCTACGCCGTAAAGAAAAATTTTTTGGGTGGGGGCAAAAAAAGGGGTAGCTCCCATACAAATCGACAATTATTATCAAATATTCGATACGCTATATCTCGGAAACTATAACAGATATCGAAATGAAATGTTCTACAAAAAGTAATTGCACGCTAAGGGCTACGCCTAAAAGAAAAATTTTTTGGGTGGGGGCAAAAAAAGGGGTAGCTCCCATACAAATCGACAATTATTATCAAATATTCGATACGCTATATCTCGGAAACTATAACAGATATCGAAATAAAATATTCTACAAAAAGTAATTGCACGCTAAGGGCTACGCTTAAAAGAAAAAATTTTTTGGGTGGGGGCAAAAAAAGGGGTAGCTCCCATACAAATCGACAATTATTATCAAATATTCGATACGCTATATCTCGGAAATTTTTTGGGTGGGGGCAAAAAAAGGGGTAGCTCCCATACAAATCGACAATTATTATCAAATATTCGATACGCTATATCTCGGAAATGAAATGTTCTACAAAAAGTAATTGGGCCATAAGGGCTACGCTTTAAAGAAAAATTTTTTTGAGTGGGGGCAAAAAAAGGGGTAGCTCCCATACAAATCGACAACTATTATAAAATATTCGATACGCTATATCTCGGAAACTATAACAGCTATCGACTTCGAATATTCTACAAAAAGTAATAATCAAATAATTCATACATTTTGGAGAAAAAGTTGGAGAAGAGCAGGGGGACTAGACATTTAACAAGTTTTATTAACCTTCAAATATGAATAATGTCGAAAACTTTTAAAACTCTCGACCTCAAATCTTCTTCATCTATTTCTATTATTTATACGAACGTTAAAATTTTGTTATTTTTTCTTTAAAACTCGCACAAGGTTTTTTATTATATTATTTGCAGTACAAAATTACTCGGCTGGGTACATTTAAAGACCAATGTGAAGGGTATATAAGATTCGGCAAAGCCGAATATAGCGCTCTTACTTGTTGTTATTTGGTTTATTGTAAGTAGAATGCATTGTCGAAACAAAAACACGCATTTTTAATTTAAAAATGCTTAATTATACCCTTCACATAGTGATAAGGGTATATATCAGTTTGTCATTCCGTTTGTAATTTCTTTATTATTCATTTGCGACCCCATAAAGTATATATATTCTGGATCCTTATAGATAGGGAAGTTGATATAGCCATGTCCAACTGTCCGTCTAATGAAATCAAGTTTCCGGAGTCAAATAAAAAGATACAGACCAATTAATGGTGTCAAACTATTGGAAATATCCCGCTAACAATCGCTATATAAAATCAGCAAAATCGGTTCACTATTGACCGAGATATAAGCGAAAACCCAAAGTAACCCATTTTTTTAAGGACAAAATCCGTGCATATATCCCTATATATCTCAGTAAGTATAGTCACTCTTGCCACAAAACTTGGCACGGATACTCCTAAAGAAGGGACCTAAATAATGGAAAAAGTTTTTTCCGATAGGACCAGGGGAAGGGGCATTTTTCCTACAATTGCACAAATTTGGTGAAATATTTTATGCGCTATATCTCGTAAACTATAACAGCTATCGACTTAAAATGTTCTACAAAAAGTAATTGTACGCCGAGGGCTACACTTTGAAGAAAAAATTTTTTGAGTGGGGGCAAAAAAAGGGGAAGCTCCCATACAAATTAACGATTTTTATGAAATATTCGATACGCTATATCTCGGAAACTATAACAGATATCGAAATGAAGTTTTTTACAAAAAGTAATTAGGCAATAAGGGCTACGCTGTAAAGAAAAAATTTTTTGGGTGGGGGCAAAAAAAGGGGTAGTTCCGATACAAATTAATGATTTGTATGAAATTTTCGATACGCTATATCTCGGAAACTATAACAGATATCGAAATCAAATGTTCTACAAAAAGTAATTGGGCAATAAGGTCTACGCTTTAAGAAAAAATGTTTTGGGTGGGGGCAAAAAAAGGGGTAGCTCCGATACAAATTAACGATTTTTATGAAATATTTGATACGCTATATCTCGGAAACTATAACAGATATCGAAACCAAGTGTTCTACAGAAAGTGATTGGACATCAAGGGCTACGCTCTTGAGAAAAAATGTTTTGATAGGGGGCAAAACAAGGGGTAGCTCCCATACAAATTAACGATTTTTATTAAATATTTGATACGCTATATCTCGGAAACTATAACAGATATCGAAACCAAGTGTTCTACAGAAAGTAATTGGACATCAAGGGCTACGCTCTTGAGAAATAATTTTTTGAGTGGGGGCAAAACAAGGGGTAGCTCCCATACAAATTAACGATTTTTATAAAATATTCGATACGCTATATCTCGGGAACTATAACAGATATCGAAATCAAATGTTCTACAAAAAGTAATTGGGCAATAAGGTCTACGCTTTAAAGAAAAAATTTTTTGGGTGGGGTCAAAAAAAGGGGTAGCTCCGATACAAATTAACGATTTTTATGAAATATTTGATACGCTATATCTCGGAAACTATAACAGATATCGAAACCAAGTGTTCTACAGAAAGTGATTGGACATCAAGGGCTACGCTCTTGAGCAATAATTTTTTGAGTGGGGGAAAAAAAGGGGTAGCTCCCATACAAATTAATGATTTGTATGAAATTTTCGATACGCTATATCTCGGAAATTATAACAGATATCGATATTAAATGTTCTACATAAAGTAATTGGGCAATAAGGGCTACGCCTTAAAGAAAAAATTTTTTGGATGGGGGCAAAAAAAGGGGTAGCTCCCATACAAATCAACGATTTTTATGAAATATTCGAAACGCTATATCTCGGAAACTATAACAGATATCGAAATGAAATGTTCTACAAAAAGTAATTTGGCAATAAGGGCTACGCTTTAAAGAAATAAATTTTTTGTGTGGGGGCAAAAAAAGGGGTAGCTCCCATACAAATTAACGATTTTTATAAAATATTCGATACGCTATATCTTAGAAACTATAACAGCTATCGACATCAAATGTTCTAAGGAAAAAATTTTTGGGTGGTGGGTGAACAAGGGGGAGGTCCCATACAAATTAACAATTTTTATGCAATTTTCAATAAGCTATATCTCGGAGACTATAACAGATATCGAAATCAAATGTTCTACAAAAAGTAATTGTACAGCAAAAGTTATGTTTTTAAGAAAAAATTTTTTGGGTGGAGGATGGACAAAGGGGATGATATCCCATACAAATTAACAATTTTTATGAAATTTTCGATATGCTAAATTTAGGAAACTATAACAGAAATTGACTTCAAATGTTTTGCAAAAAGTAACAGGATAAGACCTACATATAAAAAAAAAAGTTTTTTTGGGCAGGGGTAGGGGAAGGGGTAGCTCTAATACAAACTAAGAATTTTTATGAAATTTGCGATACGCCACATCTGGAAAACTATAACAACTATCGACTTCGAATATTCCACAAAAAGTAATAATTAAATAATTCATTCATTTTGGAAAAAAGTTGGAGAGGAGCAGGGGGACTAGAATATCCCATAAAAATTAACAACTTTTATTAACCTTTTAATAAAAATAATGTTAAAAACTTGCATTACTGTCGACCTCAAACGTTCCTCATCTATTTCTATTATTCATACGAACATTAAAATTTTATAAAGTTTTCTATGGACTTTAAAACTCGCACAAGGATTTTTATTATGTTATTTGCAGTACAAAACAAGTAAGAGCGTTATATTCGGCTGTGCCGAATCTTATATACCCTTCACATTGGTCTTTAAATATACCCAGCCGAGTAATTTTGTACTGCAAATAACATAATAAAAATCCTTGTGCGAGTTTTAAAGTCCATATATATATGAAATATTTTGATAAAATGGTTTCATTTAAAAAAAATCTTTCCTATTATTAGTTAAGTTGTTTATCGATTTATAATTACAATAGAATTTTAAACTTTAATAATTATATAAAAATAAAACATTTTCGGCTTGTATACTAACGTTCTTACTAAAAGTCCAGTTTTTAACAAACGCAGTTTAACAATTTATAATTTACTTATAAAAACTTTTTTTTATAAAATTATTCTTTTTTTAAATCACACCCAAAAAATTATTAAAGTAACTGAGGGTTTATGGTGCCACACGGTCTATGAATAATATTTGTAATTACAACATCATGTAGTTCTTGATCTGTTTCGGGATCAGGGATCTCGGCACTTATTATATAACCTATCTGGTCTGGTCGAACTTTTTCGACTAACCAAATAAGAATGTGTTCATGCGGCAAGCCTCGTTTTTGCTATTTTATTGAATACATCCAGCATCGAGTATCTTCGAACACGTATTGCCTAACAATATAAATAATCAGCCAACGAATTTTTTGCCCAAACACATACAATTCACAAAATATTATCTTTAGTAGCGTGTCAATAACGTTATAAACATGTTTTGTTTGTTTCTTTGATAATTACTGAAAATTGCTGATAAAGCGTGAATATAAAAGCTGTAGCCAATCGCATCTTTCATGATGGGAAGCTATTACCAAGTAAAAACTTCACAGACAGTTCAGTTTATAATGGCTTAATTATTTTGTAGCCCTATCCGCCACTTGTAAATTTTTTTTTTATTTTTTTAAATGTTTGTTGTCATTACAAAACAATGTATAGAAAAAAATTGCGTTAATGACTATCTGACAGACAGATTCATCATTGCATAGCCTAAATGCTTAGGGCAAGACTTGAAATATGAATTGGTTAATTTTGTAGCTTCTGAACTAAAAAAAGATATATTTGTAATTTAATTTATGCTCGACAGGTTTCAAAGTTATGAATGCATTTTTCGTACTTTTTTTGAAATATTAGACCATTAGAGGCGAGACAGGGTAAAAAACCATATTTTGAAACTCTTATATCCATTTTGTACCTTCGGAATCGAAAAAGATAAAAAGGGGCTCAAATTATATTTTGAAATTGCGTTCGACAGATCTCGAAAAATACGAATATGAAATTTTGATAATTTTGATCCTAAGGGGTAAAAAGGAAGAAAAATTTAGTGGTAATTTTTAGGTTATTTCTGTTATTTTTAAACTAATAAATTAAATTGCGTTCAACTGGTTTAAGAAAAATATGAACACGTTTAAGTTTTTTTACAGTTATTGAGGCTTATAAAAGAAAGCATTTTTGTTTCATGGAAGGTGCCATGCCATTATTCCCTTTTGTCCTATACTCACGTCAATTATGTATATTAGCAAACATAAGTATACATAGACAATTTTGAGACTCCAGTGCCTGTGTTCTGTAACTTTAGTGAGAACTTCTCGCATTGAAAAGTTTATAGTCGCCTTGTAAAAGACAGGATGAACACGATAAACCTAATTATTTTAACTTTAAACGTTGTATAATGAGAGTTTATGTACTATCTAAGTCACACTGTTAATAATCGGAAGACTATGACAATAAAAAAATTTTCTCGCTGCGAAAACTTCTCGCAAGTTACAGAACAGGGGGGCAGGTATAAGAATTATTAAAGTACATGTAAAAAAAAAATTCCAATTGCATGGGAGGTGCCACACCAAAAAGTTTGGAGACCTTAGCTGTCACAGTTATTGAGATATACATCTAAATATTTCCATGCTTTTAGAGGTTCCATACCCAAATTTCATTTCCTGCCTATACTCATCTTAGTTATGTATATTAGCATAATAAATACATATATAAAATTTGGAGATTTCAGTTGTTACATTTATTGACATATATATGGAAAATATTTTTTCTTGTAAAGGAGGGGCCATTTATTATCTTCACGCCCAAACTCAGCCTCATTGTAAGCATCAACATCGTAAGCACCTACACAAAATTTGGAGACTTTAACTCATACACAGCTGAATTATGCATATTACCATTATAAACATCTTTGCAAAGTTTTAAGAGTTCAACCGTTACAGTTATTGAGATATATAAAAAATATATTTTCGTTGTATGGGAGATGCGCCGCCCATTTATTTTTTTCCGCCAATACAAAGCTCAGTTATGTATATTAGCACTATAAACAACCGTACGAAGTTTGGAAACTTCAGCTATTACAGTTATTGAGATATATAAAAAAACTATTTTCGTTGTATGGGAGGTGCCACGCCCATTTATTTCTTCCCACCCATACAGAGTACAATTATGCATATTGGCACTATAAACATCCGTGCGAAGTTTGGAGAGTTCAGCTATTACAGTTATTGAGATATGTATATACAAAAAACTATTTTTATTGTATAGGAGGTGCCACGCCCATTTATTTCTTCCCGCCCATACAAAGCCTAGTTATGCATATTAGCACTATGAACATCCGTACGAAGTTTGGAGACTTTAACTATAACAGTTATTGAGATATATACAAAAAACTATTTTCGTTGTATGGGAGGTGTCACGCCCAGTTATTTCTTCCCGCCCATACAAAGCCTAATTATGCAAATAAGCACTATAAACATCCTTACGAAGTTTGGAGACTTCAGCTATTACAGTTATTGAGATGTGCATGTATAAAAAACTATTTTTGTTGTATGGGAGGTGCCACGCCCATTTATTTGTTTCCGCCCATACACAACTCAATTATGAACATCTAGACTTCAGCTATAATAGTTATTGAGCTAAGTGAAAAAGACTGTTCAATTTGTATGGGAGGTGCCACGCCCAGTCGGAATTTTCAAAACAAATTAGCCTAAAACGCATTCCCAGATATCGTGTATGTCTTTTTTTCAAGTTTCATTAAAATCGGTCCAGCCGTTCTTAAGTTATAAGCGGTGTCACTAACAAAAAAAATTGTTCTTTTATATATAAGTTTATTAAATCTTCGTCTTTGACGAACTAACAATAAGTATTCAAATCTTCCAACTAAGTGGTTAATATTACTCCAGCCAGTGCCAGACTTAAATTTAAGTTCTCATATTAATTAATAAGCTTCATATAAGCGCAATAGTATTACTCCTTTTTAGACGGGTGTGTCCACTATGTTGCAGGATGTTTCGAGCGAGCGGATTTGGGTGAGTTTCCAGCTTATTCATATACTTGTCTAGATAGTGCAGGATTTCGCATTTAACTAGTTGAACTTGTAGATCCTTGTGGATGTTACTGTTCTTAACATACCAAGGAGCACCAGTAATCATTCTTAGAATTTTGTTCTGACGGGCTTGAATTTTTTGTTGTAAGATTATACAAAATCTCATCATCTAAAACCATAATGTACCTATTAAGAAGAGAGAATACGGATATAAGATTTGACAATTGTTCAGAAGCTTACGTCTTCTCATCACACCAGAAGTGTGAAACCTTGGCAGCACTAATATCGTTTAATGTAGAGGTATACATGTTATTAAATAAAACACAAACAATAAAAATCAACGTACATATAAGTTTTTTATGTTGTTTTTGATTTCACTAACTCCATCCGTGTAAACATGAAAAATACTTATAACCGAATTTTATTCTATTTTTCTAAACACGGAGAGAATTTCATAATACATTTTTCTACAAAGTCTAATTACTTTGTATTACTATGTTAAGTCAGCTTTAGCAATACTTTTTTGAATTTACATTCAAAATTGTTTTCGCTACTTGCATAATTTCTTTAATTTTTATTACTAAAACGTATAATCGTAATACTAGTATCAAAGGAAACGGTATTTTGATACTGATATTTTGCGAAACAAATTATTTCGGTAGCATTATCGGTAAGCAAACTTAAACGGTATTGGTTGCTAACCTTGATTTATAGTAATGAGTATCTAAAAAAATAGTAAGTGTTGAAATAGCTGTTAATAACACTTTTCTAGAAAAATAATTAAAAGACGCTGTTATTTCTGGGAGTCTCTTAACAGTTGTCGATTATATTCGACAATAACCTTTAATTCCCAGTCTTTATAAGCAATAAATATGTTAACATATATTTCAGCAAATATTAAATTAATCCTATCTCTAACATGGGCCGAACTATGGCGTATATATATCAATTGGCAAAATTTTATTAAGCAATAATTGCCAGCCATTTTTAAGTGCAGTTATTGCTAACAAAATCTGCCGAATTTGGTTGTTTACAAGACAAAAAAGTACTTAAAACGTTTTTTATTGTAATTAAGTTAAACAGTTTATTGAAATATCCCAATTTAATAAGTGCGTTCACATAAGTATTTAATTAATATTTGCGTTTTGGTAAATTATTAAATAAACTCTCCGTTCTAAACATGGAACTGTGTTTTTAAAGGCTTACAAAATGAAAAATAAAACAGTTTTAAAACAAAATAAAAAATAATTTTATAAAAAACAATATTAATATATAAATAATATTATTTAGAAATATTGTTATATATTTTAAGAACATTTGTAAGGTGTTTTGAAATCAAAAAGTAAATAAAACTATTCCTTTTTTGCAAACAAATAAAGATGTCGGGTCGTTTTATTGCTTACATAACGGAGGTACGTCCATCCTTTTAGGTGGAAAAGGTTATATCTTTCACTTGAAATATGGTTTTTGATAAGAAACAAGATAATTTATCCTAAATTTTATAGACCATGGCTAAGCTAACTGACGAGGACATAATGGCTTTTCTGTAAGCTGATTCAGATGTTAACGAGCCCATTGTTGATGATGACGAAATATTTTTTAAGTGCCACAAGTGACCGACCACGAAGCTGTCTCAGCTGAAAATATTGATGATACTTAGTCTGTAGAAAATGTCAATATCTATACTGACAAGTAAGAATCTGAGCCAAGCGGTGAGAATATGCCGGGTATTTCACTTGTTTGGACGGATAAGAAAAACATCAAATGGCGAACAGTACGAATACCTGAAATAAAGGCATAACATTTGCTCAAAAATCTGATGAAATGGCTGCATTAAAAATTGGGACACCATACTTATATTTCGACAAAGATTTTCTCCAATCATTGAGTTAGACATGTGCAGTCGTTAGTCGTCTTATGCAGCTACCACTAGAAGAAAATTTTTGCAGTTACGGGCAAATTATTTCATTTAAAGGCAAATTCTGTGCAAACGAGTAAGTATAAGGAAAACCATGTCCAAGGGGAATAAAAGTTTTCTTTATGTGTGGTAAAACCGGACTGCCATATGACTTTATTGTATGGCAAGGTTCAACAACACAAAGAAACCAACAGTAGGTAAAAAATGTTGGCTTTGATTTCGCTATTGTGTTTTACTTAGCAGAACGCATTTCTAAAAATGAAGTTGGTCATAATATGTTTTTCCACAATTACTTTCAATTCAAATCAATGCTTTTAAACCAATAATCATAATCAGATTTGTAAGTCCTTGCCAAGGGAAAATGAAATGAAACCACCGGCACAAGGTTCATCAGCTGAGTGTTCAAGTGCTGTGACAATGCTTTTATTATTCGCTAGTAAGGTTGGAAAGTGCAAAGTAAATAAAGATAAGAGTTGGGATGAAATGGGAAATAAATTTGTAGTTATTGATAGGCCTAAAGTCGTTCGAATGTATAATGAGAGTATGGGCGGCTTAGACTTATTAAATCAGATGATACAATATTATCAAATAAACAGTCAGTGATTTCTTTGCGGCAACTTTCAAAAAATTAAAAAGCCGTGACCAGGAGCAATCAGGTTTTCTTCATTACACTTACACTTGTTAAAATAAATAAAAAGACAACAGAGATGACACTTAAAATATTAAAGTAGTCAATAAAAACAGTGGTAAGTTTGGGTACAAAATAATTGCGTTGAACATTAATTTTAAGGTATTTTATTCTTAAAATTTTTTGCAAATTTTATAATAAAAGCATTTTTTCATAGCACACTGTTTTTAACACAAAATATAATCTACCACACACACACATATTTTTTGATAGCATTGAAAATTTGTCATCATTGGATAACAAAACCGTCTGTCATTTTTTCATTGCGCATGCGACGTATGAAAAAGTAGACAGTAAACCTACTTTATGCGTTACTTGCGCAGATGTGTTCTATTCAATTTGTTATGTTTCTTGTCACACGCAACTTCACTGATTCTACTTTTTTTGACAGACGCAGAGAACGCACAGCGAATAGAACTTGTGGTATTGACCTTCAGCTTAATTTGTATGAGAGATAGTGCACAGAAAAACAAGTAAGAGCGCTATATTCGGCTGTGCCGAATCTTATTGGTCTTTAAATATACCCAGCCGAGTAATTTTGTACTGCAAATAATATAATAAAAAACCTTGTGCGAGTTTTAAAGAAAAAATAACAAAATTTTAACGTTCGTATGAATAATAGAAATAGATGAAGAAGATTTGAGGTCGAGAGTTTTAAAAGTTTTAGACATTATTCATATTTGAAGGTTAATAAAACTTGTTAAATGTCCAAAATGTATGAATTATTTGATTATTACTTTTTGTAGAATATTCGAAGTCGATAGCTGTTATAGTTTCCGAGATATAACGTATCGAATATTTTATAATAGTTGTCGATGTGTATGGGAGCTACCCCTTTTTTTGCCCCCACTCAAAAAAATTTTTCTTTAAAGCGTAGCCCTTATGGCCCAATTACTTTTTGTAGAACATTTCATTTCGATATCTGTTATAGTTTCCGAGATATAGCGTATCGAATATTTGATAATAATTGTCGATTTGTATGGGAGCTACCCCTTTTTTTGCCCCCACCCAAAAAATTTTTCTTTTAGCCGTAGCCCTTAGCGTGCAATTACTTTTTGTAGAACATTTCATTTCGATATCTGTTATAGTTTCCGAGATATAGCGTATCGAATATTTGATAATAATTGTCGATTTGTATGGGAGCTACCCCTTTTTTTGCCCCCACCCAAAAAATTTTTTCTTTTAAGCGTAGCCCTTAGCGTTCAATTACTTTTTGTAGAACATTTTATTTCGATATCTGTTTTGGTTTCCGAGATATAGCGTATCGAATATTTGATAATAATTGTCGATTTGTATGGGAGCTACCCCTTTTTTTGCCCCCACCCAAAAAATTTTTCTTTAAGGCGTAGCCCTTAGCGTGCAATTACTTTTTGTAGAACATTTCATTTCGATATCTGTTACAGTTTCCGAGATATAACGTATCGAATATTTGATAATAATTGTCGATTCGTATGGGAGCTACCCCTTTTTTTGCCCCCACCCAAAAAATTTTTTCTTTAAGGCGTAGCCCTTAGCGTGCAACTACTTTTTGTGGAACATTTCATTTCGATATCTGTTAAGTTTCCGAGATATAGCGTATCCAATATTTGATAATAATTGTCGATTTGTATGGGAGCTACCCCTTTTTTGCCCCCACCCAAAAAATTTTTTCTTTAAAGCGTAGCCCTTAGCGTGCAATTACTTTTTGTAGAACATTTTAAGTCGATAGCTGTTATAGTTTACGAGATATAGCGCATAAAATATTTCACCAAATTTGTGCAATTGTAGGAAAAATACCCCTTCCCCTGGTCCTATCTGAAAAACTTTTTTCCTTTATTTAGGTCCCTTCTTTAGGAGTATCCGTGCCAAGTTTTGTGGCAAGAGTGACTATACTTACTGAGATATATAGGGATATATGCACGGATTTTGTCCTAAAAAAAATGGGTTACTCTGGGTTTTCGCTTATATCTCGGTCAATAGTGAACCGATTTTGTTGATTTTAAATAGCGATTGTCTCCAGGATATTTGTAATAGTTTGACATCATTAACTGGTCTGTATCTTTTTATTTGACTCCGGAAACTTGATTTCAACAGACGGACAGACGGACATCGCTAAATCAGCTTCCCTATCTATAAGGATCCAGAATATATATACTTTATGGGGTCGCAAATGAATAATAAAGAAATTACAAACGGAATGACAAAGTGATATATACCCTTATCACTATGTGAAGGGTATAACAAGTCGATCAATAAAAATCAGCGGCGGCTGAAAAACAAACATTTTCAGCGGCTGCGGCTAAACGGCCTCGCTTAGAATTTCTACATTACTATTAGGGTTGCCAGACGGGCCTGATTTTCAAGTTTTTTTTAATGCGCGTCAAGTGTAAAGCGAAAAAGTAAATTGACAAATTTTTTTGTAAGTTAATTTTTTTCTAAAGTTTATTCTAGCTTTGTTATAATACTAAGAAAAAGTATGTTTATACATATACATATGTATCTAAAAATCAAATCTAAAGCCCATATTTTTATTATTAACACAACTAAGGAATAATTTGATACATTTTTTTTTCTGTGCAATTAAAGTTTAAAAAACATAGTTCTCTTTTAGTACAATTAAAATAAAAGTGCCAACACTGATATTTACCCCATTGCTCAACACTAGTAAATTGATATCATTGAACAGCTGATTTCCAGTACGTACATTGAAGCTTTTGGAAGTAAAAAGTGAGTTTATATTTTTGTTTGTTAATTTGTTTCTGTTTTTTTTACTTTTTATAATATTTTTTTTTATTCTAGTAATTTTTATGAAAAAAATAAACAATTAAATAAAAAAACAATAGTATGGGTGTATTTATTTGTCAAGTTATTTTATTCAAAATCAAGTTTTTTTTTGGTCAATGTCAAGCTTTTTGCCAAATTGGATCTGGCAAGCCTAATTACTATAAAACAAATATTTTCCAAAAAAAAATATATTATAAAACCGGCTTAATTTATTTTTAAACTACCTGAATGTTTTCATGCACTTAAAGGAAAGAAACTTGTGGTTCGTGGGAATTTTCATCAAATATGTCACCTTAAAACAAAAATTTTTTAAAGCTGTTAACCGCTTAAACGGGCTTAATTATTTTTTGATATTTTAGTTTCTTATTAAAATTTTTATTTGACACATTTGTTGTAAACAAATCTCTATCCATAAAATTAGAAAATTTAAAGAAAATAAAAGTGAATGATATCTAACTATAGAAACAACTAGAATTTTAAATTACAACGAGATAAAACTATTAATTTAAATAAAGTATTCGGTTGTATTAAATCTTATATTACATTAGTTTTTTGAATTCCCAGTAGACCGATTATGAAGCAAGGTTGTTTTAAAAATGATATCAAAATAAAATTGCTTTGTCTCAGGTTTAGTTATGACTATAAACTTTTATCTTCGTTTGTATTGTGACTACCGTTTCACTTGCGCTAATCAAAAAAAGTTCCTAAATTAGTTACCCGTCTTTAAGGTGTCCGTGCCAAGTTATGTGACAACAGTAGCCACAGTTACAGAGATATAAAGGGAATATTTATGGATTTAGTCGCAAAAAAATGGGTAAGATCAAGGTTATGTCTGTCTTTTCGTCTGTAATAAGATATCTTAAGTATCAATTTTTTAGGAATATTAATGACTGTTTCGCTCTGTAGAATTTGTCCCGGCACCGCAAAGTTGATTTCAACAGGTTGACAGTCGGACAAGGCAGTATTAATCCAGAATTAAAACAATTTATGGGTTCGCAAATGAATACTGAATATATACCAAATGCAATGTTAACTTATATGAATATCCCATAACCACTATGTTCACTATAATGTAAAAGATCATTTAAAGTTTTGCATGTTAAGTACATGTATGCATGTCTTATTATGTTTTAATGTAATTTTTGCTTAAAATAATAAATTATTGCATTTTAAGTAAAACCTTACCTTGGGATTCTTATATTTGTGCAATTAATTGTAAAGACATTTTTCATTGTTAAAAATTTTTTATTTTGTAAAAAAAAAGAAAGTACAGGCTTTAAAAATATTTGTTGTAGTTAAGATCAAATATTCCAGAACCATTCAGTTATTGACGTATTTTGTATATAATTGTCCAATTTTGTCATTTTTTTTTGGCTAAGTAGGGATCCTCTTTTTTAAATATTTTACAACCCCTTGTGAAAGATAAAACCATTTTTTTTTCTAACAATGTAACTTTCCACTCAAAATTTATAATTTCATAATCTATTCTGGGGTCCTCTGGCTTAATACCTTGGGAAATATTAATTACTTGTTGATACATCTAAAAAATAAAAGCACGTGTTAAAATAAATATATAAAAACTTTTATTATTAGACATAATTTAAGTTAACCACTTAGTAGCCCTTTATATCCATATTTTGATAGGCAATAAAACTCTTAACTTTTTCAAAATTTACAAAAACTAAATATTCAACAACAAAATTAAGAATAAGGAATTGAACTAAAGAGAAACATAGAACAAAATGCAGTTAAAATAAACACACGCATGCTCATTCTACAGGCAAAATAAATGGTATGTAGTAGCAAATATAGTTGAGAGTGATCCTTTTGGGAAAACCCATTGAGATCGATCCTTATGGTAAAATACATTGGGGTTAATCGTTATGGGAAAATACATTGAAACTGATCCATATGGGCAAACACATTGGGATCGATCCTATTGTTTCAGACGCCCGTATTTATTCTACTGCGTTAATTTAAGGAAATATGTCCGTTCGTCCGGCTGAGTGCCCATGTGTCCTTGCGATTACAGTAGAGGTCGCAGCTTTAAAGATATTATGATGAAAATAAGCACACATACGTTTTTTAATACTGTCACGAAGCTTAGGGTTTGTGGTAATCGGTTTCTGTCATTTAAACCCTTAAGCGACTCTTCCGCAAAAGTAATTAAGGACAAAATTGTAAATGTTTTGAGAAAACACAGTATACCTTTCAAAAAAATTATTGGATTGTGCTAGATAATAACAATGTATTGATGGGACAGATAAGTGGTGCTCATGCTATATTAAAAGAGTTGTTACCAAATATTTTTGTTAATGGCAGCCAGAATGACCGCTCGTCGACTAAAGTTGCATTTTGCAACCTTTTCAAGGGCCTGCGACTTTTTGTGCGACTTCTTTATGCTAACACTATTTTGCCACTTTTTTAAATTTTTGCAACTTTTGCCCCTTTTTTGTTACGAAAGTTAAACAAATTCTAGCATATGCGCATACATAAACACATACCTTGTATATGTGGACATTTGTGTTATTCCCAAATATTGCATTCCATAGTTTTTTGAAATTAAACATGCTGAAAGCTTTTGGCATACAGTGTGTTGTTTAAAAAATGATTTAAATAAGCCATTGTGACCAAATTTATATAAAATAGTTGCGTATATTTTTACATTACCCCACAGCAGCGCATGTGCTAAAAGAATTTTTCCTAAGGCAGGGCTGGTTAAAAATAAATTGGCAAACAAATTAAAAGTTACGACCTGTAATTCAAGGATGTCAGCTTTACATTTATTAAATACTGAACTAGAAGACTGTATTCCAGGTGATGAACTAAAACACAAGTACAGAAACAAATTTTCAAATATGTAATATGAAAAAAATTAAATATATGAACTTGTGTATTATTACATTACATCCCTAGAGATAAAAAACCAGTAGTTTAAATGTGCTATATGTTTTTTATCTTAGACTAGTTGCCTGTCTGTCCTTGTTTCAACCAAATTTAAAAAACGATATTCCGATATTTAAAGAACAGTGCATTCGATTTTTCATAATATTAAAACTATATAAAAATTAAATTCTTTTTTTGCAATTTCAAATTTATTACTTTTTATGTGTCTTCGTACAAATATTCGTTTTTAATGAATGTTTTCTTTTTGATACATTTCTTAATATACCCTTCACATAGTGATAAGGGTATATATCACTTTGTCATTCCGTTTGTAATTTCTTTACTATTCATTTGCGACCCCATAAAGTATATATATTCTGGATCCTTATAGATAGGGAAGCCGATTTAGCGATGTCCGTCTGTCCGTCTGTTGAAATCAAGTTTCCGGAGTCAAATAAAAAGATACAGACCAGTTAATGGTGTCAAACTATTACAAATATCCTGGAGACAATCGCTATTTAAAATCAACAAAATCGGTTCACTATTGACCGAGATATAAGCGAAAACCCAGAGTAACCCATTTTTTTTAGGACAAAATCCGTGCATATATCCCTATATATCTCAGTAAGTATAGTCACTCTTGCCACAAAACTTGGCACGGATACTCCTAAAGAAGGGACCTAAATAATGGAAAAAATTTTTTCAGATAGGACCAGGGGAAGGGGTATTTTTCCTACAATTGCACAAATTTGGTGAAATATTTTATGCGCTATATCTCGTAAACTATAACAGCTATCGACTTAAAATGTTCTACAAAAATAAAAAATTTTTTGGGTGGGGGCAAAAAAAGGGGTAGCTCCAATACAAATCGACAATTATTATCAAATATTGGATACGCTATATCTCGGAAACTATAACAGATATCGAAATGAAATGTTCCACAAAAAGTAATTGCACGCTAAGGGCTACGCCTTAAAGAAAAAATTTTTTGGTTGGGGGCAAAAAAAGGGGTAGCTCCCATACAAATCGACAATTATTATCAAATATTCGATACGCTATATCTCGAAAACTATAACAGATATCTAAATGAAATGTTCTACAAAAAGTAATTGCACGCTAAGGGCTACGCTTAAAAGAATGTTCTACAAAAAGTAATTGCACGCTAAGGGCTACGCCTAAAAGAAAATTTTTTTGGGTGGGGGCAAAAAAAGGGGTAGCTCCCATACAAATCGACAATTATTATCAAATATTCGATACGCTATATCTCGAAAACTATAACAGATATCGAAATAAAATATTCTACAAAAAGTAATTGAACGCTAATGGCTACGCCTAAAAGGAAAAATTTTTTGGGTGGGGGCAAAAAAAGGGGTAGCTCCCATACAAATCGACAATTATTATCAAATATTCGATACGCTATATCTCGGAAACTATAACAGATATCGAAATGAAATGTTCTACAAAAAGTAACTGCACGCTAAGGGCTACGCCTAAAAGAAAAATTTTTTGGGTGGGGGCAAAAAAAGGGGTAGCTCCCATACAAATCGACAAATATTATCAAATATTCGATACGCTATATCTCGGAAACTATAACAGATATCGAAATGAAATGTTCTACAAAAAGTAATTGGGCCATAAGGGCTACGCTTTAAAGAAAAATTTTTTTGAGTGGGGGCAAAAAAAGGGGTAGCTCCCATACAAATCGACAACTATTATAAAATATTCGATACGCTATATCTCGGAAACTATAACAGCTATCGACTTCGAATATTCTACAAAAAGTAATAATCAAATAATTCATACATTTTGGAGAAAAAGTTGGAGAAGAGCAGGGGGACTAGACATTTAACAAGTTCTATTAACCTTCAAATATGAATAATGTCGAAAACTTTTAAAACTCTCGACCTCAAATCTTCTTCATCTATTTCTATTATTCATACGAACGTTAAAATTTTGTTATTTTTTCTTTAAAACTCGCACAAGGTTTTTTATTATATTATTTGCAGTACTCTTACTTGTTTTTAATTTATTTTGATCAAGTTTTTTTGTGTTGTTGAATTATTGATCTGTTTTTGTTTTTATTAGTTGTAAAAACATTAATAGAAAGTTGAATAAGGGCTTTAAAAAAGAGTGCAACTTTTTTTCCAAAAGCGACTTTTTTATGCGACTTTTTTTTTCCTAAAACGACTTTTTGTGCCACTTTTTCAAAATTCTCAGCGGTCACACTGGCCGCAAGTACCGATGAGTCGACAAGTATGAACAACAAACACTAGCAAGCATCCCAGCAAAAACTGCTGCTTCGCCGTAGGTATGTTTGTAAGGGAATATCAAGATGACAAAGCTTAAAAACCTGCGTACGTATGGCATGATATTTGTTCGCGCTTATTTAGGCGCTATGAATATGCAGTCAATTCATGTAACTTTGATGCTTCTTTAGTTGTTGAAATTTATTGTGTCGTCGAAATAAATGTTTTGCCGTGTTATTATGTTCATTACTTGACGAAAAATTAATTTTTTTTTACTCATTGCTTTACAGTAGTGCTTTTTAGTATGCACTTGAGTAAGCGAGTGTGTAAAAAGTCAAAGTTTTACATTTACTGCCATACAGTATTGCATTTATTAGGGAAATAGATAAGTACTTGCTGCGAATAAGTATTCTAGTAAAAGTATGTACTGCTTACAAAATCTTGTTTATTTTTTGCAGGAATGTATGCCATGAACATGAATACGACCAATTAGATGTGTTTACAATCATGAAGCTCGTAATCTTAGCCAAAATAATGATGAACATCTTAAACAAAAATTAAAGATCGGTGAATTCGAACAGAGAAAGTTAGAACATTAAAAAAATGTTAAAAATAAAATCAAAAGAAATGCAGTAGTTTGCGCTCAACTTTTTATTTAAAAATATAGATATTTCAGAGCAGTTATCCGGAAAACTTTAACTAATACTGTGTTAATTAATTAACAGATGCATCTAAAAAATTAAATGTAAAGATCTAGTAGAAATTAAAACGCATAATTTAAAATTTTTAAACTAAAATTTTTTTAATATAAAAAATTCACTACATAGGTGTATGTATGTATTGTTTAAGCCATATCTATTTAATATGTATACGTAAGTCAAACATTAAAACAAAATAAAGGCGATTAAGCAGGTACGTTCATCGTAAAATTACTACTGTAATAAAAGGAACTAAGACAAGTAAGAGCGCTATATTCGGCTGTGCCGAATCTTATATACCCTTCACAATGGTATTTTAATATACCCAGCCGAGTTATTTTGTACTGCTAATAATATAATAAAAATACCTTTTACAGGCTTAAAAGTCCATAGAAAACTTTACAAAATTTTAATGTTCGTATAAATAATATAAAAAGATGAACAAGGTTTTAGGCCGAGAGTTTTAAAAGTTTTCGACATTATTCGTGGTTAAAGGTTAATAAAATTTGTTAAATGTTATGGGATGTTCTAGTCCCCCTGCTGCCTTCCCAACTTTTTCTCCAAAATGTATGAGTTATTTGATTTTTGTAGAATATTTGAAGTCGATAAACGTATGCAGGGAAAACGGATGCAGGGAAAAGCCAGTTTTGCTTGTGCTATCTTTGACTATTTTTCAAGAAACTCTTAAAAAACTGTATCTTTATTTTACTTTGTTTTAATAAGAAGATTATGCTTAAGTTTTAATTTATATTCTCCATTCTTTTACTTATATTCTTGTATGTTTTGTTTGGTACAAATTCATTTAAAAAATGTTATTGAACTACAAAAGAAGCAATTCTTAATGTTCTTATGATGAAACAATGATTATAATAAATTGAAATTGAAATTGATAGCTGTAACAGTTTTCCAGAAGTAGCGTATCGAAAATTTCATAAAAAATTTTAATTTGTATGGGTGCTAACCCTTTCCCTGCCCCTACCCAAAAAAATTTTCCTTCAAAGCGTAGGGGCCAAATCGTCGCATTCGATTCGAATCGAAATTTCACTCGATCAATCGAGTTGTCAATGCTTTAAATATAGGAATTCTAATAAGAATTTTAAAATTTCGATTCGAATCGAATGCGACGATTTGGCCCTAGGTCTTGCTGTCCAATTACTTTTTGTAGAAAATTTTATGTCGATGGCTGTAATAGTTTCCGAGATATAACGTATCGAAAATTTTATAAAAATCGTTAATTTGTATAGGAGAAATTTTGTCTTTAAAGTGTAGGCCTTGTTGTCCAATTACTTTTTGTAGACCATTTGATGTCGATAGCTGTTATAGTTTCCGAGATATAGCGTATTGAAAATTTAATAGAAATCGTTAATTTGTGTGGGACCTTCCCCTTCTTCTGCCCACACCCTAAAAATTTTTTCTTTAAAGCGTAGGCGTTGTTGTCCAATTACTTTTTGTAGACCATTTGATGTCGATAGCTGTTAGTTTCCGAGATAAAGCGAATCGAAAATTTCATAAAAATTGTTAATTTGTATGGGAGCTACCCTTTTTTTTGACCCCACTCAAAAATTTTTTTCTTTAAATCGTAGCCCTTGTTGTCCAATTACTTTTTGTAGAACATTTGATTTCGATATCTGTTATAGTTTCCGAGATATAGCGTATCAATTATTTCATAGAAATCGTTAATTTGTATGGGAGCTACCCCTTTTTCTATCCCCACTCAAAAAATTCTTTCTTAATAGCGTAGCCCTTGATGTCCAATTACCTTCTGTGGAACACTTGGTTTCGATATCTGTTATGGTTTCCGAGATATAGCGAATCGAAAATTTCATAAAAATTTTTAGTTTGTATAGGAGCTACCCCTTTTTTTTCCCCCACTCAAAAATTTTTTCTTTTGAACATAACCCTTGATGTAAAGTTACTTTTTGTAGAACATTTGATTTCGATATCTGTTATAGTTTCCGAGATATAGCGCATAAAATATTTCACCAAATTTGTTCAAATGTAGGAAAAATACCCCTTCCCCTGATCCTATCTGAAAAATCTTTTTATATTATTTAGGTACCTTCTTTAGGAGTATCCGTGCCAAGTTTTGTGGCAAGAGTGACTATACTTACTGAGATATATAGGGATATATGCACGGATTTTGGCTGGATTCCAAAACGCAGTTTGCTTTGCATCACAAAATTTCAAGTTTTTCCTGAAAGCAAAGATGAGGTTTTTGATAATATTTTCTACTTCAAAATGAGTGTTTACAGCTATATTAATGTCCTGGAAGCAAAAGACCTTGTCAAAATTGTAAGGAGGTTGTAAGGAAAGAAGTTGAAAATTTGTAATGCATAGCAAACTGCGTTTTGGAATTCAGCCTTTGTCCTAAAAAAAATGGGTTACTTTGGGTTTTCGCTTGTATCTCGTTCAATAGTGAACCGATTTTGCTGATTTTAAATAGCGATTGTTTCCAGGATATTTCTAAAAGTTTGACACCATTAACTTGTCTGTATCTTTTTATTTGAATCCGAAAACTTGATTTCAACAGACGGACATGGCTATATCAACTTCCCTATCTATAAGGATCCAGAATATATATTCTTTATGGGGTCGCAAATGAATAATAAAGAAATTACAAACGGAATGACAAAGTGATATATACCCTTATCACTACACTGAAAGAAAAAAGTGTCATCAATATAACTAAACCCTTACGTTATAATTTTACGTCACTTTTATAAGTTTCGTTAATTCTGTGAAATTGTTCATAAAAATAACAAAAGTTTCATCAATATTATGAATTTGATATAAAAGGTGTTTTTTAGCATTTACGTAGTTTCATCAGCGTAACGTAACCCATTACATTCTGACTACGAAAAGTTTAAGCTAGGATTTCGTGCAAAAAATGTTATAAACAAATTATTAATTTAACTTTTTTATTATTATACAACCCCAAGAGATGTTGTAAAGCAGTTTTTTTTTTATTGATTATTTTTTAATTTACAGCTATTTTCAAAATTCAATGAAAAATTTACGTTATTTTAATGGAAACTTACAAAGTTTGCTTTACATGCAAAATAGTAAAATATGTGAACCAAACGTTGAATGAAACAGAAATAAATAAGTAAATTAATGTGATTAAACTATGTTTAATTAATTTTATTGAGTATTTTATGTTTTTTTGAAAAATTTAATTTTTACATAATTTGAATGAAATATGTTGTAATTTTTGTCATTTTACATTGATAAAACGAAGGATTTTTCTTCAAATTTACGTTTATATGACTACAAAGTCATTAAAATGACGTAATTAATCCTTAATAAAACGAGACATTATAAAAATCAAAAGAAAAACAAAGAGGGAGAGTATATTGACTTTGTTGTTGTTGCTAATATTGCTATTTTTCGTTAGTATTACGTAAACTGTCTTTGATAATACGAAAAATTGTAAAGAGAAAATTAATTTTTACGTTTACTTTTATTTTACTATTTTTCATTAATATAACGTAATCTGTCATTGATAATATGAAGAAAAATAATAGAGAGTGTGAAAGACAATTATTTTGTTTTACGTTAATCCGCCTGAGAAAAAAGAAAGTCATAAGCAGTGTTTATACTAGGCGGGATCTAGTGTATGTAAAAGAACATCCAAATGATGATCCTATACAAATTGATGAAATTGATCACCTTCGGCAACTTTTTCCGTGTCTTGGGGAATGAATTTAATTTCGTGACGCTTTTAAAATTATTTATTATTTACATTAATATTAAAAATTTAACAAACTATTGTAGTAAATGTTTATATATTATAATATTTAATAATCAACTAGCCTATTCTGATTACTTTTATATAATGAAAATTTATTTGACTAATAGAATAATTTGTAATATACTCTATTGCGTTGCTTTTTATCGTTTTACATTCTTATTTTTTCTTATTGATGTCATCAATTAATATTAATCTTGGTTCTAAGGAGAGTACACATAACATGCTTCGAGTTCTGTCCAAGCAGAAAGTGGGTTTAAATATAATCCACATTAATGCTCAAAGTCTCTGTAATAAAATTGATGAGTTTCGTTATATTTTTGCCTCATCTGGGGTGGATATAATATGTGTCTCTGAAACCTGGTTTTCCATTGATATAATTGATTCAATTTATGACTTGCCAGGTTTTAAGTTATATCGTGCTGATAGAAAGGTTATAATAAATAGAGTTGAAAGCAAGGCTAGAGGTGGTGGAGTTGCAATTTTTGTCAGGTGTGGTATCAGTTGTTCTGTAAAGATGCGATCAATTGCTGGTAGCGAAGTCGAATACCTCTTTATTGAGATTGTTGCAAAGAACAGAAGGAAGATGCTTGTTGGAAGTGCCTACAGACCTCACAGAGATGTACAAATTGATTCGTTTATAAATATTTTAGAAAATTTGTCTGTCGAATATAATGAGGTTATCATTCTTGGTGATTTCAATAACAACTTATTATTAAACAATAACCCGTTAATTGATCCAATGCGTTCATTGGGATTATTTCCTGTGAACGATCTCATACCTACGCATTATCATGGATGTACTAACACTCTGATAGACCTGGTATTTGTAAACGATCTGTCAAAAGTTCTGTTATATGACCAGATTTCAGCATCGGTTTTCTCAGACCACGATCTGTTATTTATAACCTATGATCATCACATCAGTATACAGCAGGAAAAGTATGAATACAGAGATTTTAGGAGTATTGACTACAACCTCTTGTCCCAACAGCTGGAAGACATAAACTGGAATCAAGTCTATTCATATTGCAATGTAAATGATCAACTCTCCTTTTTACAAGAAAATGTTAACTTTTTATTTGAAGCTAATGTACCCCTTAAAACAAAACGTATATCAACGAATCAAACTCCTTGGTTTACTACACATATTTAGAAACTGATAAATGAGCGTAATGCTGCGCATACCAGGTGGAAGAAATTTAAAACCCCAGAACTACGAGCACTATTTCAGTATTGTCGCAAAGCAGTTGTTAAAAGTATAGAACATTCTAAAAAACTTTACTACCAGAGAAGATTTTCATTAGCTATTAATAGCAGTTCTAAATGGAAAGTAATTCGAAAAATTGGAATTGGAAAAGACAATGACTCATCATGTGATGTTGATGTCAATAGCTTAAACCAGATGTTTATAAATACAAATATCTCGCCACCGACCAGAAATGTATATGATGATCTTTGCAGTGTTTTCATTGAACAATCTTTTACATTCCGATGCGTTAGCCAACTTGAAGCCCTATGCAGTTTTCGTTCCGTAAAATCCAAGGCTACTGGTATATATGGATTGAATCCTAAGTTTTTTGAAATATTGTTAAATAAACTTTTGCCTCATGTTACTCACATATTTAACACAATATTAACTAAATCTATATTCCCTGATGAATGGAAAAAATCAAAAGTTACTCCAATACCTAAACAAAACAATGATTTTCGACCAATATCTATTCTTCCTTTTTTGTCCAAAGTTCTTGAAAATATTATGAGTGTGCAGATTAATGAATATGTAAGAAAACAAAACCTTTTATGTGCTGTTCAATCGGGATTTTCAAAAGGAAGAAGTTGTATGACAGCCTTGACAGATGTTGTGGAGAATCTAAGAGCTGATCTTGATAATAACATGACTTCCATATTAGTTCTTCTTGATCACAGTAAAGCTTTCGACACAGTTGATCATTCCATATTATTAAGAAAATTGGAAAAGCTTTTTTACTTTTCAGAGTCAGCTTGTAGATTGTTACGTTCGTATCTTGCTGATAGATCTCAGATAGTCTGCTGTAATGGAACATACTCTGAAAGCCTAAATGTTAATAGAGGTGTCCCACAAGGATCAGTACTTGGCCCACTGTTATTTGGTTTATATATCAATCGCCCATGTTCTGACTCTCACGCGATTGTCAAATCACATGCGATTTGTAAATCGCAAAAATTTTTTTTGCATGTTCTGTAGTTCACGCGTTTTTTTTTGCGTTTTGTTTTTTTTTTCGATGATGTATTCGAAAATAAAAACATGTTTCTTTTAAAAATACAAAACAAAAAACCAAGGAATATATAACAAATTGTACCTATTTCTGCAACAACATTTTTTCTTTCTAGTTTTCCAATAAAGTTCATACATAAAAAAGTAAGCAACTGAAAAATTAAGATGTACATAACTAACAGTTTTTTAAAATTTAATTTTTTTTGAGACTGTTTACAAAAAATAAAACAAATTGTGAAAATTATAACAAAAACCCCATATATTATAATTATGCATAGTTTGATTGGCTGTTTTTAACCTAGTTTGGGCAAAAAACATCGGTTCACCTCATCTACCTCTTGCGATTTGAAGTCGCAAACTTTCTTGCGATTGTGAACTTCAGAACACCTGTTATGCGATTTCAAATCGCATCGCCAATATTTTACGAAATGCGATTGTCAGAACATGGGCGAATGATTTACCGGATACTATTGAACACTGTAAAATACATATGTATGCCGATGATGTCCAAATATACAATAGTGGTTCTTTGAATGAAATTAATGCCTGTGTCAAAAATATTAACTCTGATTTACAGAAAATAGATGTCTGGGCTAAAAACAATGGACTTTGCATTAATCCCTCGAAGTCAAAGTGCATTTTAATAGATAAAAGCAATAGAAAAACTGCTGGTAATATTCAACTAAAAATAAATAATGATGTAATTGAATTTGTAAGTTACTCAAAAAATTTAGGAGTAACCTTTAATAATAAACTGTCTTGGTCCAATCACATTGCTTCTGTAGTGGGCAAAATTTATGGTATGTTGAGAAATCTCTGGGCTGTAAAATCTTCAACACCTTTTAAAATACGAATGTTACTTGCTAAAACTTATTTAATACCAGTCCTTTTATACGGATGCGAGATATATGCAAATTGTGATGCAAATGATTTTCGGAAACTGAAAGTTGCATATAATAATATTGCAAGATATATCTTCAATCGAAGAATACGTGATTCAATTTCTGCCTTCTCATACCAAATAAGCAATATGTGTTTCGAAAACCTTTTAAAGTTTAAGAATCTGGTATTTTTACATAAGATAATTTATACTGCAGAACCAAATTACCTGTATAGAACAATTAGTTTTGGCAGATCGGCTAGAGGATTGGTATTAATTCAACGAAAATATAAAACTGCCTTTTCTGAGCGTCAATTCTTTGTTTACTGTACTCGACTTTGGAATCAACTACCAAAAAGAATACAAATAATCAGCAACGCAAAGAGATTTAAAATTGAACTATCCAAATATTTTTGCTAACGGCTACTTGAGATATAACAAAAATTGTATAAAATCAAATTAATGTCCTAAACTTCTTTTTTTTTTTTAATATCGTTTAATATGTATTTTTTAATTAATTTTATCAACTTAATTAATATATTATGTTTGAAATTTATATGTTTGCATGTAATCATTAGCACTTTAATTTATAGGATTCCTATCCTGTTGTGCTAAATTTTAAAATAAAATTAAATAAATAAATAAATAAAATAAATTAACGTTTATAGTAATATTTTGTCATTAATACAACGTAAAATATCATTGATAACATGAACTTATTAAAAGCAAAAGAAAAATTTTAATTTGTGTCAAGTCTTCAAGCAGTTAAGTGACAAACTGGTCATAAAAATATAATTAATTAATAAAATAAAAACTGTAAAAAGTTAGTTTTGCGAAAAAGTTATATACAAATAAAAATTAAATAAATAATTAAAAATATAAATTAGTGTAAAAAGCTAATATTGTATAAAAGTTATATCATGAAATGTTTTCTCTGCAAAAAGGTGTTTAATATAAATGAGATATATTTCATTCATTTGAAACAGTATCATTTTTTAAAGTATTATGACGATAATAGATGCTGCGTAAGCGTTTACATGAATTCATCGACATTCAGGAAACATGTTAAATCAAAACACCCAAATCCAAATAAAATAACAAATGCTAATCACATAACACATTCTGTTGGCAGTGAACAAAATTTTGTGCATAGAAATTCCAAATTCAGCGAAACAGAAGATAATAGAGGAAAAGATCGGGAAATATGAAACAATTATAGTGAAAATATAAGCTTGGATTCAGCTCTAAGAAGTATGTTAATATTTCAAAGTAACTTGTACTCAAACTTTCAAATTTCTAGGAAAGATGCAGAAAATATGATTAAATTAATAGTTCATCCTCTTATATCTCGGTTTTGTGAATTTGGAAAAAAGCTTGACAATGCATCTTACTTAAAAATTTGTAAGTATTCAACTAATTGCAGGATTATTTTTGATACACTTAAAACGGAGTACTTGTTGAGAAAAAAACTCATGGAGGAGGATTTAATGAAAGACCTTGAGAAACTCCTTGCGGGTCCAGAAGAGACATTGGTGCATAAAAGAGGTTAGTTAGAAAGTGCACAAATCAGTAAAAAAAATAGCTTTTATGGATATGAAATTCTGTTTCAAAAAAATTTTTGAGAAATATGACAAACTTTTTTCTATAAAAGCCCAAGGTTTTATCAGTCCTGTTTATAACTTCTGGTAAAACTTTCAATACTCTTGTAATAGATAAAAAAAAGGCTTTAAATCTCTAACGAATTAAATAGATTTTTCCCAAAATTTTGTTTATTCCCATAGCGAGTTTTACAACTGACGTACACAATCCATAACTTTGAAGTTAACATTTAACTTATTTACTCATTGAATATTTTAATATTACAGATTGAAAGCGATTTTAACTTTTTATACAAAAGTACGCCAACAGTTATGAGCTGGGAAAATAAATTCGCAAATTTACATAACTATTGGCAGAGCCACAGCAAGGCCAAGAATGTTGTCGAAATTTTAAATAAAATAGATAAAAATGAAACTGAAAAAGATAATATACTTAATCTTATGTATGTATAAGATATACATATTTTAAATCAAATTTTTTTCTCTTTTCAGACAAGGATCTATTTTATCTAAAACTATTATGGTGTATACATTATGACATACATACAACAAAGAAGTTCTTAAGAAAAAATGTCAACGGAAAAAGAGAATATGGCAACTTTGCGGTTAAAGACTCCCGGGAATCGTTTTTTTACATAAATACAACTATGCAGTCCCTGGAAGACCATATCGACGTTTTGACTAACCAAGGCTCTCTGATGCAGCCGTTTCTTTAAGGCTTACGTGATGAAGCTAGTCTGAAAGGAACAATATTTTTTGTATATTTGGATGGACAGCTATTGTCGTGCGATAGCTTCCAAAAAGCTTTTGATGTTTGTTTCAAGTGTTTCCATTTATTTGATGTGGAATATCCTATCGTTTGCACTCCATTTTTGATATTAGTGGAAAAATATCTGTACGATATGTCAAAATCGAATAAGAATAACACGAAAGTTTGCCTTTTGATTGATGAGTTATCACAAATGTAAAAAATCTTTGTTACATATATGTATTTACATAATTATAAGTAATTATAAAAAAGATATTTTTTAATAAGAAAAATATTGTACATGCCAAAAAATATATCGTTACCTTAATATAGAAAAGCCCTAACTAATGTACAAAACGGCTTGAGTTAGAGCCTTTCTACATTGAATTAACGATATATATATATATATATATATATATATATATATATATGAATTTTCTGGCACTTTTTCGAAAAAAAAGTATTTATAATTTATAATTATTAAAACTAATGTTTTATTAAATGTATATGTTACTTATCATTTTATCAAAATAACAATAAAAATTTATTTTAAAAATATAGGTTTTTTATTTCAACGTCATTTTTTATCAACATGTGCTAGTATCAATGAAAATATTCATTATGTAGAAGTAAGGGTTGCATAACATTGATGAAATTTGTCATTGTATTAATGATAAACTTCATAGTTTTAATGACAAAATATAAAAATTCGATTATAAGTTTTATCATGTAGATGTAAAATATACATAACATTAACAAAAAATGCCGTTCTATAAACGATATTATATTATTAAATTAATGCATTTTCTATTACAATTATCATTAAGTAGATGACGATGTTCATTAAATGTATGATACTTTACGTTGAATATGCGTAAAGAATGTTATTAAATCTTTTCATCATAATAACGACACATTTTAGTGATTTTGATGAAGCCTGTCGTAGGAGAGATTTTAATGACAAAATCATAACAATGACGTAAGAAATCGTAATATGAATGAAGTTTTTTCTCTGAGTGTATGTGAAGGGTATAAAAATAAGGAGGTCAACATTGAAAAAAGTATATACATACATATGTATACATTAAATTAAAAACAAAAATTCAAAGTTAGAACATAATTAACAATAAATTTATACACTGTCTTGCAAGATTTGCATGCTACATTTTGTTTTTGTTTACTACTCCATTGATAACTACTTCTGCGAAAACTTCCCTAAGCTTGCTATTTCCTATTTTCTGTTAAATTCTACATAAAAAAAGCTTTTAAAAATCTAAATACACAACAACTTGTTTTTAATTTCCCTAAAAACTAATTAAACTATTATTTTTAATTTTTACTTACGCTAAATTCAAGGTTTTTTTCCTAAAATTAATTACAAAAACCGTTAGTGCATGTAAATTCCATATGGTTTAAAATTTGATTTTGAAAAAAGCCTTGCGTTAAAGAAAACAATAAACAAAATTTATTATATACTAATAATACATAGAAAACAAAAACACAAAAACCATGTAAAACACAATACGACTTGTTCGGGTATTCGAACAGACTGCTTCTTTTCGAACAATGTCGTCTGTTCATGAAGAATCGAACAATTTCATTGAACACCAAACAGTATTTATTGCGATCAGTGATGTTATAAGTAGGTAAAAATCAAGAATGATAGACAAAGAGATTGCGACTTGCGCATGTTTGCCTCTCTGATGACGTCGTTTAACCCATGCAAGGGTTGCCTATTCTCTGTATTTTTAAATCATTTAGGGCTTTGTTTGTAATGAAAACTTAAATTTGCATGACTAATATTAATGGTCCAAATGAGAATATTTTAAATTTAAAATATGAAAATGAGCGTAATAATTTGTAATGCGTTAATTTTAATGAAATAAGGATGTATGCATGCATTTCTATATAGTTATAATGGATATAATATATTTGGAACCAATCAACAATATATTAAGCTGAAGATACCCCAGAAATTAAGATAACACATTCCCGAAGCCGGTGTCAACCTGGCTACTTACTCAATATTGAATTTATAAAAAGCCCTTTTGGAAGCCAAGAACAAATGTTCGATATAATAGTTTTGTTCATTTTTGCTGTAAATGAGAAAATTCATATTGAACTTGAGAATTTGCATTTGAAATTGAGAATATTTCAATTGGAAATGAGAAAATTCCAAATAAAATTTTATTTAAAATTAGTATGAACGTACATAAAATACGTACAACATAAATACATTCAGAACGCAACATAAATTAAAATATGGGAAGGTAAATACAAATCTACATATGTAGGCAATTTTATTAAATATGTAGCAGGGATATATTCTGGCCTATATTTTAGATCCAAATTAAACTAATTTAATGTTGTGATATGCAATCTGTGGTAATAGCACACGTTTTAATTTCTTCTAAATAGCGAGCCTTTGCTCTCCCACATTGGAGAAGATTGACGTGTGGTACATTTATCTTTGCCTAAACATTGTTTTTTTCTCCAACCATATAATTTTAATAAATTAAGCACTGCAAGAATGCGCTTTATTTTTGACGCGTGGATGAAGTGTTTTAAAAATTAGTTGAATGCGATGGTGGTAGAAGGCATTGTCTGAAAACAAATCTTATTTTAATATAAATTTTTTTTTCTCGTTTGTAATTTTCTCATTAACAATGAAAAATGGCGTAGTAGTATGTTTACGTACCAGAGAATAGCATAATTACGTTTTCTCTTGATCTTATCTGGTGCTAAATTCTTAAGCGATTTCAGTGAGTTGAACAAAAATCTGCCTCGAATAAAATTATCTTCGTTTGGTCAATGCATGAATTTATTCATTGTGAATTTATTCAGGGTGTGAATACTTTTGTCAACGCTATATCAGTGCTGTCATAAGTTGATATTACAAAGTTTCTAATTGCTTAAAAACAAAGCGCTAGATATTTGAAAAACAACTAAATCACACTACATCATCTAATTTGAATTTTACCCAAAAAAAATATTGTTTTTTTGTATCCATAAACGTTTAAAATAATATTAACTTTTTGTTAATTATGCATAATGCTGAATCAATTTTAACACAATTTTTAAGCATTTATAGCCACAAGAAAACCAGCACTTAGCACTGTTTTTGAAACCTTTAGTGCCAAACAAGAAATATGACAAGAACTATAGCAAGCCTTTGTTATACACGGCTGGCAAAGTTAAGAGAAACAACTACGTCACCTAACGTTAAACCATGAGCATGGCGCCAATTTTTGTCTGTTATTCTCATTAGGTGCAACATCCCTAAAAAATTAAGACAGTCATTCTCTTACTCTTTGCTTTTTTTGTATGGAGTTTGACACTAAAATTGAAATTATTATTGCTCTAGATTAATTCCTAATTTTGCCGGAAAAGATTTATATGTTATGTGAGATTTGACAACCCTGCACTAAAATCACTTTGACATTTCTCAAAAAAATTAATTTGTCGAATTTCGTTAATTAAAAAGAATTTTTAATTTAAATTTATTAAATATAGTGCAAAAAAATAATAGTTATTATAAAAATTGTGTGCAAAGTGTATTTAAAAGCTATAAGAGCAAAAAAAACGTATTTAAAATTTCGAAGCAAATCGTAAACATGAAGTGTGCAGTGGGGCAATGCATGCAAAACGATCAGAAAAATTCAAGTGAGAAATTGTGCTAAAACTAATTGTAAGCGTGTTTTTAACAAATCTTATTTTAGCTGTGTCCTTTTACTCTTTCCCAAAAAACCATGAACAACAAAAAAAGCTTTGGATAAAATTTTGCAATCGGCCTGACAGTAATAAAAAATTTGTTTGGTTAAATTAAAAAATATTTTAATATATTGCTCAAAAATGTAAAAACACTTAAGTATGTCTTTCGTTGAAACAAATTATTATATTTATATTTTTATTTAATAAGAATTTTAAAGTGTATTTTTGTCAAAAAATCAAATCCAACAGGACCGAAATAATTTTTCAAGAAAAAAGGAGGAACAATGAAACATCGTAGGGTCAAGTAAAGCTCACCATTTTGATAGTATTAAACTATATTTTTTGAATATCATGTTCTCTGTAAATTTTGTTTTTTTAGTAGGACGGTCATTTTTTTAATTTTGATAAAAACGGGTAACAACGATAATTATTATTTTTATAGATAAGTTTAAAAAAATAATATTTTTTATTTTTTGATTTTCATTTTTTTCATTGTAACAGTCATTGGTTTTAAATACCTATTGAGGCACACATGTAAAAATAAAAATACCTTTATAAATGCTTTCTTACAATGTAACTTTTTACATTAAAGATTATCTTTTTCCTTTTCTTGAACAAAATTTACATGAAGGCATTTTTTATGATATGTATATGCATGTAAGTATGAACTTGAATGAAAATTTTCGGTTTTTAACGAACTGTGTAGAAAAGTAGTCACTTCAACTCGTTTTGTCAACAAACAAAAATTTTATTGAAGGAATATTAAGAAAATTGCATCATGTAAATGTAATCTTATAGTCTCGATTTTTTATTGGTTTCAAGTGTTTGTCTATATGAAAAAAGTTTACAAATAAACTACTAAATTTTACGTGTTTTTGTAAAAAAATTAACGAATAGTGTGCGAGTGTTTATATTTAAAACAAAAACAAATGTTTGTTTTTTTTTATATATATCCCTGAAGGAAACTTGGGAACAAGTGTCCCCATGTCAACACTTTTATCGACTATTATGTTGCCTTTTTGGCGACATTGTCAACAGTACGTCTACAGTTTTATATTAAGCTTTGATAAGAAGAAAAGAAAACTGTCAGCGGCAAATTAATGCTTCAGTTTGCCGTCAAATGCAAAAATGTATCAGCAACATAATGGCCTTTTTTATTTTTTCTGCTGTGCTATAAAAGTGATTTACATACACAAATCATACTTGTTTTCAATGACAGACGCATGTTAAATGTCTATTGCAAAAACACATTGACAATGGTTTAGCTAATCAGTAGTACTGTATACTAAAATTGCTAAAAGGTACTAGTTAATCGCTGGTTTCAATGTGTACCTATGACCCCAAAAGAAGCACCTTGTCAATAGTACCAATGTCAGCAGTTGATTTTTTGTTAATAGCAAAGAGCATTGCCTAAGGTATAGCTTAACAGTAGTACTGGTGACAATGTCAGTAGTGAGTTTCTAGTGATTCTCTATTGACATTTCCTGCAGGGATATTACAAAATTTTTTTTACCAAAACAGGCTGCTAAAAACTTTTTTAAAAATCTCTTGTATATGAACACATATTATTTTTTTTCTTACCTAAGGTATGGGTTACCAAGTTTTTGTAAATAAAATCAAAATTTTTGAAACAAACTTTCTTTTTAAATATTTTTAGCACACAAACGTTTCGTCCATATTATGAAAAATATCTTAATAACGAAGAAATTTTTTAAAAACGCATTATTAACTTTACTTGAAAATCTGGTCACACCGAATAAAATATATAGGGAGAGAATTTGCTTATTACATTTAAAACAGGAAGATTTTGAAATAAAATTTAAAATATGAAATGGGTAAGCTAGAAGTATTTTGGTTTGAGTGGATAAACCCTAGAATAAGATCGCTTAATGCGGAAATCAAGCAAAACACAAATAACCAAAAACGAAAATTTAGTAAAACAATAAACTAATTTTAAATGTTATAAATTTTTTTTCTAAATATAATTTAATATTATAAATTCTTTGAACATTTAACTTTTTTATAACACGATTAACAAAAAACAAATTAGAAAACATTTTCTCCAAAAGTTAGGAAATTGTCCCACTGTTATGATTACATTATTTTTAAATGAGAGACTGTTTCGTGACGTCATTTGACCACATGCGCAGAAAATGCAAGTTTTCAATTTGTAATGTCGTAACCTTGTTATTTATTAATCTTGGGTAAAAATCCCTATTCGTAAAGATTTTCGTATAAAAAAACTGAGCGTGGGGAAAAAAGACGGATTTTTTAAAATCGTCAAAATGAAGGGATTTCGCAGAAATATATTAATCTGGCACTCTTTTTCAATTTCTGCAAGCAACGCGTAAAATTGTTGTAACGGCAACATTGGATATTGTCATTTCTTTTGAGTATTTCTCGCCATTTGATCAGTGATATTGAATTAATAGACCTACATTACGTTTCTGTAAAATAATTTATCATCTTCTTCTAACTTCAATATGCATTGTCCGATCTTTTTACAAGATGAATCTAAAAATTGTTACACTTTCCAGAGTAACGAATTGCATTTAAAATAAATGACTTTTCAACTGTACAGTTATGAGGAAACAATCGTTCAAAACAACCGTTATTTTTTTTTATAAGAAAACACAACCCAAAAGTACAAAGTACAAATTTCTGTTTAGTTTAATTAACGATTTGTGACTCGTATGAATTTATATCCTTTGCTTTTATGTTTATTATTACTTTTCGTTATTTAATTTTAATTACATGAAAAGACTGATTTATGTACAAGGAAAATTCATACAAGGTAAAAGAAAAAATGCCTAGTTACATTGTCAAAACCCAAAGCAAATTCGCACAATATATAATACACACTTGCAAAACAACTTTTTTATTGCTATGCAAATGTGTATAGATGTATTAACTGCACTTCAGTATAAATTTAATTTTAAAATTTAAACAGTTTAAAACAATTTTTATAAAATTTAACATAATTAAAAACAAACCAAATTTATGAGACACGAAAATAAACCATTTTGACAAATTAACTTGATCAAAATCAAGAAGCCTTGTTTATGTGTTTATTTACATATATGCGTATGTAGAATGTACGTACAAAAACTTTAAATACATTTTACTTGTATAAAACCTAAAAACATACATACGTATGTTTCTTTTTATTTGTGTTGATTTATGTTTGCATTAAAAAGTAGGGATTTTTGTAGTGACAAATTTTTGAGTGCGTAAGGAAAAATAGGGATTTTTTTCCGACTGGGTAAGACTTTTTAAAAAAGTGTATAGCATCACTGATTGCGATTGCAACATAAACAAACATTTGATTGCTGATGTTAAAAGTTATGTATGTGTTAATATGGATATTGAAATATGAATTGCCCCAATATAATATATTTAACTTTAGCAAGTAAATGATTATGAACACCCAATCGTACCTTGTTTGTTGTAACTTTATTTTGTTATTAGGTTACAACAATCATGTACAAACATATTTGCACACAAAACGTACATACATAAGATGAGTGATAATAATTGTGTACATATGTCCAAACTTATTTTGCTTATCTATTTACATTACGCATTATTTTGTTACTAAGGGAATTTGATATTCTGATCTCACAATTTTTAGTTTGATTATTGTTGCTAATTAAAAGAGAAAGACATGCAGAATCAAGATCAACCGTTGTTGCATTTTTGTCTAATACCTTTAAGCTATTAAGATTCTGATTTAAAATATAAAAATTCAGTCTTAGTTTTGTCGTACAGCCGGTATATTTTCTTAATTTAATATAAAAATATGTAAAATTAAGATCCTTGATAAAAAGGATACTTTAATAAAAAAACATAAAGCTAATAAATAAAATAAATATAAAAAAGCTTTAAAACAATTTAAAAATAACTTTGTTTTATTTCAAACAAAATCGGTAGGATTCCCAAGTATCCTTTGACTTTTACTTGTGTATAAAAAGGATTCTCGACATTTTAATGTCTTAATGGGCATCTAAGATCCTTTTTTTGTTGTAAAACAAAAGAAAATTGTCTCCAAGAATTATTTAACGTTATAAAAAAAAAATAATTGTTAACTGGACTTTTAACAAAAATATTGAACAAAAATTTTACAGAAATTTAAATTAAAAAAAAGGAAAGTTAAAACCTAAAACAATACATATTTTAAACACTATTACAAGCAAAAAGTTTATTGAAATTTTTTAAGTCTAATATAAAAAAACTCATTGTTATCAGGAAAACAGATAAAAGCAATTTTTACTTATGAACTTCAAACTGGAAAAAATAAAAGACGCTCAAAAATATCTTAATGGTGTTACCGAAAAGCAGTTAAGTAAGTTAAAGAAAAGAACAGCACAAGACTACCCTGAAACCCGTATGGCAAGTAGATGGCAACCAAATTAAGGACATCATTCAAAAAGCAGAATTTTCATCTTGAGTAAGGAAGCACCATATATATGTATACAATGTAATATGAAAAATAAAGTACTAAAATATGTATTTCTATATTATTTTTTTTTTAAGAAAGTAACTTTTTTTATTGTCTTAAAGTACTAGTGTCCTGTTAATTCGATCTAAAAACAGTTCGGGTAATAGAAGTAATTTTTATAATCCGAATAATAACGGATACCAACCGGCAAATAGAAATTTTCATTATAACAATAACCAAAACGGTTTTAAATATAACAGTAATCATAACCACAACCAAAGTAATGAACAAAATTTTTCGAGACATAATCAGAATCAGAATTCTTACTACAGACAACAAGCCCCAGAACCTATGGACATTAATATGGTCCGTCAATTTGAAAGCTCAGGGCACTCACCACAATATATTTCTTATCCGAATTTTATAATTCTGTTTCCAAAAGTCCGTGTTGCGAGAAACCTTCTTTAGAATTAAGGAATTCAGATAAGATTCAAAATTCTTCAGTTTTCACTTCACCAATGCTACAGGATATGGATCAATCGAATTCTTTCCAAAATACCAGTCGGCCTAGTGCTGCGAGTGAAAATGTGGCAGCACAAAATTTTCCTTTTGTGGCCTCTCCGGAGAGCTACCTTATATAGTAATTAAGAATAGATTGAAGTTTATAGTGGACACTGGGGCTACTCACTCAATTGTGAACACTGGGTTATTTAATCCAAAGTGGAGAATTGATTCGAGGATAATGACCTTAAAGACCTTGCAAAATCAAATACTGACGAACACTGTATAGGGTTCCAATGTTTTCAGAGTTGGGAGATGAAAATAAACAAATGTCTTTAATAGAATGCAAATTTCATGAAAACTATGATGGGATTATAGGTAACGACATTTTACGAACTTATAAGGCAGTTATAGACTACGATGGCAATCAATTAAAAATTAATAAATTCGAAAACATGAACCCGTTTAATTAATAACTCATGTTCAATGTGGATTAATACACATATTACAACATCGCAATAGTAAAGGCGACATATTTGTTAATAAAGGCGTTTATAATGCGCAAAATTTTAATGTTAAAGTTAAGACATTTGCAAAATGCCCAAATATAATCTACCTTGATTAAAAAAGCTCATGGCCAGTTACTTCAGAAAATTACTACTTACACTGAAAGAAAAAAGTGTCATCAACATAACTAAACCGTAACGTTATAATTTTTACGTCATTTTAATGATAAGTTTCGTTAATTCTGTGAAATTGTTTATAAAAATAATAAAAGCTTCATCAATATTATGAATTTTATATAAAAGGTGTTTTTTAGCATTTCCGTAGTTTCATCAGCATAACGTAACCCATTACATTCTGACTACGAAAAGTTTAAGCTAAGATTGTGTGCAAAAAATGTTATAAGCAAATCATTAATTTAACTTTTTTATTATTATATAACCACAAGTGATGTTGTTAAGCAGTTTTTTTCATTTTTAATTGATTATTTTTTAATTTACAGCTACTTGCAAAATTCAATGAAAAATTTACGTTATTTTAATGTAAACTTACAAAGTTTGCTTTACATGCAAAATAGTAAAATATGTGAACCAAACGTTGAATGAAACAGAAATAATTAAGTAAATTAACGTGATTAAACTATGTTTAGTTAATTTTATTGAATATTTTATGTTTTTTTGAAAAATTTAATTTTTACATCATTTGAATGAAACATTTTGTAATTTTTGTCATTTTTCATTGATAAAACGAAGGATTTTTCCTCAAATTTACGTTTATATGACTACACAGTCATAAAAATGACGTAATTAATCCTTAATAAAACGAGACACTATAAAAAGCAAAAGAAAAACAAAGAGACAATAACAAAAGAGAGTATATTGACTTTGCTGTTGTTGCTAATATTGCTATTTTTCATAAGTATTACGTAAACTGTCCTTGATAATATGAAAAATTGTAAAGAGAGAATTATTTTTTACGTTTGCTTTTATTTTACTATTTTTTCATTAATATAACGTAATCTGTCATTGATAATATGAAGAACAATAATAGAGAGTGTGAAAGACAATTATTTTTTTTAACGTTTACGTTTATAGTAACATTTTGTCATTAATATAACATAAAATGTCATTGATAATATGATAACCTATTAAAAGCAAAAGAAAAATTTTATTTTTTGTGTCAAGTCGTCAAGCAGTTAAGTGACAAAGTGGTCATAGAAATATAATTAATTAATAAAATAAAAACTGTAAAAAGTTAATTTTGCAAAAAAGGTATATACAAATAAAAATGAAATAAATAATTAAAAACTATAAATTAGTGTAAAAAGCTAATATTGTAAAAAAGTTGTATCATGAAATGTTTTCTTTGCAAAAAGGTGTTTAATATAAATGAGGTATATTTCATTCATTTGAAACAGTAGCATTTTTTAAAGTTTAATGACGATTATAGATGCTGCGTTAGCGTTTACATAAATTCATCGACATTCAGGAAACATGCTAAATCAAAACACCCAAATCCAAAAAAATAACAAATGCTAATCAAATAACACATTCTGTTGGCAGTGAACAAAATTTTGTGCATAGAAATTCCGAATTCAGCGAAACAGAAGATAATAGAGGAAAAGATCGGGAAATATTAAACAATTATGGTGAAAATATAAGCTTCGATTCGGTTCTAAGAAATATGTTAATATTTCAAAGTAACTTGTACTCAAACTTTAAAATTTCTAGGAAAGATGCAGAAAATATAAATGAAAATATGATTAGATTAATAGTTCATCCTCTTATATCTCTGTTTTTTGAATTTGGAAAAAAGCTTGACAATGCATCTTACTTAAAAATTTGTGAGTATTCAACTAATTGCAGGAAGATTTTTGATACACTTAAAACGGAATACTTGTTGAGAAAAAAACTCATGGAGTAGGGTTTGATGAAAGATCTTAAGGAACTCCTTACGGATCCAGTAAAGATATTGGTGCATAAAAGAGTTAAGTTAGAAATTGCACAAATCAGTAAAAAATAGATTTTATGGATATGAAATTCAGCTTGAAAAAAATTTTTGAGAAATTTTTTTCTATAAAAGCCCATGGTTTTATCAGTCCTGTTTATAACTTCTAGTAAAACTTCCAATACTTTTGTAATAGATAAATAAAATACTTTTAATCTCTAAAGATTTAAATAGAATTTGTTTTTTACCATAGCGAGTTTTGCAACTGGCGTACACAATCCATAACTTTAAAATTTAATTTATTTACTCATTGAATATTTTAATATTACAGATTGAAAGCGATTTTAACTTTTTATACAAAAGTACGCCAACAGTTATGAGCTGGGAAAATAAATTCGCAAATTTACATAATTATTTGCAGAGCCACAGCAAGGCCAAGAATGTTGTCGAAATTTTTAATAAAATAGATAAAAATGAAACTGAAAAAGGTAACATACTTAATCTTATGTATGTATAAGATATACATATTTAAAATCAAATTTTTTTTCTCTTTTCAGACAAGGATATATTTCGTCTAAAACTATTATGGTGTATACATTATAACATACATACAGCAAAGAAGTTCTTAAGAAAAAATGTCAACGGAAAAAGAGAATATGGCAACTTTACGGTTAACGACTCCCAGGAATCTTTTTTCTACATAAATACAACAATGCAGCCCCTGGAAGACCATATAGACTTTTTGACTTACCAAGGCTCTCCGATTCAGCTGTTTCTTTTAGGCTTAGGTGATATAGCTACACTGAAAGGAACAAAATTTTTTGTATATTTGGATGGACAGCTACTGTCGTGCAATAGTTTCAAAAAAGCTTTTGATGTTTGTTTCTTTGTTACATATATGTACATATGTATAAGTAATTATAAAAAAGACATTTTTTAATAGGAAACAAATTATACATGCCAAAAAATATATCGTTACCTTAATATAGAAAAACCCTAACTAATGTACAAAAAGGCTTGAGTTAGGGCCTTTCTATATTGAATTAACGATATATATATATATATATATATATATATATATACATATATGAATTTTCTGGCACTTTTCTGAAAAAAAATTTGAACAGGTAATATGTATTTATAATTATTAAAACTAATGTTGTATTAAATGTATTCTATGTTACTTATCGTTTTATTAAAATAACAATAAAAATTTATATGTTAAAAATATTATTTTTTTTATTTCAACGTAATTTTTTATCAACATGTGGTAGTATTAATGAAAATATTCATTATGTAGATGTAAGGATTGCGTAACATTGATGAAATTTGTAATTGTACCAATGATAAAGTTCATAGTTTTAATGACAAAATATAAAAATTCTATTATAAGTTTCACCATGTAGATGTAAAATATACATAACATTATCGAAAAATGTCGTTCTATAAACGATATAATATAATTAAATGAATGCATAACTATCATTAAATAGATGACGATATTCATTAAATGTATGATACTTTACGTTGTATATACGTAAAGTATGTTATAAAATCTTTTCATCATAATAATGACACATTTCAGTGATTTTGATGAAGCCTGTCGTAGGAGAGATTTTAATGACAAAATCATAACAATGACGTAGAAATCGTAAAATGAATAAAGCTTTTTCTCTGAGTGTAGTCAATGACAAGCTGCTAACAGTTGACGACCGGAAAATTCTTTTATTTAAGAAAATTAAATCCGACCATTTAAATTTCGAAGAGAAAAATAATTTGAAATTAATTTTAGAAAATTTTAGCAAAATATTTCACGAAACCAATTCTAATCTTTCATTTACGAATGCTATAAAACACAGAATTGTTACTAAGAACGAACTGCTGGTATTTTCACAAACTTATAGATACCCGTATGTACATAAACATCAGATTAAAAGGCAAATTCTCGAAATGCTGCAGTCTGGTATAATTAGGCCTTCAAAATCACCATACTCTGCTCCGATATGGATTGTACTAAAGAAAGATGACGCAAGTGGTGAGGAGAAATGGCGTTCAGTAGTGGACTATAGGAAATTTAATGAAAATGCTATAGATGACCGTTTTCCTACTCCTAACATAGAGCAAATTTTGAACAAACTTGGTTGATGCATTTTTTTCACCACCTTGGACCTTGCTAAGGGATTCCACCAAGTGGAAATTGACGAAAGGGATATTCATAAAACTGCACTCTCTGTAGAAGGAGGCCACTATGAATTCCTTAGAATGCCTTTTGGTCTTAAAACAGCACCCGTTACGTTCCAAAGGCTCATGAACAGCATTCTTGGTGACCTTGTCAATAAGGTTTGTTTAGTTTATTTACATGATATAATCATCTATTTGACATCCCTCCAGGAACATGTTAACGCACTTTGACAAGTGTTAAATAGGCTTAAAGCTGCAAACTTGAAAACTGAAATGAGTAAATGCTAATTTTTTAAAAGGGAGACTGAATTCTTAGGATATGTTGTCACAAGAAGCGGCATAAGGCCGAATCCAAGGAAAGTCGAATGCGTAGTAAACAAAGCAATTCCTAGGACTTAGTGGGTATTACAGGAAATTTATAAAGGACTACTCTAGAATAGCAAGGCCCATGACAAAATTTCTTAAGAAAGACTCTAAAATCAATTTGGATGACCCAGAATGTATGGAAAGCTTTAGGACCTTGAAGACTCTTCTAGTGAACGATCCTTTATTAGTATACCCCGATTTTAATAAACAGTTTGTCCTTAACACAGACGCACAGTGCTTTGATCCCATATAGTGATGGGACAAAAATAGAAGAAGTGGTCCCAGAGCTTTGAAATTTGGTACACTAGCATAAAATATTTAAATTAAGAAAAATTCAATTTTTTGAAAAAATCGGGCAAAGGACACGCCTACTGCCCATCATCAATTCGAATGAATTTGACAAACAATATGTGTAATCAACTTGAAAGCGAAAACTTGAACTTGTGGCCGCAGCGTTAAGTAGTATTCATATAACATAAATTTTTGAGTAATTTTTTATCATGCGTTTTAAACAACATCTCTCATGGATAGGCAATGGGTGAGCGAGTAGAAGCAAGGCTGATAGACATTAGACAGCGACGATTCGATACCTGGCCGAGACTAAATTTTTAAAAAATTTTTTTTTGTCTTTTTAAATTTTTATTATTCACATGCATTTCAAGTTTTTAAGGAACATACCAACATCCTATCTCCGCCTCCTAACAGGGTTGCCAAACAAAATTAAAAAAAAAAATTGGGTAAAAACCTCTACAACTTCTCCAGAGTCGCCCCAAGAGGAATGAAATGTATCAGATACACCCATTAGTTTTTCCTCCCAAACGTATTCCAAGGGTATACTTGCACCCTACCTCCACGCCTTAAGAGGTTTGCCATACAAAATTTGAAAAATAGGATAAAATCCGGGTGAAGTCCGGAGTCGCCCCTAGAGGAACAAAATGTATCACAGACCACCATTAATTTTCTTTCCTAAAAATATTCCTAGAAAATACTTACCTCGATCACGCAAAGGGATTGGCATAAAACATTTTAAAAAATTTGAGCAAAAAACCATACAAAATTTGAAGAAAATTAGGGAAGAACCCCCTGCATCTGCCCTAATCAACTTAAGAGGATTAAAATATGATACCGACCCCTATTTAAAAATTATAAATATTTCATAAATAAAAAAACGGAAAAAAATAAAAAAAGATTTTGGGTTTCGAAATTCTAATGTGAAGGATACCTTAGATTCGGCACAGGCGAATATAGCGCTCTTACTTGTTTATTATATGATTTATTATTTAGTAATATATAAAAAAAGGTTGACTATTATTATAACCTTAACATACTTCAGGTATTAGGGTATATATATTAATTTATCGTTCAGTTTGTAATTTCTTAATTATCCATTTGTATCCTTATAAATACAAAAATCGATATAGTCAAATAAAGCAGTATGGACCAGCTATTAGTGTCAAACTATTGGAAATATTCTGGAGACATTCGCTATATAAAACCAGTAAGATCGGTTAACTACCGACCGAGATATAGGCAAAACAGTGCAGTTGCCTCAGTTTTTTAAGAAGAAAATCTCATTCTCCATACAAAATATGTAACAAATGAAAACTAGCAACGCTGTCAAACACATAAATGGATGGCCATTAAAAAAGTTTCTCACAGCAATTTTTAAACGGCAGTAGTGCTTGGCAGTTAACAACATCTGTTTAACTTACATGCTTTTAAAAAGGCAAACGGGATTGATCTTTCTTTGTGAGTAAGAACAAAGTCAACACTCATTACATTAAGTTTATTTAAATGAAAGTTCAGCTCAAAATAATAAAAAAAAAACTAAACGTAACATTAAGTTAGTCTTTGAAATAGCTTAGTCATGGTGAAATAAGAAGGTGGGATCGCTCCTAAAACAACAACTTCCTGTAAAATTTTAGCATGTATTTTGTTGTTGCTAATTCCAGCTTGGTTGTCGAAAATGTTTCGAACACACATACACACAGTATACACATCCATTGGTTAACATAAAAAATTCTCCTAGCTAAGTTAGAAAACATATGGCGGAAATAGAAGTCAGCTGATCAGTTATTCCTACCTTGTTGAATATACCTTGAGCTTAGTATTTATAACGCTTCGTTTTGTCAAATGTTTTCAACAGCTGAACATAGCATATTAAAATACTGAACGTGCGTTTAGACTTAAAATTTTGGAATGCAACCTTAAAAAAACATAGTAAAATTAATAAAGGGCATTCTGTTTTACTTTTTTTAACGTTGCATTCAATTAAATAGTTTTTTTTGTACATGTATTCGTTATCTAAAAATAAAATAAAACAAGTAAGAGCGCTATATTCGGCTGTGCCGAATCTTATATACCCTTCACATTGGTCTTTAAATATACCCAGCCGAGTAATTTTGTACTGCAAATAATATAATAAAAAACCTTGTGCAAGTTTTAAAGTCCATAGAAAAATATACAAAATTTTAACGTTCGTATGAATAATATAAATAGATGAGGAAAGTTTGAGGTCAAGAGTTTTAAAAGTTTTCGACATTATTCATATTTAAAGGTTAATAAAACTTATTAAATGTTCTAGTCCCCCTGCTCTTCTCCATCTTTTTCTCAAAAATGTATGAATTATTTGATTATTACTTTTTGTAGAATATTCGAAGTCGATAGCTGTAATAGTTTTCCAGAAGAAGCGTATCGAAAATTTTATAAAAATTGTTAATTTGTATGGGAGCTACCCCTTCTTCACCCCCCATCCGAAAATGTTTTTCTTCAGAGCGTAGCCCTTGATGTCCAATCACTTTTTGTAGAACATTTGATTTCGATATCTGTTATAGTTTCCAAGATATAGCATATCGAAAATTTAACAAAAATTGTTAATATGTATGGGAGCTACCCCTTTTTTTGCCCCCACTCAAAAATTTTTTTCTTTAAAGCGTAGGTCTTATTGCCCAATTACTTTTTGTAGAACATTTCATTTCGATATCTGTTATAGTTTCCGAGATATAGCGTATCGAATATTTCATAAAAATTGTTAATTTGTATGGGAGCTACCCCTTTTTTTGCCCCCACTCAAAAAAATTTTTTCTTTAAAGCGTAGGCATTCTTGCCCAATTACTTTTTGTAGAACATTTCATTTCGATATCTTTTATAGTTTCCGAGATATTGCGTATCGAATATTTTATAATAATTGTCGATTTGTATGGAAGCTACCCCTTTTTTTGCCCCCACTCAAAAAAATTTTTCTTCAAAGCGTAGGCGTTATTGCCCAATTACTTTTTGTAAAACATTTCATTTCGATATCTTTTATAGTTTCCGAGATATTGCGCATCGAATATTTTATAATAATTGTCGATTTGTGTGGGAGCTACCCCTTTTTTTGCCCCCACTCAAAAAAATTTTTCTTCAAAGCGTAGGCCTTATTGCCCAATTACTTTTTGTAAAACATTTCATTACGATATCTTTTATAGTTTCCGAGATATAGCGTATCGAATATTTTATAATAATTGTCGATTTGTATGGGAGCTACCCCTTTTTTTGCCCCCACTCAAAAAAATTTTTCTTCAAAGCGTAGGCGTTATTGCCCAATTACTTTTTGTAAAACATTTCATTTCGATATCTTTTATAGTTTCCGAGATATTGCGCATCGAATATTTTATAATAATTGTCGATTTGTGTGGGAGCTACCCCTTTTTTTGCCCCCACTCAAAAAAATTTTTCTTCAAAGCGTAGGCCTTATTGCCCAATTACTTTTTGTAAAACATTTCATTACGATATCTTTTATAGTTTCCGAGATATAGCGTATCGAATATTTTATAATAATTGTCGATTTGTATGGGAGCTACCCCTTTTTTTGCCCCCACTCAAAAAAATTTTTCTTTAAAACGTAGGCCTTATTGCCCAATTACTTTTTGTAAAACATTTTATTTCGATATCTTTTATAGTTTCCGAGATATTGCGCATCGAATATTTTATAATAATTGCCGATTTGTATGGGAGCTACCCCCTTTTTTGCCCCCACTCAAAAAAATTTTTCTTTAAAGCGTAGGCCTTATTGCCCAATTACTTTTTGCAGAACATTTCATTTCGATATCTTTTATAGTTTCCGAGATATAGCGTATCGAATATTTTATAATAATTGTCGATTGGTATGGGAGCTACCCCTTTTTTTGCCCCCACTCAAAAAATTTTTTCTTTAAAGCGTAGGCATTCCTGCCCAATTACTTTTTGTAGAACATTTCATTTCGGTATCTTTTATAGTTTCCGAGATATAGCGTATCGAATATTTCATAAAAATCGTTAATTTGTATGGGAGCTACCACTTTTTTTGCCCCCACCAAAAAAATTTTTTCTTTAAGTCGTAGCCCTTATTGCCCAATTACTTTATGTGGAACATTTCATTTCGATATCTGTTATAGTTTCCGAGATATAGCGTATCGGAAATTTCATACAAATCATTAATTTGTATGGAAGCTACCCCTTTTTTTGCCCCCACTCAAAAAATTTTTTTTTAAAGTGTAGCCTCTAGGGTACAATTAATTTTTGTAAAACATTTTAAGTCGATAGCTGTTATAGTTTACGAGATATAGCGCATAATATATTTCACCAAATTTGTGCAATTGTAGGAAAAATACCCCTTCCCCTGGTCCTATCGAAAAAAAACTTTTTCCATTATTTAGGTCCCTTCTTTAGGAGTATCCGTGCCAAGTTTTGTGGCAAGAGTGATTATACTTACTGAGATATATAGGGATATATGCACGGATTTTGTCCTAAAAAAAATGGGTTACTCTGGGTTTTCGCTTATATCTCGGTCAATAGTGAACCGATTTAGCTGATTTTAAATAGCAATTGTTAGCGGGATATTTGTAATCGTTTGACACCATTTACTGATCTGTATCTTTTTATCTGACTCCGGAAACTTGATTTCAACAGACGGACAGACAGACAGACAGACAAACGGACAGACGGACAGACGGACATGGCTATTTCAACTTCCCTATCTATAAGGATCCAGAATATATATACTTTATGGGGTCGCAAATGAATAATAAAGAAATTACAAACGGAATGACAAAGTGATATATACCCTATCACTATGTGAAGGGTATAAATAGTCCTATTTGGTTAAAAAGAGTTTTCAATTAAGAAGTTCTTTTTTATGAAATTTTTGTTTATATTTTAAAATAAAAAAAAGTCCAGGCAAAAATTTGTTTATAATATGTAAAAATATTTATTTTATGGAGTCTTAGGTACAACATTGCTAAGTAAAATTAAACGGTACATATAACAAAATCTAAATCAGCTTTTCAATAAAAACTGAAGACATTACTATTTCCGCTGTTTTTCCAAAACTTTTGAGGCCCATAAAAGAAACGGTCGCCAAACTAAGTTTAATGTTTTGCTTTTTGAGCAACTTTATTCAGACCTTAGGAGTCGGGGACTTAACTTAAATAGTCCTCTGCCATGCTTATGTAAAATTTATTGTCAATCGGACAACCGTTTAGAATTGTCCAACGGTTTTAAAAAAAATTTTATTCTCTCCCCCTGTACATTATTCATCCCGTGGAAACGTCAAAACATTTAAGAAAAAAAAAAACTTTTAAGTTTAGGCCCTTTCATCAACCACTATCTTGTTTTAAATAGTGTACCTTTATTACTAATAATGTTAAAATTATTATGTATCATTATTCTGATATTCGTTGGTGAGGTTTTGTTTATGGGATGGTTGTGAACATTGAAATACAGACGGTAATGCTGGAAATGTAAATGCTGCGACAGCCCCTCTTTCACTTACTTAATGGTTCCTAACGATTTTTTATGAAGGTTTAAGGAATTTGTGAGATCAATTGGTATGTTGTATAATATGTATGTATATGTGATTGGCAAGTTAGTCATTGTAAAATAAGATAAAGATGTGCGTTCGTCGTGTAAATTTTATGATGTAATTCCATTGTAAAGTATTTTTGGTTCACCGTTACTATGTATTTGTGCTGGCAACAGTTTTCAATGATACTGCAACAGCTACCAATGTTGCTGTAGCATTTTGGCAATTTATATTCATTACACTGTAGTTATAAGACGCAACAGCTGCATCCTTTGAAGAACAATGTGATCTTAAATTTAAGCACGTGGATCACTAAAGTCGCGGCCAATAACTTGCTCCTGCCAAATCATTGCTACTTTGTGTTGGAATTTGCACTGGTACAGAAACTCCAGCTGAAATAACGCCTGCGAAGGTATGGTTATCTGAAAGTAATAAACATGTTAAAATAAATTTTAACTTCAAAAAGATTGTTAAAGCTCACATAATAAATATTTATTTAGAAATTAAAATATAAAATAGTTATTAAAAGCTTTTAGTCTTTGTTGACATTTATCCAAAATTGGTATATACGATTAACGCGTAATTTAGAATTTAAATTCAGTTCCTTATACGCTTCGCATATGTACACTCAAAAAATTATTTATGTAAAATCAACTGGAAACATATTCAAAATAATTGGATATCCATTTTAAAACTCTCCAACAAGGTATTCATTAAATTACCTAAATATTTCATTTAAATTCAGACATTAAACAAATAAGAGCGCTATATTCGGCTGTCCCGAATCTTATATACCCTTCACATTGGCCTTCGAAATCCCAAACTTTTTTTTATTTTAATCAATTTTTTACTCATGAAATATTTCATATTTTTTAAATAGGGGTCGGTGTCATTTTTTAACGCTCCACACACGACAACGGGGAAGTTGTAGGGGCTTTTATCCTAATTTTTTAAAATTTTGTATGGCATTCCTTTAGAGGGTGGAGATAGGGGGTAAGTATATTCTAGGAATATGTTTGGGAGCGGAAACCAAGGGGGTCAGTGATACATTTTATTCCTCTAGGAGCGACTCCGGGGAAGTTGTTGCCTTTTTTACCTTATTTTTTAAAAATTTGTGTGGCAACCATGTTACGGGCTGGAGATAGAGGGTAAGTACGCTCCAGAAAAATGTTTGGGTGGATAAACTAATTGGGGTCGCTCGTACACTTTTTTGCTCTTAGGCCGACTCTGAAGAAGTTGTGGGCATTCGCATATTATTTTTGTAAATTGTAAATAAAATACTCAAGCTCGAGGTCCAGTTTTTATTATAAAAATCAATTTATTTTTTCAATATTTCGACTTTCTTCGACAGTCATCATCAGGGAATATATACAACATTTTATAAAAACATATTTAACATTATAATTAAACATAGCAAGTATATCAATAAATAACAACAGTATACAAATCAATAACAAAATAGACAACACAAAAAACAAATACAGATCATACACAGATTTTTATTTAAATATGTACACACAAACTTACATTGAATTTACATATAAACACAAAACCTTAAAAATATCGTTGTTCTTCTTTCGTCATTAAATACTGCACTGATAATACTTAAAAATAATTAATACATTAAACTTTTTCTTTTGTTTATCAAATGACGGTAGCTCTGAGCACAATTTTCTACGTCAGCTTTAAAGTTCATTCTCTTCGTTGTTGGTGTGTTTATGATGTGGATCATCTCTAACATATACCTCCGTTTATTATTGCTTTCGCTCTGTAGTATGCTCACATTATTGAAGTCTGAAATATGATTGTTTAGCACACAGTGGTTTGTCAATGCAGTTTTTGGGAATTAATATGCTTGGATTTTCGATCGGTCTTATGGTTAGAAATACGAAGGGAGAGTTTATTTTTCGTGGTTCCAACGTACACCATTTCACGTTCTTCTTTTTCGTTGCCGTCACAGGGTATTTTATAAATAACATTTGATTTATCCATTAATTTTATCTTATCTTTGGTCTTACTGTATATTTTAGCCAGGTTGTTGTCGGTTTTATGAGCAATCTTAAAGGTTTTATCATCATATAGCTTAAATTTTTTAAATCTTTCTGATATTTCAGGTACGTATGTGAGGGATTTAAATATCCTAGGTTCCATCCATAGTATTTTTAATACGGCTTTTCTTTTCATTTTGATAGTCGCGGATTAATTAATTTATTAAATTAATTGGGAAGTTGTTATCAAGTAATATATTTCTGATTTAAGTTTTATTATTTTTATGAAAATTCAAGTCACTTAAGCTAAGCACTCTCTTTAGGAATGATGCCACATGGCATCATTTGTACTCAACGGTGAAAAAAAACACTATTTTTGGTGGCATAGTAGGATATATTTACATAATGTTTTACTTATTAAATTTATTTTAAATATCACAAACTTAAAAAAATTATTAACACAAAGATATGTACAAAAAATAATATAAATAAAAAAATTTAGCTCATTCATAAGTATGTATATAAAAAGTTCAAAATTTAATTCCAATTTGCATGGTAAAGTTTAAAACAGTTTCGGGAGGCATTTGGAATGCACAAATGGATATTGCACTTAGTACATTTGTATCTTGAATATGATGAGCAATTTTTTGCCTTGCATCTCACTTTTCCTGGTGTGTACTCCGGTGAAAGATTTATACTATCATACCTAATAGAGACAGGTGGAGTCCGAAGTTGAAGAACTGTTTTCATGTGGTGACTTCGTTGGACGGCCACGTTTACGCCGATTGCTTTTTTGGGCTGCAAAAGATAGAAGTGCATCTGATAGATCATTCCGAAATTCTAATAGGTCTATGTTATCTTTTTTTGAGCTTATTGGTTTCGCAATCATTTTTGTTCTCCAGCATATTGCCATATCAATAAAGTGGTCAAACATTTTCAAAGTCCATTTTCTGGACCTAATTGAAATACGATAAAGGGAAAGCAGAAAATCCATTTTATCAACACCGCCCATGTTTTGGTTGTACATGGAAACCAGATTTAGTTACCTTTTTTTCTGCCGTACAAAAACTTTTCACAAAATTGACGCGCTCTGGACCGTAAATTGTTGATACAAGCTGTACAATACCGCCGTAAAGCCATCTTACTACGATAAAATTGTCGGTTCGTTCAACGCGATAGTCAAAGCTACCTAGCCCAATTTTTTTTAGGTCCTTTTCAGGTTGAAGCGGAATTTTTCCTATTCTATTTGTTCTGATGTTTCCTGTTGCCCATACCCCACGTTCTTTCAAATAGCGCACTAAAGCAAATGTTCTGAAAAAATTATCAAAAAAAATTTTAAAGTTTTTGTATACGGGAACTGTTTTTGTCAAATGAATGACAATATCGGAACAGAACCCAAATTTTTTCCCCCAATAATGGTGTTCCTTCCTTGATAAATTTCCAAATCATAGATTATTCCTTTTGAGCTGCAAAGGCAAAATATTTTCACGCCCCATTTAATGGGTTTCTTGGGCATATATTGTCTAAGGGCGGATTTTCCTTTAAAAGGTACCATCATTTTGTCCACACAGAGATTTTCATCTTTTGGTAAGGAGTACAGCTTCTTGTAGAAAACATCCAATAGAGGCCGAACCCTGTAAAGCTTATCATTTTTATTTGAACTTGAAGTGAATTTCAAACTTATACGCAAAGAAAAAAATCGGCTCCTTGACATACAGTGACGAAAAGAAGGAATCTCGGTTGCTTTCGACCAGTGCATTTTTAGACGAGGATAACCAATTGAACCGATCATTATTTCGAGAGCAATAAATTGAATTAACTCTTCACTGGAAATATTTATAGGTGTCGCCGTGTTCATGAGCGATGCTTGATTTTTTTGATGTGACGATTTCAGTAAGAAGCTCCTGCGTAAAATACTCCAAAAAATATTGCATAGGAGTCTTTATACTACTTTTGGGTAAATGTTGCTCGAAGTTCGCATCTGGGGTAGACCAATTTACCTTTTTCCATTTTTAACTGTCAAGCTTCTTTGATGGTTGAAACGCTACTTCCTCATCTACGAACTCTTCTTGTATATAAATATAGCTAATATCTTCTAAATTAATATCAACCGGATTCTGTTGAGATAGCTCTTCCATAACAAAAGAATTATATTTCTTCAAGGCTTCCATTAGGTCGCCTAATATGTCGGAATTATCAGAGTCCTCGTTATCAGAAATATCCGACTCATCAAAATTATTTAAAATCTTTTCAATTTCACAGTCCTTAATTTTGTTTGGCATATTTACTTCTTTACTGTGTGACAAAAAGCACTCAAAGGAGTTGATCTTATATATCGAACGTAAAAAGTCGTTACTTTTTGTTATACACTTTAGCTCCTTTGAGTAACTTTTGATGCCATATGGCGTCATACGAATTTAAAAAAATCCTACGGCTATATTGAGGGTTTTACAAATTTTACAGTTAATATTATTTATAAATGAAGTCTTTTTGCATACTTCTGCAAATAAATTTCATGTTTTTTTTTTTTAATTTTTTCAAAATATAATGTTTAACAATTCACGTTTTTCAACCTTAAGACTCAATTACTTAGAGCAGTTTCAAAATAGTGGTGTTTTATTTCATATTAACGAAAATACATAAAAATTTTGTCACGATAATGTTTTATAAAGTTCAGAGCACAATACTTCATCAAAAAAAATAATTTTTGTCGGAATTAACCAAAATTACAGGTCTTTAAAAACCCATGATGCCATATGGCATCAAAATACCGAAAGGGTTAAACATAGCAAGTATATCAATAAATAACAACAGTATACAAATCAATAACAAAATAGACAACACAAAAAACAAATACAGATCATACACAGATTTTTATTTAAATATGTACACACAAACTTACATTGAATTTACATATAAACACAAAACCTTAAAAATATCGTTGTTCTTCTTTCGTCATTAAATACTGCACTGATAATACTTAAAAATAATTAATACATTAAACTTTTTCTTTTGTTTATCAAATGACGGTAGCTCTGAGCACAATTTTCTACGTCAGCTTTAAAGTTCATTCTCTTCGTTGTTGGTGTGTTTATGATGTGGATCATCTCTAACATATACCTCCGTTTATTATTGCTTTCGCTCTGTAGTATGCTCACATTATTGAAGTCTGAAATATGATTGTTTAGCACACAGTGGTTTGTCAATGCAGTTTTTGGGAATTAATATGCTTGGATTTTCGATCGGTCTTATGGTTAGAAATACGAAGGGAGAGTTTATTTTTCGTGGTTCCAACGTACACCATTTCACGTTCTTCTTTTTCGTTGCCGTCACAGGGTATTTTATAAATAACATTTGATTTATCCATTAATTTTATCTTATCTTTGGTCTTACTGTATATTTTAGCCAGGTTGTTGTCGGTTTTATGAGCAATCTTAAAGGTTTTATCATCATATAGCTTAAATTTTTTAAATCTTTCTGATATTTCAGGTACGTATGTGAGGGATTTAAATATCCTAGGTTCCATCCATAGTATTTTTAATACGGCTTTTCTTTTCATTTTGATAGTCGCGGATTAATTAATTTATTAAATTAATTGGGAAGTTGTTATCAAGTAATATATTTCTGATTTAAGTTTTATTATTTTTATGAAAATTCAAGTCACTTAAGCTAAGCACTCTCTTTATTAAACTGTTGGCCGTGTTGATAATAACCCTTTTTGGGTGTTTAGAAAAGAAATTAATTATGCGGCCTGATGCCGTTGGTTTTTGGTACCAGTCAATCTTTAGTGCATCTTTATCTCTGATGACTAATGTATCGAGGTAATGTTGAATCGAATTCCTTTTCGGCTGTAAATTTAATACTATGGTGAAAACTGTTTAAACTCGTCAATATCCCCTCAATTGCACTTTCCCGAACTATACTAAAAAGATCATCCACGTATTTTGTCAAAACTTTTGGTTTCTCGGCCATGTTTCCGATAACTGTATCCAAAAGTCTTTCCATTACCAAATCGGCAATTATTGGTGATGCGGGTGGCCCCATGGGTAAGCCTTTCTTTTGTGTGTAAAACTTTTCGTCATATTTAAAATATCTGTTGTCTTTAATACAAAATTTAATAATACGTAAAATAATTCCTTCGTCATTTTTATATGTTGAGAAATTTCATTCCACTTTTCTTCAACTATTGTCAAAGCTAAATCCACGGGAATACTTGGGAACAGTGATACCACATCAAACGATATTAATCTTTCATCGTCTTGTAAAGTCAAGTTCTTAATCCTATCCCTTAATTGCACTGAGTCTTTAACATTGTATTTTGAGTTTTCGATTATTCTCTTTAAAATTCCGGTGATATACTTGCACAGTTTGCTCGAGGGTGCATTAATGCAAGAACATATTGGTCTCAATGGATATCCTTCTTTGTGAACTTTAGGGAGTCCGTAAATCCTCGGAGCTGTAGCAATTTCGGTTTTGAGTTTCCTCTTGTCAGTTTCTGTTATAATATTGTTTTTGTAGGGTTCAACAACTAGCTCGTTGTTTTTCCTCTGCAGTCCACTAGTCGGGTCCTTTACTACTCTACGATAGGTCAACATGTCTCCAATAATTCTCTTCATTCTTTTATCGTAATCTTCTTTGCTCATTGCCACATCATTAAAAATAATAATAACGGAGAGCACGCCGCACAGTGCTGTGTCCCATAGACAAAAATACAATAAAAAAAAATGTTTTATATTGTAGATAAAAATATATAGGTCGACAAATAACAATAATTTTTAAATAATTTTTAAGAATTTTTTTCATTTAGTTCTTTTTGGTGGCGCTAGTGGGCGCCAAAGTCAAAGAATTTGAAGTAAAAATGGCTAAACAAATACCCGCGTTTTACATGCTTCAGGAAAACAGTTGTAAAAAAATAATTTTTTGGAGTATGAGATTTAAATTTTTTTCTGTAGTAAATAACTATATTTGCAACTAAGTGTCAAACAATTTTGTGTGATTTCTTTTTTTATAAGTATTTCTTATTGCTTTGAAAAATGCTTATTATTCACTTAAGCTCTAAAAATTTTTTAACTTTGATGGAAAATTAAAAAAAAAAATAAGGGTCTATGGGTTTTTTTCTGTTTTCAAAAATTCATACTGTTTTCTAATAACTACAAGAAAAAAATTTTAAAAATTTAACCACAACTTTAAAAAAAAAATAATTTTTAAAAATGGCTATTTTGGTGATTTTTTCTCAAATTTAGACAGTTTTCTAAGGTTTAAAAGAAAACAAACTACAAATACTGTAAAATATAAATTCAAATTAATACTGTTTAATAAAAAAACAGCAAAAATAGTAAAGTTTTTGCGTTTCTATGTATTTTACGCTATAAAATGACACTAAAACCCCAAATTACCAAGGTTTTTATTGTTTTAAAAAACTTATTGCAAAAATTTAATTAACTGTGAAAAAATTTTTATTATATTATTTTCCTATACATAGTTTTTGTTTGTTTAAAAAATGCTTATTATTCACTTAAGCTCCAAAAATTTTTTCACTTTGATGGAAAATTAAAAAAAAAAAAAAAAACATGGTCTATGGGTTTTTTTTTCAAAAATTCATACTGTTTTCTAATAACTACAAGAAAAAAATTTTAAAAATTTAACCACAACTTTAACAAAAAATTATTTTTAAAAATGGCTATTTTGGTGATTTTTTCTCAAATTTCGACAGTTTTTTGGAGTTAAAAATATAAAAAAAACTTACAATATAATAACATATAAAACCTAATTGATACCATTAGATTGACGTTGGTGTTTCATTGTTTACCTCCCACCACTGTTGCTAACTTTTTTTCCCAAAAATATATATAAGTTAGTATAAAAAATCGCTAGAAGTTAGCTAAATTTTTAAATTGTTTAAAATGTGAGCTATGAATTGCCAAAAAATTTGTTTTTTCCAGTTCTGCTGTAACTACTTATAACAAAAACTAGATCAAGCATCACAAGAAACTAATACAGCAATTGAAAATCGCTAGATTTGACTCCCACCTAAAAATATTATTTACCGTTTTTTTTATTTAAATTGGAGATGGGTACGTGACAGAAGTTTTTTTTTGCAACATCCTTTGTTTGTAGTAAGCAAAACTGTTTGGTGGAGTGTCGTGTGCACCGGGGCTTCATTGAACTGTTTTAGAAATCAAGTGGCAACTCGGAGAAAAAGGGAATAGAATAATAGAAACAACCGATGCTTGAACGGTTTGTTTTTTTATTGTGGTTGTGTGGGAAAAGAAAAGGTAGAGAACGCGTGGAAAAGTTTCGATGGAGGAAGCCGAAGCCATCTTTTTTCAGATCGGTTCGAGAAGTTTCTTGGGGAGACGGTCGCGTGTTGTCAAGAAAGAAAAAAGAGAAAAAGGTCTGCTGATGTAAAAAGAGTCAGTTTGGTGTGGGCGATCAGCAAAGCAAAACGTATAAGAAAACTTAAGCTTTGAAATAAAAAGGTAAAAAGTGAACACGTAAAGAACTAAAATAAAAGAAGTACACATTTAAAACCAAACTTATTTCAAAGTGTAAAGCAAATAAAATACTGAAAGTTAATTTAAAATTAAAACACCAAGTTTAGTGCTGTAGAAGAGAAGAGGCTAACAAAACTAACCTAGCCTAGTATCAAAGTGAATTACAAAGGGCCACGTGAAGAATTTTAAAGCCCCCAAGTGCCAAGAAGTTTAAGGCCGTCACCAGCCAACATCCTTAACACTAGGTGGCCAGTCAATATCAGTTTTGGACATCAGCCGCTATCTGTAAGTCCAGTCGTTACTAGCTGTTTTTAACAACACCTTCTGTTTACAACCACACAACACCTGCTATTTACAAGCACACAACATTCTGCAATTTTAACCACCGACTCCGTTGTGGTCAAGAGTACCAACAGCCACCAGAGGTTACAACACAAAGTTGCCAGTCAACACCAGTTTCATCTACCGGCCGTCAGCCACCACCAGTTGTAAGACCCGTGATATCCAACCATTGGCAGTCATCCTGGTTTTTAGTTTTTCATCACCTCAAGAACAACCCTCGCTTCAGGGGTTAACAGGTATCCCGGACGTGACTAAACGACAGACAGTTACTGACCAACAATTTATTAAATATTATATATATATATATGTTTGGTTTTGGCAATAGTTTCGGCTAAATACGGGCAAACACTTAGGTATTCATTTGCGAATTTGAGTGCTGTCAGAGTACAGTAACGGGCATAGGGTGAGCTCAGCCTAGGTTCCGGGTAAATAAGAAAAGAAAGGGAACAGGCAGTTTTTATTCCCAATCAAAGTGTTTACCTTAGATAAGGTACGAAAATGTTTGTTAAAGGAAATATATATATTTTTGACGTTATTTGTTCCGAACTACTGAGCACTCAGACCACCGAGTGGACATTGTGACGTACAGTTCACCGATCCTGTAACTCCGTAAATTTTAAGGCGTTAAAACATTTATTTTGTCGAACCCCTGCATGTTCAATTAATTTATAGAGAAAATAGTTTTATGTACATCAGTAACTGAAAATTAATCAAATATTTTGTTTCAAACGAATAAGTGAAATACGATGTGCCTTCATCATAATTGTTGTTGTCTTTTTGCTCGCTCCTAAATTGTAATATAAGAGTCAGCCTGAAATTTAATAGAATACCGTTTCCATTTAGTTGATAAAAGTTTGTATATTTATATATATAGTGGTAGGAATAACAATATAATTATATCAAAAATTATTTTGAAAGTGTTGTTGATAGCTCACATTTTAATGAACTATTTTTGAATTCAACAATTAATGTAAATAATAATATTAGAATTGAATTGAAAATATGGCACCGTGTATTATTGCTATGAGTGAGTAGATACTCATAGGACACCCAATGGGAGTGTGGTAAAGCAGCTACTGTAGGTAGCATTAGGGATAACTTGTAGAATACAGCAAAGGAGTTATCACGGAGAAATCCTGTGAAGGATTTCTAGAGGGAGGGTTGCCATAGTTGGTTTTAACATCTACCAACTAGTATTGTCGATTAATCCGCCATAGAGGGTTTGCAATGTAAGTATCTGTTGATTGGTACCAATTTATTAAAGGTACATGGTTGTTTGTCTTGGAGTTGGTTTACTTTGGGTCCCATTTATTGTTTATTTGTAAGGTTCCGTTAAAGCTGGTATGATTTATTTTTTTGTTAGTGTGAGTTGAAAGCCAGAAAGCCGGCAAGGACCACTCCCGATCCGGCGAGCTTCAGCCGAGCCAAGGAAAGCGGGCATACCAGCGTCGCCGACAAGCTGGCTACTTAAGTATTTTGGGTAAATTGTCATCTTCAAACACCAACACACTCCACACAACAAAAATGGCGCCCAACGTGGGGCCCGAAGTAAACTTATCTCTAGCCAATTCATTTAAATTATTTTTTTTCTTGGGGATTATTTGTTAAGGTTCAGTGTAAGTCCCTGTTGAGTCGCGCAAGAGTCCTCAACGCGTAGCGACACTGTTTCGTTAACAAAATATAAAGGGGAACTTAAACTAAAAGTTAGTTTGCAATAGTACCATAGTTCAATACACCCGGCCACACAAGTTATAAGTCCCGAAAGGAAGTTTCTAACTCCCATCGCGTTGCGATAATTTGACGGGCAGGGTGTAGTATAAGTTATTGTGTTGCAAGCAGTTGGCGGCTGAGTATTGGTCAGGAAACATTTGCTTTCTAAATATTTTCATTGCGTCAATCTGCCTTCGCACACAAGCTTCACTGCAGTTGTTTAGCGTAAATAGTTTATTTTATGCTGTCCGATAAACGTGTCTCAGGTTGTCCTGTATGCTCTGGGGTCACTTGACATACCCACAAATACAGTTGCCCCGAGGCAAGTTTCCACCATATGTTGTCCGGCAATTATATCCATTGTTGTTTTTCTCCCCAAACAGCAGATACCTTTTAATTCCACTCTAAGGTAAATAAATGATCAACTTACAGGCAGAGATTAATCGACGTATGCAAAAGTACCTACATTAATTCGCTATACCACCTTAAAACCCTATTGCGTCCGATACGTTCAATACGTTTATAAATATACATATATACATCAATAAGGAAAACATACTTTATTATAGTCTAAAGAGTTTTTCACTAGCGTTTGTTTTTTTATCATATATACAGTTGCTTTTATATATATATATATATATATATATATATATATATATATATCCTTATCGTTTTTTGTGGCACATAAATTGTTCTCATCGAGGCTGCTATTAACTTTTTCAAACGTTGTTTGGCTTCGATTCTTTTCAGCATTTGGAATTTCTAGAGCGTTTAGCTTCGGATTGTAATACACCTTCCTTTTTTTTTGAGTTTATGAAGCATTTTGTTCGCACGGTTTGGCATTGCTTTCAAAATAGATATTGGATACCGATCGTTTTTTTTTCGTTAGTTTGTTTTATTGGGGTTGTTGTGAGTTAAAAGTAGCATTATTGTTTGGGCGTGAGTAAGGTATGGTCTTAACTAGATCTGTTCGAAATCAGCTTATGTTAGAAGGTATAGACGTTAATTCGATTTATAGTATGGAAAACATACCGCGCACTACAATGGAACCAATCGCTTCGACTACAGCACCGGTAGTAGCCATCTCCAATACACCAACAATTACAACAACAGCGGCATCAGTAACTCCTGCTGTCCAACAGTTTATGTCTCTCGCGCAGGAGCGTCACAGTTTTTCAAACGAATCACAGCTATCCAATAGTACGATTGTGTCTCCCGATTATAGCAGCATAACTGCCCGGAACGTGCGTCAAGAGTTCCGATCCAGCATGCCAGCCGCACCGGCACATATATCGACCAATGAGAATAGACCAAGTGAGAGTATGGTAGGAGCGCTACGAGAAGAGTTCTCTCAACAAATGCAACAGCTCCAACGAACGATGCAACATGAAATCGCGCGAGCTTTGAATCCGCAAATAAATTTTGCTTCAAACGCTCATATGGCTAACGGAGTGGCAGCGCAACAACCACCACCGTGTATGAGGCATCCAACCCAAAGTAACGTAGGCACAAACCATAGGCAACCAACACCTGCACACGTACCACCACCGCAGCACCTACCGATTGCGTATCGTCCAGCAAACGATTATCCGTTTAACGTCCTACCACAGCCTCGAGTTTTCGCTACACAGCCGCCATCATCGCCGTCGTTTGCCATGCCACCAGCGGGCATGCAAAATGGCCTGGGGACTCCATCACATAGTAAGATTGACCTGTCGAAATGGGGAATGAAATTTGATGGCACTGAGAAGTCAATGAGTGCCGAAGACTTCATTTTTCGTGTAGATGTTCTACGCCAAGATTACGAGGTAACATTCAACGATATCAAGCGGAGCTTTCATCTGTTACTAGAGGGACCAGCACTTGACTGGTACTGGAATATTAGAAAGTTAACCCCTATCCAGACCTGGGAAGACTTGGTGAGAGTTTTCCTCACCCAGTATAAACGTTACGAAAATGAGTTTCTATTACAGAAGAAGATCATGGATCGTCGCCAGCGGCCGCAGGAGTCTTTCGAGGAGTTTTACAATGCCGTTATGCGCTTAAGGAATCAGCAGAGAACACCTTACTCAGAGATGGACCTGGTAGAAATCATGAAGTCAAACCTTAAACCGACGTTGTCCCAGCTACTCTTCTCAATTAGAATCGAAGGCTTAAACGACTTGTGTCAGCAGGCGAAAAGAGCGGAGAGCTTACTGGCTTCTCAAAAGCAGCAGTATTCACAGCGCCCCTTCGCGGTCCAACGCGTTCATGAAATTGGTTATGAAGACGAGGAAATGTCTAAGTCCAGTATGGAAGTGGAAGCCTTGGCGAGCAGTACCCGTTACACTTGCTGGAACTGCAAGCAAGCCGGCCACAGTTTTGTGGATTGTCCGTCACCGAACCGTCGGGTGTTTTGTTTTAGGTGTGGGCGCGATAACGTGGTCACTCCGAAGTGTCCGAAGTGTCAGGGAAACCTGCCGGCGAACCAGTCTCAGACGGGGGAGACTCGGTCGACACAAACTTAAGCCCGGACACCAAGCATAGTAGTCTCGTCGAACCCGTAAAACCCATATTTATTTTACAAAGTACAAAAAGACCTAATATTAATATAGAGAAACCCAGGGTGCGCTATATTAAACCTTTACATATTAGAATGAAGGAGTATAAGGAAGCGAGGAGTAGAATTTTCGGTGAAGTGTCTAGTCGAATTAAGAAAGCTCGGGAAAGGTATAAAAGAAGGAAAAGAATGAGGCAGGAAATCATGTCAGCATCACTGTACGAGGGTGAGGATTTCCGTTTTTACGCCAGGATTGAATTGAATGGTTTAAAAATTAATGGTTTAGTTGATAGCGGTGCTACCGTTACCTGTTTGGGAAAGAATTGTATGGAGATCATTGAGAAAGCAGGTTTACAAATTTTTGATTTCTGTTCAGTTATAAAGACTGCGGATGGCAGCACACACAGGATAGTAGGTCGAGTTAAGGCGACAATAAATTTTAATAACATTGTCGATGAAATTATGTTTTTTTTAGTTCCAACGCTTAGTAGAGAGTTGTTTTTAGGCGTCGACTTCATGCGGAAGTTTCGTTTATTTGCTAGTGTAAGTAGTCTAACTACGAACGACGTAAGTCTGTGCCCGGAGAACGACGAATTGGTGGCTAAAGCAAAAATTCACGTGTTGAGTCCTGACCAGCGTAGCCGGTTAGATACCATCGTAGCGAAGTTTCCGTGCCACACGAAAAGGGGTCTTGGTCGAACGCACCTCGAAGTCCACACAATCGACACCTGTGATGCAACTCCAGTGAAGGATAAACACTACCCTGTCTCGCCGGCTGTGCAGAGGTTGATGTACGCAGAGCTCGATAGGATGCTTGACCTTGGCGTCATTGAGCAGAGCGAAAGTCCATGGAGCCATCCGGTTACTCTCGTTCGAAAGGGCGAGAAGAATCGGTTGTGCTTGGACGCTCGCAAGCTCAATGCCCTCACGGTTAAGGATGCCTATCCTCTGCCGCACATTGAAGGTCTGCTCAGTCGGTTGGGAGACACATACTTCATTTCGAGCGTCGATCTCAAAGATGCGTTCTGGCAGATACCATTAGACGCATCTAGTAGAGCAAAAACTGCATTCACGGTGCCGGGGAGACCACTTTACCATTATACGGTAATGCCTTTTGGATTGTGCAATGCAGCCCAAAGGTTATGCCGTCTAATGGATAAAGTGATCCCTTCAGCTATGCGTGATAGAGTTTTTGTCTATCTAGATGATCTTTTGATAGTCTCGCCAGACTTTAAGGTCCACCTGGAATTGCTAGAGCAGGTGTCGGATTGTCTGCAAAAGGCAGGGTTGACTATAAACGTCGCTAAATCTAAATTTTGTTTCAGAGAGCTCCGATACCTAGGCTACATTGTGGGTGGAGGCAAATTAAAACCTGATCCTGAAAAGGTCGACACGATTTTGAAGTATACGTACCCAAAGACCGCGAAACAGGTGCGAAGTTTTATGGGAGCCACCGGTTGGTACCGGCGTTTTATACCAGATTACGCAACAATCGCCACGCCAATTTTCAATACCCTTAAGAAGGGGAAGTCCTTTAATTTTTCCGATGAAGCAAAAGAAGCTTTCGATCGCCTGAAAACTGCACTCACTTCCAGTCCTGTATTAACACACCCTGATTTTGGAAAACATTTTTACATCCAATGCGACGCGTCAGACCTCGGTGTCGGGGCCGTATTATTTCAGAAGGATGAAGCCGATGGGGAACATCCCATAGCCTACTTTTCGCATAAGCTTACTCCAGCACAGAAGAATTATTCCGTCACGGAAAGAGAATGCTTGGCCGTCGTTTTGGCCGTCAAAAAGTTTAGGCCGTATGTTGAGCTCATGCCGTTTACGGTAATTACGGACCACAGTAGCCTAAAATGGCTAATGGCTCACAAGGATCTAAGTGGGCGTCTCGCTCGCTGGAGTTTGCATTTGCAGTCGTTTTCGTTTGCCATAGAGCACCGACCCGGTTCTAAAAACATCGTACCCGATACGTTATCTCGTTACGACATGGAGGAAATAGATGCTAATGTCACAAACCTAGTAAATTTAGAGTCTGAAGCCTTTAAATCGGAAAGTTACCTGAGTTTAATTGCCAATGTAACCGAAAACGCTGACCAGCTACCCGACATCAAAGTAATGGATCATTTTGTGTACAAACGTGTACGGCCATATGATGGTGTTCAAATTAGTGAAGACTTCTCATGGAAACTGTGGGTTCCATCGGAGTTAACTAACGAAGTGATTGAGAAGTGCCATAATCCGCCTCAGTCGTCTCACGGAGGACTGGGAAAAACACTGCGTCGAGTAAAAGAGTACTTTTACTGGCCGCATCAAAACGCTCAAATACGCTCCTTTGTAGCAAATTGCCAAGTGTGCAGAGAATCGAAACCAGCAAATGTCACGTTAAGGCCACCTATGGGTGCCGAATGTGTTAGTGAACGGCCGTTCCAACGTATTTTCGTAGATTTTTTGGGTCCATATCCACGTTCTAGGAACGGGAACTCGTACATCTTTATAGTTTTGGACCACCTTACAAAATTCGTTCTGCTTAAGGCGATGCCCAAGGCGAGTGCCAAAAACGTCATACGCTTTTTGATAACCGAAGTTTTTCACAAGTTTGGGACTCCAGAAACAATCGTGTCTGATAACGGCAAACAATTCGTTAGCAAAGAGTTTCAAGATCTGGTGGCAAATTATGGGGTTAAGCACCTCAAAACCGCCATTTATTCCCCACAGGCCAACGCGTCAGAGCGCGTCAATCAATCCATTCTTGCGGCCATACGTTCGTATTTACAAGAGGATCATACGGAGTGGGACAAATACTTATCGGATATCGAGTACTCCCTCCGGTCGTCAGTACAAACATCAATTGGCGTGACACCTTATTTTGCCCTATTCGGCGTAAATATGATTGGTCATGGCAGTGTTTATGGGTTGGCAAGGAAGTTAAAGAGCTTAGAGGATCCTGAGTTAAACATTGTCACTAATGCAGAGAAACTGAGCTTGATAAGAGGAAAAATGCGAGAAAACCTGCATAAGGCATACGTAAGGGGTGAGCGGTCATATAACATGCGATGCCGTCAAGTTAGATTCATTCCGGGACAGGAAGTTTACCGCCGCAACTTTCAACAAAGTGACTTCAAAAACAACTTTAACGCAAAGTTGGCCCGGAAATTTGTAAAATGTAGAGTTGTATGTCCGGTGGGAAACAGTCTTTATGAAGTTGAAGATCTCAAAGGAAAGTCGTTAGGGGTATTTCATGCCAAGGATCTGGAGCAATAACTTCCGAATCATTGGTGGTCTTAGTCCGAGTGCTTCCACTTTTAAACTGGTGGTTTAGTTTGCACGCGTCATGGGTAACAGGTAGCTAGTTTTCAATCTCAATTTATTAATTAAATGCGTTTAAGATCGGCCCGAATATAAGCATGGTGTGTAAGCCTGTGAAAAAACTAGTTAAGTTCTTGTTTAGAGATTTTCCTATAAACTCTTTGGTAGATTGGTGAGATTTTAGTTTAGCTTAGGCTTTGAATGTTCTTAGCAATTTTCAGTAGCCGCTCTTCGAAAACTTACGTTTAACTTTCTGGTACTCTTGGTGGAAGGAAAAGTCAAGGGGTTCTATCTGCCAAAGGCTAGGACCTGCGCTTACGTCTTTGGTAGTTTTAGTCCTTGTTCCGTTCCAGAAACCGATTAGAATAACTTCGGATATCGAGTTCCAAAATCCTTGAACCTGTTTCAATTAGAGACAAGATTTTTCGGAGTGCAGTTTTTCCATCCCATCCTGGATTCACAGGTGGACTCCAGGAGTGGTGCGGTTTGTCGTGTGCACCGGGGCTTCATTGAACTGTTTTAGAAATCAAGTGGCAACTCGGAGAAAAAGGGAATAGAATAATAGAAACAACCGATGCTTGAACGGTTTGTTTTTTTATTGTGGTTGTGTGGGAAAAGAAAAGGTAGAGAACGCGTGGAAAAGTTTCGATGGAGGAAGCCGAAGCCATCTTTTTTCAGATCGGTTCGAGAAGTTTCTTGGGGAGACGGTCGCGTGTTGTCAAGAAAGAAAAAAGAGAAAAAGGTCTGCTGATGTAAAAAGAGTCAGTTTGGTGTGGGCGATCAGCAAAGCAAAACGTATAAGAAAACTTAAGCTTTGAAATAAAAAGGTAAAAAGTGAACACGTAAAGAACTAAAATAAAAGAAGTACACATTTAAAACCAAACTTATTTCAAAGTGTAAAGCAAATAAAATACTGAAAGTTAATTTAAAATTAAAACACCAAGTTTAGTGCTGTAGAAGAGAAGAGGCTAACAAAACTAACCTAGCCTAGTATCAAAGTGAATTACAAAGGGCCACGTGAAGAATTTTAAAGCCCCCAAGTGCCAAGAAGTTTAAGGCCGTCACCAGCCAACATCCTTAACACTAGGTGGCCAGTCAATATCAGTTTTGGACATCAGCCGCTATCTGTAAGTCCAGTCGTTACTAGCTGTTTTTAACAACACCTTCTGTTTACAACCACACAACACCTGCTATTTACAAGCACACAACATTCTGCAATTTTAACCACCGACTCCGTTGTGGTCAAGAGTACCAACAGCCACCAGAGGTTACAACACAAAGTTGCCAGTCAACACCAGTTTCATCTACCGGCCGTCAGCCACCACCAGTTGTAAGACCCGTGATATCCAACCATTGGCAGTCATCCTGGTTTTTAGTTTTTCATCACCTCAAGAACAACCCTCGCTTCAGGGGTTAACAGGTATCCCGGACGTGACTAAACGACAGACAGTTACTGACCAACAATTTATTAAATATTATATATATATATATGTTTGGTTTTGGCAATAGTTTCGGCTAAATACGGGCAAACACTTAGGTATTCATTTGCGAATTTGAGTGCTGTCAGAGTACAGTAACGGGCATAGGGTGAGCTCAGCCTAGGTTCCGGGTAAATAAGAAAAGAAAGGGAACAGGCAGTTTTTATTCCCAATCAAAGTGTTTACCTTAGATAAGGTACGAAAATGTTTGTTAAAGGAAATATATATATTTTTGACGTTATTTGTTCCGAACTACTGAGCACTCAGACCACCGAGTGGACATTGTGACGTACAGTTCACCGATCCTGTAACTCCGTAAATTTTAAGGCGTTAAAACATTTATTTTGTCGAACCCCTGCATGTTCAATTAATTTATAGAGAAAATAGTTTTATGTACATCAGTAACTGAAAATTAATCAAATATTTTGTTTCAAACGAATAAGTGAAATACGATGTGCCTTCATCATAATTGTTGTTGTCTTTTTGCTCGCTCCTAAATTGTAATATAAGAGTCAGCCTGAAATTTAATAGAATACCGTTTCCATTTAGTTGATAAAAGTTTGTATATTTATATATATAGTGGTAGGAATAACAATATAATTATATCAAAAATTATTTTGAAAGTGTTGTTGATAGCTCACATTTTAATGAACTATTTTTGAATTCAACAATTAATGTAAATAATAATATTAGAATTGAATTGAAAATATGGCACCGTGTATTATTGCTATGAGTGAGTAGATACTCATAGGACACCCAATGGGAGTGTGGTAAAGCAGCTACTGTAGGTAGCATTAGGGATAACTTGTAGAATACAGCAAAGGAGTTATCACGGAGAAATCCTGTGAAGGATTTCTAGAGGGAGGGTTGCCATAGTTGGTTTTAACATCTACCAACTAGTATTGTCGATTAATCCGCCATAGAGGGTTTGCAATGTAAGTATCTGTTGATTGGTACCAATTTATTAAAGGTACATGGTTGTTTGTCTTGGAGTTGGTTTACTTTGGGTCCCATTTATTGTTTATTTGTAAGGTTCCGTTAAAGCTGGTATGATTTATTTTTTTGTTAGTGTGAGTTGAAAGCCAGAAAGCCGGCAAGGACCACTCCCGATCCGGCGAGCTTCAGCCGAGCCAAGGAAAGCGGGCATACCAGCGTCGCCGACAAGCTGGCTACTTAAGTATTTTGGGTAAATTGTCATCTTCAAACACCAACACACTCCACACAACAGGAGTGTTCGCAAATATTGCACACAGACATTTCAGTTAAAGAAAAAATTAAAATAAAATGTTCAATAAATTTATATGCTTAATAATTACTTCCTTTTACAAACGTGTAAAAGTGAGGGCGCGTGGTTCAATTAATTAAAGTGCACATCTCTAATCAAAGTGTAAACAAAGATTTTAATAAATCATAATTGGTCAAAGCCAATAAATTAAAGTGATGGCTTTTATTTTATGTAACTCAGATAGAGTTGACTGATGGATAAAAGCAACTTCTGAAGATAAAGAACCAGAGGTATATAAATATGTTGGAAGAAAAATATGCGAGTCATATTTTGACAAAAATAAGTTATTACAAAGTGTTTAGTTTTTTACAAAAAAATTATAAATTTTTGGAAAGAAAGCAGGGGCAACTTAATGTATTTAAAAAAGAAACATTCTTCGTGGGTAAACAATATTTTTTTTGATGCTGATGATGTAAGTTATATAATTTTTAATTGCTATTCTAAAATAAAGATATTATTAAATATATTTAATTTAAATTCTTAGCAACTAAGCACGAGTAAAATTGTTTATGAAAATTTGCTGCTACGTAACACAATAAATGAAATACACCCTGTATGCGTTACAAACTGAAAAAAAATTTATTCCGTCTATTGTGGTATCTGAAAATTAATTTCAGGGTGCTTGTCTGAAGAAGCATTGGAAGCCAACCACAAAATCGTAAGAAAAACAAAACTATCCCAAACGAGGAAAACGTTACGAAAATACACTCATAGAGATTTAATGACTTAATAAATACTATCTTCATGACCGTTTTTGACTTCAAAAAGGACTCCAAAGACCAAAAAAAAATTATTATTTGCCGAAATTGATAAATATATACTTAAGAGAAAATGCTAATGAGCCAGTTGAAGACGACGAGAGACAAATGTTTCATTGAGCGGCAATATTTTTTGGGAAGAGTCCAATAAGATGATTTTTTGTAAATTAAAATTTATATAAATTATTAACAACATAAAAATTATTATTAAAAATGCACCTTTACGTATTTTAAATTTAATTTTAATTTAGAAAGATTGTAATTTTGTACTTTCACGTTGTCGTCAAAATCATAATGTAGAAGATTTTTAGCCAATTTGTTTTTGATTTTCTATTTTTATAAATAAATTTTAATGTAATTTGGCACTAACATTTGTTTTACACATAATAATAAACATACCACCCAATTTAATGAGAATCGGATAACTTTTGTAGCAGTCTTGGCATTTTTGAGAAAAAGGATATATGACAGGACCTAGAGTCCTTGCGCCAATCTCAATAAAAATTATCCCACAAGTTACTAGCACGGGATGTAAATGATCTACGGACTATTGTAACTTTCTGTGCAGTTATGTAGTCATAGTTGAAAATTTCGTCCTTTTTATATATGGGCAGTAGGCGTGTCCTTTGACCGATTTTTTCAAAAAATTGAATTTTTCTTAATTTAAGTATTTTATACTAGTGTACCAAATTTCGAAGCTCTGGGACCACTCCTTCTATTTTTGTCCCATCACTATATGGGATCAAAGCACTGTGCGCCGTAAAGAAGATCAATATGGTATACAACAAATTAAGGAAAAACGTTAACATCAAAACAAACATCAATAAGTATAGAATAACAAGGAACAAGAACAGATACTTAAGATCTACAATAACTTTTCTGTTGCGGTGCAGAAACGAAGGTATAACAAAAATGTACATGGAATTTTTAACACAAATATAATAACAAAAACTACAATAAGACAGACACTCGTAAAATACATTTAAAATTTCCACAACAAAATCTTAAACTTGTTAATAAGACAGAAACATGAAATTAAATAACAAAGATAAAGATAGCCTAAAAGAACACATAAACAAATATTTAACAAAGGAAGATGCCAATAAACTTTGGTACAGTGAACATATTTTGGAAAAATCTATGGAGGGGAAAATTAAACAAACACATAGGAATAAATTTGAAAAACTTAAGGTAGCACAAAGACAGGAATTAGAAATAAAGTTTAATAAGAAATGGTTTATTAATATGACCAATATTACAATTCCCGACGACATACAGTGGTTACTCTCATTAGGACCAAAACACGCATTACCAGTGACAAAAACGATTTTCCAATTTTTAATTATATAGCGAGTGTACAAGATTTTATTCTAACGATACAAGACAAAGAGGAGCAAGAAATGGCAAGGACGAGTTTTGCATCGATCATTGGCAACCACGTTAATAAAATAAAAATCAATAACAGAGATAAATTTATACTAAATATAAAGGAAAAGACCAGTAAATTCTAAAATGAAAATAAAAACATATTAATTTTAAATGCGGATAAGGGAAACTTGAATGTGGCAATGGGCAAAGAAGATTATGATAAAAGAATGAAGAAAATTATTAGAGACATGATGACCTATCGTAGAGTAGAAAAGGACCCGACTAGTGGACTGCAGAGGAAAAACAACGAACTAGTTGTTGAACTCTACAAAAACAATATCATAACGGAAACTGACAAGAGGAAACTCAAAACCGAAATTACTGCAGCTCCGAGGATTTACGGACTCCCTAAAGTTCACAAAGAAGGATATCCATTGAGACCAATATGTTCTTGCATTAATGCACCCTCGAGCAAACTGTGCAAGCATATCACCGGAATTTTAAAGAGAATAATCGAAAACTCAATATACAATGTTAAAGACTCAGTGCAATTTAGGGATAGGATTAAGAACTGGAAAGATTAATATCGTTTGATGTGGTGTCCCTGTTCCCAAGTATTCCCGTGGATTTAGCTTTGACAATAGTTGAAGAAAAGTGGAATGAAATTTCTCAATATACAAAAATGACGAAGGACTTATTTTTACGTATTGTTAAATTTTGTATTAAAGACAACATATTTTAAATATGACGAAAAGTTTTACACACAAAAGAAAGGCTTACCCATGGGGTCACCCGCATCACCAATAATTGCCGATTTGGTAATGGAAAGACTTTTGGATACAGTTATCGGAAACATGGCCGAGAAACCAAAAGTTTTGACAAAATACGTGGATGATCTTTTTAGTATAGTTCGGGAAAGTGCAACAGTTTTCACCATAGTATTAAATTTACAGCCGAAAAGGAATTTAATTCAACATTACCTCGATACATTAGTCATCAAAGATAAAGATGCACTAAAGATTGACTGGTACCAAAAACCAACGGCATCAGGCCGCATAATTAATTTCTTTTCTAAACACCCAAAAAGGGTTATTATCAACACGGCCAACAGTTTAATAAAGAGAGTGCTTAGCTTAAGTGACTTGAATTTTCATAAAAATAATAAAACTAAAATCAGAAATATATTACTTGATAACAACTTCCCAATTAATTTAATAAATTAATTAATCCGCGACTATCAAAATGAAAAGAAAAGCCGTATTAAAAATACTATAGATGGAACCTAGGATATTTAAATCCCTCACATACGTACCTGAAATATCAAAAAGATTTAAAAAAACTTAGCTATATGATGATAAAACCTTTAAGATTGCTCATAAGACCAAAGATAAGGTAAAAACAATGGATAAATCAAATGTTATTTATAAAATACCCTGCGACGGCAACGAAAAAGAAGAATGTGAAATGGTGTACGTTGGAACAACGAAAAACAAACTGTCCCTTCGTATTTCTAACCATAATTCAGACCAAAAATCCAAGCATATTAATTCCCAAAAAACTGCATTGACAAACCACTGTGTGCTAAACAATCATATTTCAGACTTCAATAATGTGAGCATACTACAGAGCGAAAGCAATAATGAACGGAGGTATATGTTAGAGATGATCCACATCATAAACACACCAACAACGAAGAGAATGAACTTTAAAGCTGACGTAGAAAATTGTGCTCAGAGCTACCTTCATTTGATAAACAAAAGAAAAAGTTTAATGTATTAATTATTTTTAAGTATTATCAGTACAGTATTTAATGACGAAAGAAGAACAACGATATTTTTAAGGTTTTGTGTTTATATGTAAATTCAATGTAAGTTTGTGTGTACATATTTAAATAAAAATCTGTGTATGATCTGTATTTGTTTTTTGTGTTGTCTATTTTGTTATTGATTTGTATACTGTTGTTATTTATTTATATACTTGCTATGTTTAATTATAATGTTAAATATGTTTTTATAAAATGTTCTAGATATTCCCTGATGATGACTTTCGAAGAAAGTCGAAATATTAGAAAAATAAATTGATTTTTAAAATAAAAACTGGGGCCAAATTACGGCACTCGTGAACGAGTTAACTTCCGTATCGAATGAAATTTCGTCACGTATCGAATGAATGGATTACCGCATTCGATAGCTCACGTATCGAAATTAAAATAGAATGTAATAGATTTTTTTGCATTGCAATTGAATGAAAACATATGTTCTATTAAAAAATTACAACTTTGTTAAAAAAAAGGAAACACAAAATTTTTCTGTTATATTGTTTTTAAGTAATTAATAAAAAAAAAATAAAATAAAAATGACTTCATTAGTTTTGTTGTGTTAATCTTCTGACTCAAAGGATGAATATAATACTATGCGTATAAGAAGACAAATACGGGTTAAAAGTGATCCACTGTCATTGTCAGCTACTGAGTAAGTAAATTGCATCTATTAAACAAAATTTCGTTTAAAACTTTATCATTTAAGGTTTGTTAACCGTTTAGAGTTTCAAAAGAGGCATTTCACTTTATTCTCTGTGAGCTAAATTTTGAAGGACTTATGTCTACTGCCTTACCACCAAAGCTGCAGCTGGCCGTAACATTATCACTTTTAGCCAGTGGATCTTTTCAACATACCACTGGAAATGACTATTCAATTGAAATAAGTGAGAGCGGAGTTTGCAAAACGGTTAACAAAATGATAAAAGAAACAGATAATAGCTGTGTGCAAAATTTATTAAATTTTTACCAGAACAGTCTGCTTTATACTCGGAAGCGTTTATGCAGAAATTTTAGCTCCCTGGCGATAAGTATAAATTCGCAATATTATGCTTGCTTAATGTAACATTTCTTTTATTTCTTAGTGATTGGTTGTATAGACGGCACTCATTTTGGGCTGCAAAAACCATCTCAAAATGAACGTATGTATGGTAATTTATTTTTGCCCAAGTTAGGATGATCAACCATAAATTGAGCCATTATATCCTTTGCTTTCCATTTATTTTGTTAATATTGGTCCTGAAATGTTTATTTTATTTATTTATTTATAGCTTCAACTAAAATTTGTATAAAAACTTACATTTTGTCTACCTTCACTGTCTATTGTTGCACATAAAATAAATTCCGAATGCTGTTTATCTCACGAACAACTTTTCGTTAGTTAGCACTCGATAGCGTACTCGTTAACGAATGCTATCATCAGAAATTACGATAGCTCTTACTCGATAACGAATGCGGTAATCTCAAAAGCAAATATTACGAACAATTTTACTCGATCACGGATGCCGTAATTTGGCCCCTGGACCTCGAGCTTAAATATTTTATTTACAACAATTGTAAGGTTGAATCATTAAAAATTTTTGTAAATTTTGTATGGCAACCCCCTTAGGGCATGAAGATAGGGGGCTTGTATGCTCTAGGTAAATGTTTGGTTAAAGAAACTAATGGGGGTCGGTCGTACACTTTATTGCTCTAAGGCCATCTCTGAAAAAGTTGTGGGCATTTGCATATCACTTTTGTAAATTTTGTATGGCAACCCCCTTACTTTTTGTAAAACATTTGATGTCGATAGCTGTTATAGTTTCCGACATATAGCGTATCGAAAATTTCATAAAAATTGTTAATTTGTGTGGGAGCTACCCCTTGTCCACCCCCACTCAAAACATTTTTTCTTATAAGCGTAGGTTTTGTTGTCGAATTACTTTTTGTTGAACATTTGTTGGCGATAGTTATTATAGTTTCCGAGGTATATCGTATCGAAAATTTCATAAAAGTTGTTAATTTGTATGGAAGCTACCCCTTTTTCTGCGCCACCCAAAAAATTTATTCTTTAAAGTGTAGGTCTTATTATACAATTACCTTTTGTTGAACATTTTAGGTCGATAGCTGTTTCCGAGATATAGCGCATAAAATATTTCACCAAATTTGCGCAATTGTAGGAAAAACCCACTTTCTCTGATCCTATCTGAAAAAATTTTTTCCATTGTTTAGGTCCCTATTTTAAGAGTATCTGTGCCAAGTTTTGTGGCAAGAATGACTATATTAACTGAGATATATATAGGGATATATGCACGGATTTTGTCCTAAAAAATGGGTTATTTTGGGTTTTCGCTTATATCTCAGTCAATAGTTAACCGATTTTGCCGATTTTAAAAAGCGAGTGTCCGCAAGATATTTCTAACAGTTAGACACCAATAACTGGTCCGTATCTTTTTATTTGACTCCGGAAACTTGATTTCAACAGACAGACAAATGGATATGGCTATATCAACTTCCCTATCTATAAGGATCCAGAATATGCTTTATGGGGAGCAAATGGATAATAAAGAAATAACAAACGGTATGACAAACTGATGTATACCCTTATCACTATGTAAATGGTAACTAACTTACAGTCAGTTACTGTAATAATTTTTTAAGTGTCGGATTTCGCATGATTCTGTACCTGAAATGGGACTGAATGTAATTTCAACTGCAACACAAACTTATTGGTCATTTCGCCAAAAGAAAATTCCAAACGTCATTGATTTTGGCGCAGTGGAAAGTATATTTCAGGAACTTTTTGAAGTTTAACTTTCGTTGGATCTATCTTAATATTATTCAGTAGTGAACGAATTTTGGTAAAGACTTTATATTTTTTAAAATGAGAAATTTGCTGATATATAAATAATATATCAGCAGCAAATGCTCGTATAATGTACCGTCAAAGATTTCGTAAGATATTGATGACTGTCTGAGTAGATTTAACCCTGCTGAACATACCATCATTTACCTTTTGGCAGGCTAAATGCGACAACATTTTTTCTTTCGAAGTAAAACGTTTTTTTTTTCTTAAAAAGAAGAACCCAAAGAGAAATGCAAAATTATAGGTCGCTCCAGCCTAAACCCAAGCTAAAATAATGTACAGCTAAAGCCCAGGCTCGACTTTCTAGAGAAATTATTCTCCATGGCGATCAATCCAAGGTCATAGAAGACCCAAAAATTGCTACTGCACAATCTGAAAGGACTTGATGAAATTTATGAAAAAAAGGTTATCCTTTTGCAATCATTAAAGGAACGTGTTAACTCCAAACCTATGAGAATACGATTCCAGTTTTAAGGTGTTTTAGAGGCTATCAATAATTTAGTGACAAAGAAGCCCAAATATTTAATAGTAACAAGATTGCTTTTTAAGCTACCTTATACAGCAAAGTGAATTATTTTTTATAACATAGACAGACGGACATGACTAAATCGACTTCCCTATCTATAAGGATTCAAAATATATATACTTTATGGGTTCGCAAATGAATAATAAAGAAATTAAAATGGAATGACAAACTTAAATATACCCTTATCACTTATGTGAAGGGTATAAAAACAGGGAAACGCATTTAGTTGGCAGTATGGCTTTCACTGCAGTTGAGGCATTCCTTCACCCTGGAATCATTCTTTGGTTTATTTGTTTGGCCTTTACGTGCGAATCCCCTCAAACGACACAGACAGAAAGTAACTTACAGTAAGATTTGGTATAGCCGTATTAAATGGCGCTACGACCAGTTTTTCAACTCTGCAGCAAGGGAGTCAAGCTTAACTTGGTCCACAGTACTTTGTTACTTCTGGTTTATTATTATGCATAAATCATCAGCGTGCATGCAATTATTGAAACTTGTGTTCTTTAGAATTATAAAATTAAGGTTCTTATCAGCAATTAGAAATAGTATAACTGAAATGGGTGACCCCTGAGGTATGCAATTTTCAAGTGGGTAGAGTCGGGAGTAATTATTTTTAATTTTGACTCAAAACTTTCTGCTGGTGAGAAAATTGAAAACTTATTTTAGAATTTTATTTTAAATACGCAATTATATTAGTTGGGATGTAATGGCATGAATGCATATTCTTTCAAATGCTTTTTCAAAGTCCATCGACAGAATTGTGAGATGATTAACGGAGGACAGTGATTTGGGAATTTTTTTATCTACAAAAAGTGAGCCATCACAAGTGCCTTATCCGGTCTAAGAGCTACTTGTTTCGGGTTAATAAGTTTGCTTCTTTGAAGAATTTTTTTCGTTAACTTACTCGTACAACGTAATAGGGAAATAGGTCTATACCCCTTTAGCTTATGGTTGTCTTTTGCTGGTTTTGGTGTTGGTATAATTGTAGATATTTTCCAGTCTTGTGGTATGTTGCCTGATTCAAAAATGTTATTTTGAAGTTCAACGATAGTTAATTTAAAGCAAGTTGGTGTGTTACACAGAAAAAATTTAAAATTGATTTCAATCAAGAAATTTGTTAACCCAATAAAATTTGTATTTAATCTCAGCCTACAAACACATTGATAGTATCAATTAAAAAAATTTAATTGAAATGGAACAAAATTATCAATCAACTTTTTAATTGATTCAATAAAAATTTTTAGTTAAATTTTAAAAAAATTAAAAACAAATGTTTGCTCTTTAATTTGGCTTAAGTTCATATAATTTCTTTTTTATTAGAAGAAATTAATATTTTCCGTTAATGCTGAAAGAAACTTTTATTTGAAAAAAGCAGGTTTTTCTACATATTGTATGATACACAATAACAAAAAGCGTTTCATTCCATCTGAGAGATGGATTAATGCTTGTCCGTTAGTCAAGTGTTGCCAAAGAGACTTTTAATGGAAAAAAACATAGTGTATATGAAAAGTAAACTTCGCCCTAACTTACAAAATAAAAAAGAAGGAAAACACTCATACCGTATCCCTTTCTCTGTTACATGTAAGTTAAATATGTGATGTTTACAACCAAAAGACTCTACTACTGTTCAAAGAGTACTGATGATGAAATTGCGAAAATGCATTCTACTCGGCTAGTATCGGTAGAAAAACCTGTTTTTTTTTTAAATAAAAGTTTCTTTTAGCATTACGGGGAACATTAATTTCTTCTAATAAAAAATAAATTATATGAACTTAAGCCAAATTAAAGAGCAAACATTTGTATTAAAAACAGTACAACAATAAATAAAAATAGCATATAAACCACACATGGCACGGTGCAAAATGATCTTTAAATTCCAGTTTATTTGTCGTTGACACAAAAAAAAATAAAATTTAACCCCCCTATTGTATGTTATACAATAATAAAACGCAAAGTGTTTCATTCCATCTGAGAGATGGGTTAATGCTTGTCCGTTAGTCAAGTGTTACCAAAGAGACTTTTAATGGAAAAAAGTAAAGTAAAGAAAACTTCGTCCTAACTTACAAAATAAAACAGAAGGAAAACACTTATACCGTATCCCTTTCTCTGTTACATAAAAGTTAAGTAGGTGATGTTTGCAACCAAAACATACTACTACTGTTCAACGTTCCCACGACAATTGGATCTACGCTCCGGAACGACCCGAGTATTACTCGGCCAAAGATTGTCAACTCAGCGACAGCTGTATCAGACGGAGGATTTTTCCTCAGGTGAGCAAAATATACCGGCAGTTTAGCTCAAAATTCTTTTGATAATGGCCGGCATTGAACAAAATCCAGGGCCCCGTATCTGTATTTGTTGTTTGTCATGAACGTATTTCCACCAATGTCACCTCAGTGAAATGTACCGCCTGTAATGACTGGTGCCACTTGAGGCGATGCTCGGGTTTCGCCAGCTACCGCGACTGGTCACCCAGCTTCGTAGCTAGTTGTTGTAGCTCCCAACCGGGAGGTAAGAGCACGACCTCATCGGTTACCGCCACACAGACCCATGTCCAAACTCCCGCCACAGGAAACAGAAGAGCCCCAGCTACTCAGTATGCCTGCTCGATCTGTCATAGTGTAATCCGGAGGAATATCATCTCGGTCAAGTGCAATGGCTGTGGCAACTGGTGCCACATGAGGCGTTGTACCAACCTGCGCTCACACAGGGATTGGAGTGATGGCTTCATAGCTTCCTGTTGCCCCGATGATATTCCCCACGCAACAGTAATCACGTCATATGGATTTGCTCAGAGTCCATCCAATCGCAGTAATGTGCCTGCGCCACAGTACGCGCCTCAACTACAACAACCATCAGCACAGACAGGAACCCCACCCCAACTGGCTAACACATCAATCTTGAATCCTCAGAAACACCCCATAAGACCTCAGCACTCTGGTGGCTACAACCAATCCTTTAAGATCATGCAATTAAACTGTAATGGTCTTAGGAATAAAGTCGTTGAAATCACCAGTTATATGCAGGACAACAACATCCTTATTGCCGCGATTCAGGAGACGAAGCTGTCCAGGGATTGTAGGCTCTTATCTTCCAGCAACTACAACATAATACGGAGGGATAGGGAAAGGGATCATGGCGGAGGTATCGCGTTAATCATCAGGCGAGACGTTAACTACACATTAACCACCCTACCCCCCTACCCCTCATCCGACCCATTTCTGGAAGTTTTGAGCATTTCAGTGGACGCTGAACTGGAGTTCGTCAATGTTTACATCCCATCTGTTAACAGCATTGGGCATCGTTTTTACCCCAGCATATCCCACCTTCTGCAAAGAGATAACAGAATGTTACTTGGCGATTTCAATACTCACCACGAGAGCTGGTATTCTCAATTACCAAATGACCCCCGCGGCAATCTCATTGCTGACCAGATAGACGAATCCGACTTCGCTGCGACAAGTGAATGCTTCCCCACTAGAATAACTTCTAGGTGCTCAAGCTCTCCTGAGATTTACATTGTATCTTAGTCGCTCCTAGCCTGCACCACCTGGCTAGCCCTACCAGCACTTAGTTCTGACCACATTTCCATTGTGGTCACTGTAGATAATCCTAGCGACTTTTTTGAGCCCGATAAGCGTACGTTTGTGAACTACAACAAGGCCAACTGGCAAGGTTTCATAAACCTCATAGACGAAACTCTTCGTCACTTGCCGCCCCCCACGTGCGCCAAAAGGGTGAGAAGGTCTTTAGGGACACTATTCTCAAGGCGGCAAGACGCTTTATCCCCGCAGGAAGAATCCCTAATGCAAGACAAGGTTTTCCATCAAATGCAGCACGTTTAGCCCAGCAACGCGATTTGCTACGTGCTAGCAACCCAGCGGATGAGCGTATCGAGCAACTGACTGCCGAGATATCATATCTCGTGAACGAACACCGTCGCAGTAAATGGTTGGCCCATCTTAACCAATGCTCAACGAGCTCTAAAAAGCTTTAGTCTACCATTAAGAGTCTATCTGAAACAAAGAGCAACAATAACCTTGCTGCTGTTGCGTTTGAAGGCACGCAGCACACCGATGACAGGAAATGCGCAACACAGCTCTGCATGCAGTTCATTGAACAAGGAGGAGTGTTGTCGCCAATGCTCTTTAACATATATCTTGCGAAGATTCTCACCCCACCCCTAGATGTCTCATTGGTGTCATATGCCGATGATTGCACCATTATATCATAAGGTGTGAGCATAGATGACACAAGTGACAAGGTATCACAATACCTGGCCACCATCAATGACTTCTTCCGGGAACGGAGACTAAGGCTGTCAACTCCAAAATCGACAGTGTCCTTTTTCACCTCTAGAACAAAGGAAGTGAGGATGACCCTCGACGTCTCGGTCGACGGCAGACTTATCCCCACGGTGCAGAACCCGAAGATACTGGGGGTAGTCTTCGATAATCTCCTCCACTTCTCATCACACGCGACTTACATCAACCAAGAGGTGAGAAATAGGAACAAGGTCCTTAAGGCTCTTGCTGGCACCTCTTGGGGCATGGTTAAGGAAACTATCATAGCGACGTATAAGGCCATCGGTCGCTCTCTACTTAACTATGCCGCCCCAGTATGGACCTCATTCCTTAGTGACACACAATGGCGCGGTTTGCAAACGGCTCAGAACAATGCACTTAGAATAGCCACCGGATGTGTTAAGATGACTAGCGTGGATCATTAACATGAAGAGACTAATATGCTGCCGGTCAGACAGCATAATATGCTTCTGACAAGGCAATACTTGGTGGCTTGTCATCAGCTCTCCCATCCCAACCATCACGTAGAGATGCGAGATCCACCCCCCAGACACATCAGGCAGGACTTTCGGCGTTACAGCAGTGACATCCAGAACATCATACCACACGATGCAAGCCGGATGTCATTGGCGAACGCACAGAGAGCGTTGCATCAAATGGCGGTCTCCAATGCAATCGAGGGATACAGACGCAACAAAGTCCTTGGGCAACACCCACCCGCTATCTCAAACGATGAGAAGCGGCTCCCAAGACGTACCCGTTCCATCCTTGCACAATTGAGAACTGGATGGTGCAGTATCCTGAACTGCTATCGTGAACGGATTATTCCCGGCACACTAAATCAGTGCCCTGACTGCCTCCAAAGTCCTCATGACTCAGTGCATTTGTTTAACTGCCCCAATAAGCCAACTAACTTACGCCCAATAGACCTATGGATGAAACCGACTTGGGTGGCACAATTTCTCCAGCTCCCAATGCCACCACCTGACTGACAAACGCCAATTTTAAAGAAATCTCTTCTCTTTTATATATATTTTCAGGAAAAAACAACCGTCAACAACAACAACAACTACCGTTCAAAGAGTACTGATGATGAAATTGCGTAGCTGCTTTCGAAAATGCATTCTACTCGGCTAGCATTTACGGAAAATATTAATTTCGTCTAATAAAAAAGAAATGATATGAACTTAAGCCAGATTAAAGGGCAAACATTTGTATTAAAAACAGTTCAACAATAAATAAAAATAGCAAAATTAAAAACAAAAATTGTTTTAATAATTTCATCATTATTATTTACATATGTAATTATTTTATACTTATTTATTTATATTATAACTAATTATTTAATTCTTTTTATTACATATATTTTTATGTTAGTACTTTATTTTATTTATTACAAAGAAAACTAATTTTATTAGTTTTACTTACATACATACATAACCGGTCTCAGCAAAGCGGACGCTCTATCCATTCAACCAAGAAACTACCCTGCTTTTTAAAGTGTAAATATTACTTGACAAATGTGGACAACTCAACACACCTTAGCAATCATAAGCAAAGGTAAAACAGAAACAAAGATCAACAAAACAGAAAATGAAAAATATATCAAAAACAAACACATAAAAATAAAAAAGAAGAAGAAAAAATTGAAAAATAAATTTTAACCGAGTCAAGCATTGAACCCGACACCATGAGATTTTCAGGCTGTGACTCTTACCACTAGACTACAGAGACATTGGATTTTGGTTGTCTAAATTCTTATTTATATTATCGTTTGTTTGTTTTTTATTTTGTATACACAACATAAGCTGTGTTGCATACTTGAAAAAACGAGGGCACAAAAACGGTACACTACAAAATGACTATACAAAATGACTGCTTTTTAAAAGAATTTTTAAATAAGCATCACTGCTTTGGTTTAAAATAATAAGCTTGTTAATTTAACATAATTTTTTCTGTGTAGTAAGCATAGGATTATTAGTTTTGTCAAACCCTGCTCGTTTCCCCTTAAGGGAGATAAGCAGCTTTGCCAAAAGGAAATCATCAGTTGGTTAAAAATAAAACCATTTACATATAAAAAAAATCATCACACTTTTTTTTTTTTTAAATGTAATAACAATCAAGTTTATATGCACAAAAACAAATTTCTCTTTGATGCTCAGCGCGAAAAAGTTCTATAATTTTTACCAAAATTCTTGACAACTGAGATTATCTAGAGCTGCCAGATGATTCTTACAGTTGGCAAACGAAGACTACCAAGTTGTTTAACACGTCATTTAAATTTTTGAATATTCTTTTTAATAAACCTATCAAAGAAGGAACTTTCCTATCCATACATTTATTTAGATACTTTGACGTCATCGTCAATATCATTTAAAGCCTCTTCAAATGCGTCGACAAAGCCGATAAATTCTTCTTCGCAAAATTGGTTCAATTGGTTGGTGGAAAATTTTTTTGAGATAGGATCAAGGGAAGTCGTATTTCCCCCACAATTGCACAAATTTTGTGAAATAGTTCATTTGCTTAGTTTTAGAAACTATAACAGCTTTCGACTTCAAATGTTCAACAAAAATAAGTTGACAATAAGACTTACACTTTGGATAAAAAAGAGGAAGGGGTAGCTTCTGTAAAAATTAACAATTTTTATGAAATTTTCGATACGCTTTATCTCGGAAACTATAGCTTAAGATGTTTTACAAAAACTAATTGGACAATAAGACCTATATTTTTGAGTAGGGGCAGGGAAAGGGTTAGCTCCCATACAAATTCACAATTTGTTTGGAACTTTGGATACGCTTTATCTCGGAAACTATAAAAGCTATCGACTTCAAATGCTTTTCAAACAGCCACTGGACAATAGGACCTAAATTTTGGGAAAAATATTTAGGGGTAGAGACAGGGAAAGGGAGCTCCCTTACAAATTAACAATTTTTATGAAATTTTTCGATACGCTCTATTTTGAAAAATAAAGGCTATCGACTGCAAATGTTCTAAAAACAGTAGTTGGACACTAAGGTTTACAATTGGGAAAAAAATTATTTTGATAGAAGCAGGGGGAGGGGAACCCCCATAAAAATTAACAACTTCTATTTGACTTTTAATACGAATTATATCGAAAACTCTCAAACTCAAACCTTCTAAATAGTATTTCTATTATACATACGAACGTTAAAATTTTGTAAGGTTTTCTATTTGAAAAACTAGGATTGGCATCAACTTCAAATCCGACACAAAATATTTTTATTATAATATTTGCAGTACAAAATAACTCGGCTAGAAATAAAGGCTGGGTATATTAAAAGACCAATGTGAAGGGTATAAAAGATTCGGCACAGCCGAATATAGCGCTCTTACTTGTTTTTTCCTTAATTTCTCGATCTTGCAATCGAAATATAAGCAATAAAATCTAATAAAAAAAAACCTTGTAAGCATACATATGTGCATGCATAAGTAGATGCAATATTTGTTTACTAATTTTAACCTTATTTACCAATTTCCAATAACTTGGTAATGTAAGATGTTTAAACTTTCAGATTTATTTTTTTTTGCGATAAAGATTTAAATTTTAATTATTTATTATTTGGTTAAATATCTTATTAACTACATTGAAGTTCAATCACTAGCTTTGGTCAAAATATTGCACTGTAATGTGTGCTCAGTTATACATATATAATTTTTGAAAACCCTTTTCAAATATTAATAATTGAATTATCTTAAACGTATGTTTTTCCACTTGGCCATTATTGCTTGTGGCCACAGAATTGTATTTTAATAGCATAGCTTACCAGAATTGCTTGAACCACCATTAGAACTATTTCCATAAATACTGTGTTGGTTACTTTGTTGATGTGCTGTTGATGGGCTACACGAGGCTCTTGTATGGGCAGCATATGGCGAGCTTAAGGACAGGGGATCATGAAACATATACGAGTAACTATCCCTCTGTTGTAGACATGGCGATGGCATTGCGCTCAACGTTGACGTCATTGAGCTAAAATTATTTAATGAAAATAATATTAACTTATTTTTTTTCTTGTGTTTTGACCTGTTTAAAATTATTTATAAGTTTATTCTCAATTTAAATATATATTATTTATTTTAAGTTTTAACATTATATATTCAGTATTTCTAGAAAAATATTTGCAAGGAAAAATGAGTTGGGATCAGTCCTACATTTGACCTATCCACGGGCACCCCGGAAGCTGTAGGAAAGGATTTATTACAATTTCCCAAACTTTGTGCGGGGGAAGTTGAAAACGAAATGACAAACTTATATGGGGGATTTCATGTCAAGTGACCCAACTTTTTTTTTCAATTGGAAAGAAATTTGGACCAAAGTAAGTTCTTGCAGAGAGTAGCATAGACACAATTTTTTAACACGATCGGTCAAGAACTCTCTGAGCTAGAGGGGTTCAAAATTTGACGTTTTCGGCAAATAGGTGTTTTTTCTCATACATGTAGTTTGTTACCTTTTGCTTTTAACAAATTCGTCCCAAATACTTTCGATAGCTTTTTCTTCAATCTTCCAGAAAAAAATTTTTTTAAAATTAAAAAAATTTTTTTAAAATTAAAAAAAATTTTTTTTTATTTTTTTTAAAAAAATAATTAGAAAAAAATTTTTTTTTTTCCAAATATGCCCATTTTTTTTTTTTTTTTTGCTCAAAAGAAAGCTTAGGTCTTTTGCTTGAAGAACTTGGAGGTCGCTTAGTGGGATGCAAGTGGGATATCTATAAAAATAAATGTTTTGTAACTCAAGGCAGAGGTTTTCCAATTTTCGCGTATATTTTGTTTGATTTTTTTGCTATTTATGTAAAATTTTCTCTTAAGCTAAAAAAAAAATATTTTATGCTAAGAAACAAAATAATTTAACCTTTCCAACGGTATGCAAGTACCAAATAAAGTCTCATACACTCGACACTGCATTACCAACAAAATTGTAGGCCTCTGGAATAAAATCACTTTTATATGGCAATGTCTGAACACATTTTGTTAATATTTTCAATGCATACCGTCGGAAAGGTTAAATTATTTTGTTTCTTAGCATAAAATAATTTTTTTTTGCTTAAGAGATAATTTTACATATATAGGAAAAAAAATTAAAGTAGAATATACGCGAAAATTGGAAAACCTCCGCCTTGAGTTACAAAACATTTATTTTTATAGATATCCCACTCGCATCCCACTAAGCGACCTCCAAGTTCTTCAAGCAAAAGACCTAAGCTTTCTTTTGAGCAAAAAAAAAAAAAAAAAAAAAAAATGGGCATATTTGACAAAAAAAAATTTTTTTCTAATCTATTATATAAAGAAGGGGTGTGTGTGTATGTATGTATGTATGTTTGTATTTTATAGCTGGCCACACCAGTGGACCGATTTTTTTGAAATTTTTACAGGGAGTTATCTCAAGTCTGGAAGGAACAATAGGCTACTTTTTTTTTAAAAACTATTGCTGCCACGCCCACAATACGCCCATTTGTGTGGGAAGGTTAGGTTATGAATGGCCTAACAAAATTACCTAAGGCCATATTGATCAAACGCGTAGAGCTAAATACATGAAATTTATAACACGTGTTAAGCTCTACATGTTTGTTTAAATGCACATGAATTTTTAAACATTGGGCCCGTAAAGGGATAAAAAGGGGACAAAAAGGGAAAAATCTGTAACCTACTATCTTTTGATGTATATAAGATAGAAACAAAATTTAAAAGTTTTAGCGTTTTCCTTAAGAAATAAACAGACAGGTATCTGGAGTTTTTTTTTAAAATGTTGGTCCGAAAGGGCGAAAAAAGGGGTTAAAATTGTATTTTGGTACTTTTTGGCACCTTTTTGTTACTTTTAAACCAATAAGGATAGAAAAATTTTTCAAATTGCGTTCGATAGGTTTTACAAAAATATGATTACGCTGTTCGTACTTTTTTCAAATTTCGGGCCCAAAGGGTAAAAAAAGGGTTAAAAATATATTTTGATTTTTTTATTCGTTTTTTGTAACTTTTAAACCAATAACGATAGGAACATTATTCAAATTAAGTGTAACAGGCCTAAAAAATATGAGTACGTTTTTAGATACTTTTTTAATTATTAAATCCTAAGGGCAAGAAAGGGTTAAAATTAGGTTTTAGTACTTTTTGTAACTTTAAAATCAAATAAGATAGAAACATAATTTAAATTCCTCTTCCAGACCGATTTTTGGAAATTAGTTCGCACATAAGCGGCTTTTAAAGTTAAAATTTTGAAGGTAAAAAAGTGGGCGGTGCCACGCCCATAAAAGTTAAACTTATTATGCTGGTACTTTTATTGCACTGATTTTTTAAAAATGGCACACATATAGAAGGCCTCTAATTCCGAAATTTTAAAGGACAAAAATGGAGGATTGCAGCGCCCACAAAAATGTAAGTTTTCATACTGGTTCTTCTATTGTTGCAATTTTTATGAAGCTCAAAAATAGACCGATAATATTTATTTTCGGTACAAAAATGGGTGGCATAAAGATAGACAAACGTGCAAAATAATTTGAAGATAAGGCTATATTTGAGCCAGTTATAGCCTAAAACGCTTAATCCGGGAGGACATTTGTACGGGAGCTCTGTCGAAAAATTAACTGATCATCACCACAAACAACATGCTTTTTTCTTATACCAAAAAACTTATCTGTTCCAAATTTCATCGAAATATCTGCAAAAATTCGGTCTCTACTTTATTTACAAGAATACATTAATAAGGCTGAATTCTAAAACGCAGTTTGCCTTGCATTAAAAATTTTCAACTTCTTCCCTTTTTCACTCTTTACAATTTGGACAACGTTTTTTGCTTCCAGGACATTAATATAACTGTAAGCACTCATTTGGAAGTAGAAGATATTACCAGAAACATCATCTTTGCTTTCAGGAAAAACTTGAAATTTCGTGATGCAAGGCAAACTGCGTTTTGGAATTCAACCTAACTCCCAGCCGGACGGATGGACTGACAGGTTTTAATCGACTCAGAAAGTGATTCTGTGTCGATCGGTATAATTGGAGGTGGGTCTCAGACCTTTTTCTTTGGTGAGGCACAAAAATTTGCACAAAAGCGTAATAAAATTTGAATTTAACAATATAAGAGAAGTTTGAACTTCTTTTGAAAAATATTTGATATGTGATCCCTGTATCTATCTATTATATAAAGAAGGGGTGTGTGTGTATGTATGTATGTATGTTTGTATTTTATAGCTGGCCACACCAGTGGACCGCTTTTTTTGAAATTTTTACAGGGAGTTATCTCAAGTCTGGAAGGAACAATAGGCTACTTTTTTTTTAAAAACTATTGCTGCCACGCCCACAATACGCCCATTTGTGTGGGAAGGTTAGGTTATGAATGGCCTAACAAAATTACCTAAGGTCATATTGATCAAACGCGTAGAGCTAAATACATGAAATTTATAACACGTGTTAAGCTCTACATGTTTGTTTAAATGCACATGAATTTTTAAACATTGGGCCCGTAAAGGGATAAAAAGGGGACAAAAAGGGAAAAATCTGTAACCTACTATCTTTTGATGTATATAAGATAGAAACAAAATTTAAAAGTTTTAGCGTTTTCCTTAAGAAATAAACAGACAGGTATCTGGAGTTTTTTTTTTAAATGTTGGTCCGAAAGGGCGAAAAAAGGGGTTAAAATTATATTTTGGTACTTTTTGGTACTTTTTTGTTACTTTTAAACCAATAAGGATAGAAAAATTTTTCAAATTGCGTTCAATAGGTTTTACAAAAATATGATTACGCTGTTCGTACTTTTTTCAAATTTCGGGCCCAAAGGGTAAAAAAAGGGTTAAAAATATATTTTGATTTTTTTATTCGTTTTTTGTAACTTTTAAACCAATAACGATAGGAACATTATTCAAATTAAGTGTAACAGGCCTAAAAAATATGAGTACGTTTTTAGATACTTTTTTAATTATTAAATCCTAAGGGCAAGAAAGGGTTAAAATTAGGTTTTAGTACTTTTTGTAACTTTAAAATCAAATAAGATAGAAACATAATTTAAATTCCTCTTCCAGACCGATTTTTGGAAATTAGTTCGCACATAAGCGGCTTTTAAAGTTAAAATTTTGAAGGTAAAAAAGTGGGCGGTGCCACGCCCATAAAAGTTAAACTTATTATGCTGGTACTTTTATTGCACTGATTTTTTAAAAATGGCACACATATAGAAGGCCTCTAATTCCGAAATTTTAAAGGACAAAAATGGAGGATTGCAGCGCCCACAAAAATGTAAGTTTTCATACTGGTTCTTCTATTGTTGCAATTTTTATGAAGCTCAAAAATAGACCGATAATATTTATTTTCGGTACAAAAATGGGTGGCATAAAGATAGACAAACGTGCAAAATAATTTGAAGATAAGGCTATATTTGAGCCAGTTATAGCCTAAAACGCTTAATCCGGGAGGACATTTGTACGGGAGCTCTGTCGAAAAATTAACTGATCATCACCACAAACAACATGCTTTTTTCTTATACCAAAAAACTTATCTGTTCCAAATTTCATCGAAATATCTGCAAAAATTCGGTCTCTACTTTATTTACAAGAATACATTAATAAGGCTGAATTCTAAAACGCAGTTTGCCTTGCATTAAAAATTTTCAACTTCTTCCCTTTTTCACTCTTTACAATTTGGACAACGTTTTTTGCTTCCAGGACATTAATATAACTGTAAGCACTCATTTGGAAGTAGAAGATATTACCAGAAACATCATCTTTGCTTTCAGGAAAAACTTGAAATTTCGTGATGCAAAGCAAACTGCGTTTTGGAATTCAACCTAACTCCCAGCCGGACGGATGGACTGACAGGTTTTAATCGACTCAGAAAGTGATTCTGTGTCGATCGGTATAATTGGAGGTGGGTCTCAGACCTTTTTCTTTGGTGAGGCACAAAAATTTGCACAAAAGCGTAATAAAATTTGAATTTAACAATATAAGAGAAGTTTGAACTTCTTTTGAAAAATATTTGATATGTGATCCCTGTATCTATCTATTATATAAAGAAGGGGTGTGTGTGTATGTATGTATGTATGTTTGTATTTTATAGCTGGCCACACCAGTGGATCGATTTTTGTGAAATTTTTACAGGGAGTTATCTTAAGTCTAAAAGGAACAATAGGCTACTTTTTTTTTAAAACTATTGCTGCCACGCCCACAATACGCCCATTTGTGTGGGAAGGTTAGGTTATTAATGGCCTAACAAAATTACCCAAGGCCATATTGATCAAACGCGTAGAGCTAAATACATGAAATTTATAACACGTGTTGAGCTTTACATGTTTGTTTAAATGCACATGAATTTTTAAACATTGGGCCCGTAAAGGGATAAAAAGGGGACAAAAAGGGAAAAATCTGTAACCTACTATCTTTTGATGTATATAAGATAGAAACAAAATTTAAAAAGTTAAGCGTTTTCCTTAAGAAATAAACAGACAGGTATCTGGAGTTTTTTTTTAAATTTTGGTCCGAAAGGGCGAAAAAAGGGGTTAAAATTATATTTTGGTACTTTTTGGTACTTTTTTGTTACTTTTAAACCAATAAAGATAGAAAAATTTTTCAAATTGCGTTCGATAGGTTTTACAAAAATATGATTACGTTTATCGTACTTTTTTTAAATTTTGGGCCCAAATGGTGAAAAAAGGGTTAAAAATATATTTTGATTTTTTTATGCGTTTTTTGTAACTTTAAACTAATAAAGATAGGAACATTATTCAAATTAAGTGTGACAGGCCTAAAAAATATGAGTACGTTTTTAGATACTTTTTTAATTATTAAATCCTAAGGGCAAGAAAGGGTTAAAATTATGTTTTAGTACTTTTTGTAACTTTAAAATCAATTAAGATAGAAACATAATTTAAATTCTTCTTCCAGACCGATTTTTGGAAATTAGTTCGCACATAAGCGGCTTTTAAAGTTACATAAAAGTTAAACTTATTATGCTGGTACTTTTATTGCACCGATTTTTTAAAATTGGCACACATATAGAAGGCCTCTAATTCCGAAATTTTAACGGACAAAAATTGAGGATTGCAGCGCCCACAAAAATGTAAGTTTTCATACTGGTTCTTCTATTTTTGCGATTTTTATGAAGCTCAGAAATAGACCGATAATGTTTATTTTCGGTACAAAAATTGGTGGCATAAAGATAGACAAACGTGCAAAGTTATGTGAAGATAAGGCCATATTTGAGCCAGTTATAGCCCAAAACGGTTAATCCGGGAGGACATTTGTATGGGAGCTCTGTCGAAAAATTAACTGATCATCACCACAAACAACATGCTTTTTTCTTATGCCAAAAAACTTATCTGTTCCAAATTTCATCGAAATATCTGCAAAAATGCGGTCTCTACTTTGTTTACAAGAATACATATATTAACGCTGAATTCCAAAACGCAGTTTGCTTTGCATCACAAAATTTCAAGTTTTTCCTGAAAGCAAAGATGAGGTTTTTGATAATATCTTTTTCTTCCAAATGAGTGTTTGCAGCTTTATTAATGCCCTGGAAGCAAAAAACGTTGTCAAAATTGTAGGGAGTGTATAAGGGAACAAGTTGAAAATTTGTAATGCAAAGCAAACTGCGTTTTGGAATTCAGCCTAACTCCCAGCCGGACGGATGGACTGACAGGTTTTAATCGACTCAGGAAGTTATTCTGTGTCGATCGGTATAATTGGAGGTGGGTCTCAGACCTTTTTCTTTGGTGAGGCACAAAAATTTGCACAAAAGCATAATAAAATTTGAATTTAACAATATAAGAGAAGTTTGAACTTCTTTTGAAAAATATTTGATATGTGATCCCTGTATCTATCTATTATATAAAGAAGGGGTGTGTGTGTATGTATGTATGTATGTTTGTATTTTATAGCTGGCCACACCAGTGGATCGATTTTTGTGAAATTTTTACAGGGAGTTATCTTAAGTCTAAAAGGAACAATAGGCTACTTTTTTTTTTAAAACTGTTGCTGCCACGCCCACAATACGCCCATTTGTGTGGGAAGGTTAGGTTATTAATGGCCTAACAAAATTACCCAAGGCCATATTGATCAAACGCGTAGAGCTAAATACATGAAATTTATAACACGTGTTGAGCTTTACATGTTTGTTTAAATGCACATGAATTTTTAAACATTGGGCCCGTAAAGGGATAAAAAGGGGACAAAAAGGGAAAAATCTGTAACCTACTATCTTTTGATGTATATAAGATAGAAACAAAATTTAAAAAGTTAAGCGTTTTCCTTAAGAAATAAACAGACAGGTATCTGGAGTTTTTTTTTAAATTTTGGTCCGAAAGGGCGAAAAAAGGGGTTAAAATTATATTTTGGTACTTTTTGGTACTTTTTTGTTACTTTTAAACCAATAAAGATAGAAAAATTTTTTAAATTGCGTTCGATAGGTTTTACAAAAATATGATTACGTTTATCGTACTTTTTTTAAATTTTGGGCCCAAATGGTGAAAAAAGGGTTAAAAATATATTTTGATTTTTTTATGCGTTTTTTGTAACTTTAAACTAATAAAGATAGGAACATTATTCAAATTAAGTGTGACAGGCCTAAAAAATATGAGTACGTTTTTAGATACTTTTTTAATTATTAAATCCTAAGGGCAAGAAAGGGTTAAAATTATGTTTTAGTACTTTTTGTAACTTTAAAATCAATTAAGATAGAAACATAATTTAAATTCTTCTTCCAGACCGATTTTTGGAAATTAGTTCGCACATAAGCGGCTTTTAAAGTTAAAATTTTAAAGGTAAAAAAGTGGGCGGTGCCACGCCCATAAAAGTTAAACTTATTATGCTGGTACTTTTATTGCACCGATTTTTTAAAATTGGCACACATATAGAAGGCCTCTAATTCCGAAATTTTAACGGACAAGAATTGAGGATTGCAGCGCCCACAAAAATGTAAGTTTTCATACTGGTTCTTCTATTTTTGCGACTTTTATTAAGCTCAAAAATAGACCGATAATGTTTATTTTCGGTACAAAAATTGGTGGCATAAAGATAGACAAACGTGCAAAATTATGTGAAGATAAGGCCATATTTAAGCCAGTTATAGCCCAAAACGGTTAATCCGGGAGGACATTTGTATGGGAGCTCTGTCGAAAAATTAACTGATCATCACCACAAACAACATGCTTTTTTCTTATGCCAAAAAACTTATCTGTTCCAAATTTCATCGAAATATCTGCAAAAATGCGGTCTCTACTTTGTTTACAAGAATACATATATTAACGCTGAATTCCAAAACGCAGTTTGCTTTGCATCACAAAATTTTAAGTTTTTCCTGAAAGCAAAGATGAGGTTTTTGATAATATCTTTTTCTTCCAAATGAGTGTTTGCAGCTATATTAATGCCCTGGAAGCAAAAAACGTTGTCAAAATTGTAGGGAGTGTATAAGGGAAGAAGTTGAAAATTTGTAATGCAAAGCAAACTGCGTTTTGGAATTCAGCCTAACTCCCAGCCGGACGGATGGACTGACAGGTTTTAATCGACTCAGGAAGTTATTCTGTGTCGATCGGTATAATTGGAGGTAAGTTTCAGACCTTTTTCTTTGGTGAGGCACAAAAATTTGCACAAAAGCATAATAAAATTTGAATTTAACAATATAAGAGAAGTTTGAACTTCTTTTGAAAAATATTTGATATGTGATCCCTGTATCTATCTATTATATAAAGAAGGGGTGTGTGTGTATGTATGTATGTATGTTTGTATTTTATAGCTGGCCACACCAGTGGATCGATTTTTGTGAAATTTTTACAGGGAGTTATCTTAAGTCTAAAAGGAACAATAGGCTACTTTTTTTTTAAAACTATTGCTGCCACGCCCACAATACGCCCATTTGTGTGGGAAGGTTAGGTTATTAATGGCCTAACAAAATTACCCAAGGCCATATTGATCAAACGCGTAGAGCTAAATACATGAAATTTATAACACGTGTTGAGCTTTACATGTTTGTTTAAATGCACATGAATTTTTAAACATTGGGCCCGTAAAGGGATAAAAAGGGGACAAAAAGGGAAAAATCTGTAACCTACTATCTTTTGATGTATGTATATAAGATAGAAACAAAATTTAAAAAGTTAAGCGTTTTCCTTAAGAAATAAACAGACAGGTATCTGGAGTTTTTTTTTAAATTTTGGTCCGAAAGGGCGAAAAAAGGGGTTAAAATTATATTTTGGTACTTTTTGGTACTTTTTTGTTACTTTTAAACCAATAAAGATAGAAAAATTTTTCAAATTGCGTTCGATAGGTTTTACAAAAATATGATTACGTTTATCGTACTTTTTTTAAATTTTGGGCCCAAATGGTGAAAAAAGGGTTAAAAATATATTTTGATTTTTTTATGCGTTTTTTGTAACTTTAAACTAATAAAGATAGGAACATTATTCAAATTAAGTGTGACAGGCCTAAAAAATATGAGTACGTTTTTAGATACTTTTTTAATTATTAAATCCTAAGGGCAAGAAAGGGTTAAAATTATGTTTTAGTACTTTTTGTAACTTTAAAATCAATTAAGATAGAAACATAATTTAAATTCTTCTTCCAGACCGATTTTTGGAAATTAGTTCGCACATAAGCGGCTTTTAAAGTTAAAATTTTAAAGGTAAAAAAGTGGGCGGTGCCACGCCCATAAAAGTTAAACTTATTATGCTGGTACTTTTATTGCACCGATTTTTTAAAATTGGCACACATATAGAAGGCCTCTAATTCCGAAATTTTAACGGACAAAAATTGAGGATTGCAGCGCCCACAAAAATGTAAGTTTTCATACTGGTTCTTCTATTTTTGCGATTTTTATGAAGCTCAAAAATAGACCGATAATGTTTATTTTCGGTACAAAAATTGGTGGCATAAAGATAGACAAACGTGCAAAATTATGTGAAGATAAGGCCATATTTGAGCCAGTTATAGCCCAAAACGGTTAATCCGGGAGGACATTTGTATGGGAGCTCTGTCGAAAAATTAACTGATCATCACCACAAACAACATGCTTTTTTCTTATGCCAAAAAACTTATCTGTTCCAAATTTCATCGAAATATCTGCAAAAATGCGGTCTCTACTTTGTTTACAAGAATACATATATTAACGCTGAATTCCAAAACGCAGTTTGTTTTGCATCACAAAATTTCAAGTTTTTCCTGAAAGCAAAGATGAGGTTTTTGATAATATCTTTTTCTTCCAAATGAGTGTTTGCAGCTATATTAATGCCCTGGAAGCAAAAAACGTTGTCAAAATTGTAGGGAGTGTATAAGGGAAGAAGTTGAAAATTTGTAATGCAAAGCAAACTGCGTTTTGGAATTCAGCCTAACTCCCAGCCGGACGGATGGACTGACAGGTTTTAATCGACTCAGGAAGTTATTCTGTGTCGATCGGTATAATTGGAGGTGGGTCTCAGACCTTTTTCTTTGGTGAGGCACAAAAATTTGCACAAAAGCATAATAATATTTGAATTTAACAATATAAGAGAAGTTTGAACTTCTTTTGAAAAATATTTGATATGTGATCCCTGTATCTATATTATATAAAGAAAGGTTGTATGTATGTTTGTATGTATGTATGTATGTATGTATGTATGTATGTATGTATGTATGTATGTATGTATGTATGTATGTATGTATGTATGTATGTATGTATGTATGTATGTTATATGTATGTATGTATGTACATATGTATGTATGTTTGTAATTTATAGCTGTCCACACCAGTGGATCGATTTTTTTGAAATTTTTACAGCGAGTTACTTAAAGTCTGGAAGTAAGGGGCTAAGATTATATATAGAAGTTTATAAATAATTTTTGCTTATTAAAACTTTCTGAATATCCAAAACTGTAAGCCTGGTAAATTTCCAATTTTTATGAGCTAAGTAAATAGTAGGGCTGACTTATTATTTATTACAACTTATGTGGGGCAACCAATAAATTTAAAAAAATATAAATTCTTTTGTGTTAACATATTTGAATAATTTTACTATGATTGGGGTAGCGAAGCACACCGGGGCTTAGCTAGTATTATATAAAGAAAGGTTGTATGTATGTATGTATGTATGTATGTATGTATGTATGTATGTATGTATGTATGTATGTATGTATGTATGTATGTATGTATGTATGTATGTATGTATGTATGTATGTATGTATGTATGTATGTATGTATGTATGTATGTAAGTATGTATGTATGTATGTATGTATGTATGTATGTATGTATATATGTATGCATGTATGTATGTATGTATGTATGTATGTATGTAAATACATATGTATGTATGTTTGTAATTTATAGCTGTCAACACCAGTGGATCGATTTTTTTGAAATTTTTACAGCGAGTTACTTAAAGTCTGGAAGTAAGGGGCTAAGATTATATATAGAAGTTTATAAATAATTTTTGCTTATTAAAACTTTCTGAATATCCAAAACTGTAAGCCTGGTAAATTTCCAATTTTTATGAGCTAAGTAAATAGTATGGCTGACTTATTATTTATTTCAACTTATGTGGGGCAACCAATAAATTTAAAATAATATAAATTCTTTTGTGTTAACATATTTGAATAATGTTACTATGATTGGGGTAGCGAAGCACACCGGGGCTTAGCTAGTTATTTTATAAAAAAAAATAAAAAAAAATTTTTTTTTTAATTTTAAAAATATTTTTTTCTGGAAGATTGAAGAAAAAGCTATCGAAAGTATTTGGGACGAATTTGTTAAAAGCAAAAAGTAACAAACTACACGTATTAGAAAAAACACCTATTTGCCGAAAACGTCAAATTTTGAACCCCTCTAGCTCAGAGAGTTCTTTACCGATCGTGTTAAAAAATTGTGTCTATGCTACTCTATGCAAGAACTTACTTTGGTCCAAATTTCTTTCCAATCGAAAGACATCGGTTTTAAAAGTTGGGTCACTTGACATGAAATCCCCCATATATATACTTTTATATATAAACTATCAAATCTGCAAACAAAATAAAACATTCTCTTTTGTTGACAGTTGTTTATTAAAAATGCACGAAACAATAACAATGAATATATTAAACCATTACAGACATATAATTATACAGGTATGCCCAACTTTAGAATGGAAATAATGTCCGTTATCATTGTTGTCATAAACATTAATTCAATCAAAGTTAGGGAACAACATTCATATATATCTTATATATAAAAGAACAATTTTTTTTGTTAGTGACACCGCTTATAACCCAAGAACGGCTGAACCGATTTTAATGAAACTTGAAAAAAAGACATACCCGATATCTGGGAATGCGTTTTAGGCTAATTTGTTTTGAAAATTCCAACTGGGCGTGGCACCTCCCATACAAATTGAACAGTCTTTTTCACTTAGCTCAATACCTATTATAGGTGAAGTCTCCAAATTTGGTACAGCTAAATTATTTATTGATGTGCATAATTCAGCCTTGTATGGGCGGGAAAAAATAAATGGGCGTGGCACCTCCCATACAACAAAAATAGTTTTTTGTATATATCTCAATAACTGTAATAGCTGAAGTCTCCAAACTTCGTACGGATGTTCATAGTGTTAATATGCATAACTAAACTTTGTATGGGCGGGAAGAAACAAATGGGCGTGGCACCTCCCATACAACAAAAATAGTTTTTTGTATATATCCCAACGACTGTAATAGCTGAAGTCTCCAAACTTCGTACGGATGTTTATAGTGCCAATATGCGTAATTGTGCTCTGTATGGGTCGGAAGAAATAAATGGGTGTGGCCCCTCCCATACAACGAAAATAGATTTTTGTATATATCCCAACAACTGTAATAGCTGAAGTCTCCAAACTTCGTACGGTTGTTCATAGTATTAATATGCATAACTAAACTTTGTATGGGCGGGAAGAAACGAATGGGCGTGGCACCTGCCACACAACAAAAATAGTTGTTTGTATATATCCCAACAACTGTAATAGCTGAAGTCTCCAAACTTCGTACGGATGTTTATAGTGCTAATATGCTAATTGTGCTTTGTATGGGCGGGAAAAAAGAAATGGGCGTCGCATCACCCATACAACGAAAATAGTTTTTTTATATATCTCAATAACTGTAACAGTTGAACTCTCAAAACTTTGTAAAGATGTTTATAATGGTAATATGCATAGTTCAGCTGTGTATGGGTTAAATTCTCCAAATTTTGTGTAGGTGTTTACAATGTTGATGTTTACAATTAAGCTGAGTTTGGGCGTGGCACCTCCATTACAAGAAAAAATGTTTACATATATATGTCAATAATTGTAACAGCTGAAATCTCCAAATTTACTAGTAGTATTTGTTATGCTAATATGCATAACTAAGATGAGTATAGGCAGGAAGTGAGTTATGGGTGTGGAACCTCTAATAGCATGGAAATATTAATATGTGTATCTCATTAACTGTGACAGCTAAGGTCTCCAAGCTTTGTGGTGTGTCACCTCCCTCCCGTACAATTGGATTTTTTTTTACATGTACTTCAATAATTCTTATAGCTATAGTCTTAAAATTTGCTATGGATGTTTATGTTTGCTAATATACATAATTGAGGTGAGTATACTTAGGAGAAAAGGGAATAATGGGCATGGCATCTCCCATACAACAAGTCTCAATAACTGTAAAAAACTACAAAAAACGTGTTCATATTTTTCTTAAACCAGTTGAACGCAATTTAAATTATTAGTTTAAAAGTAACAGAAATAACCTAAATATTACCAATAAAATGTTTATCCCTTTTTACCCCTTAGGTCAAGAACTACATGATGTTTTACATACATGATTCATGAACCGTGTGGCATCATCAACCCCCAATCTCCGTGCATGGTCGACGGCAAGTGTTCCAAACATTATCCACGAATATTGACGGCGGAAACTATCACTGGCAATGATCGTTATCCACTGTATCGGCGTTGATCGCCCAATGAGAACGATCAAACTATTACAAAAAAGTAAAAGGAAACGATTTTATGGTTGACAACAGGTGGACTGTGCCATATTCGCCACTTCTTTCCAAATCATTTAAGACAGATTGCAATGTTGAATATTCTAATTCAGTGAAGTCGATCAAGTACATCTGCAAATATGTATGTCACGAAAGGCAGCGATATGGCTGTTTTTAGCATCCAAACCTCCAATGGCAACGATGAAATTACGCGTCATTAAGTTGGGCGATATGCGCACTCAGGCGGTTTGGCGTATATTCTCATTCCATATTCACGAATGTCATCCCACTGTTGCACATTTAGCAGTGCATCTGGAGAATAGACAACGAGTACATTTCATTGCGGCAAATATTGTTCAACGAGCTGAAATATCCCTAGCGACAACATTGACAAGTTTCTTTGCTGTTTGTCAAAGCGATTCGTTTGCACAAACTTTACTTTACTCGGAGATGCCACGGTATTATACTTGGAACGCTTCTTAAAAAAAATTTTTACGTCGAAAGAAAGGCACTATGGTTCCTGGGCATCCGGATGTGCGTTCAAGTGATGCTCTTGGCCGGATTTATACAGTTCATCCGAAGAGTGATGAATGCTTTTATTTGCGGTTGTTGCTGGTGAATGTTCGTGGTCCAACATTATTTGCAGCATTTCGTATTGTTAATGGTATTGTCTGCCCAACATTTCGTGCTGCATGTCAAGAACTCAATTTGCTTGAAAACGATACTCATTGGAATACAACAATTGCTGAGGTATATACGAACATTATTTGCTATTGTCATTATTTGCTATTGACATGCTTCCCGTCAAGGCCAAGTCACCTGTGGAACAAATACAAGGACAATGTGTCATTTTATATCAATATCGTGTCAGCTCGAGAAATTCAAATCTTGAAGTCAATGCGAAGATGCATAACCTTATTTACCTTATTATGAGAACTTAAATTTTGGTCTGGTACTGACTGGACTAATAAAAATTACATAATTTTAAGATTTGAATACATATTGTTAGTTCGCATTAGCGAAGATTCAATAATAATAATATGGAGAAAAAAAGATGCGTAACCGGGCCTTGCTCTTAATTGAAGACATATGTTACCTTTTTTGCGGCAGTTTGTTAGTCAGGTTAGGACTGCCAGCACCAGAACATGAAACTAATGAGCTACTAAATAGAGAATTGAAGCGTCAACGTGAATACGATCGACATGAGTTAAACCAATTAGTTCAACCCAACGTTTCCCTCTTAAAACTCCAACAGAAGGAAGTCTATAATATAATATTGAAGGCAATTGATGATGGAAATGACTGTTTTTTTCTTGGATGCCCCCGGTGGAACTGGGAAGACATTCGTCATGTCATTGATTTTAGCCACTGTTTGTGCGAGATCCAACATTGCTGTTACGCTAGCTTCATCTGAAATATTGGCCACGTTGCAAAAAGGACGCCGCACAGCTCACTCAGCGTTAAAATTGCTATTAAACCTTTAAAATATAGAGCAACCGACATGTTACATATCGAAAAACTCCGCCATGTCCAAAGTTTTAGTAGCGTGTAAAATCATTATCTGGGGCGAATGCACAATGGCACACAAACGCGCAATAGAAGCTCTTAAAAGAACACTAAAAGATCTGCACCTCTACAATGATTTTACTGCCTGGTGATTTCCGACAAACACTACCAGTCATTACAAGATCGACGGCTGCTGATCGAATAAGTGCTTGCGTTAAATCCTCAATTCTGTGGTGTTTTACAAAGATACTGCAGTTGACAGAAAACATGAGAGTTAGCTTGCTCAACGATTTATCAGCTCAAGATTTCTCCAACCAGTTTTTGACTATCGGTAATGGCCGTATTCCTGTCTACGAATCAAACGGATTGATTTTGTTTCCTCAAAATCTTTGTACTTTTGTATCGTCAAAAGAAGAGCTCATCCAGTAAGTATTCCCCAACATAATTGCTAACGGGAAAAATTATGACTGGTTGAGTGAACGGGAAATTTTAGCAGCTAAAAATATAGATACGGATGATTTAAACTATATAGTTGAGAATCAAATGGTTAGTACTCTGCATTCTTTTAAATCTATTGATTGTGTAACAAGCGAAGATGAAGCCACCAACTATTCAACTAAAGTTTTAAATTCCTTGGATGTGCCTGGCTTACCACCGCACAACTTACAACTGAAGGTTGGCTCTGTAGTTATTGTGCTTCGAAATTTAAACCAACCAAAACTTTGCAATGAAACGCGTTTGGTAATAACAAAAATGATAGTGCATGTTATTAACGCAATTATACTTAGAGGAAAATTAAAAGGTGAAAAAGTACTCATACCGAAAATTCCGATGATACCAACCGATATGCCTTTTGAGTTTAAGCAAATTCTATTTCCTATTCGTCTTGCATTCGCAATGACGATTTACAAATCACAAGGTCCTAATACAAAAAACACACGTGTAGGCAAACCATCTGCAAGTACAGCCTGATAACAAAACGAAAAATGTCATATATCACAAGGTACTGCACTGAATTGAATTAACCTAAACATAACCCATGCACGAAAATACATAGCTTCCTTAACAGCTTTTACCTGAAACGCCTTATTTTTGTAATCTTTTTGAATTTTTGTTTTCCTTATAAATATATTCCTATAAACTATTTAACTAAATAAGCTTTGTAATCTTTTTAAAAAATACATATATTCAATAATTGTAAGGTGGTACGAAGTTCACCGGGTCAGCTAGTATTTAATAAAGCAAATAGCAAACAGATCATAAGGTTTAAAACCTTTATCCCTGGCTTGGATTGTTTGTTATATATCATTTAAAATCATCTATTTGATTAATAGCCTTTTTACATTTACGTACATTTTGCATGAACGTATGGAATATGTTGAAAATGAAAAACGTGTGTTTACATTTGTAATATCTTTCATATTTCATTCGTCAATTTTTAATGTATTTAAAACGTCAAGTTATGAATGATAAAATAATGAAAAAATTTTTTTAACTGAATTTTCATTGCCGCAATTATTGAAAACTGAATAAAATAAGTTTAAATAAAATAAAAATTTTATTTAAACATAAGTACATTAATAGTTTAATTTTCTGCCTTTGCGAAACGTATAAAATGTATATATGTATTTTTGTGTGTATGTATATTTTCATTTCTATTGACAAAAAACTTCTGCACACACACATACATAAATAGTTCTAATTGTTTACAAGACGTAATTGTGTATATAAGGTAGTGTTAAGATAACAAACCAATACTAATTTTTCAACGTTGGCAACCGTTACCGATACCGTTTAAATACCGTTTAAATTTGGTTACCGGTATTGAAACCGATACCGAAATATGTAGTTTGTTTCGCAAAAGTACCGGTATCAAAATACCGTTTCCTTTGATACCGTTATTACGATTATATGCTTTGGTAATAAAAATCCAAAAACGCTTGGTTTACATGCACAATTGGACTTCAGAAAGTGAAAAACAATTTTTCATACAATTTACTGGAGGAAAAAAATGATGGAAAAAATTCTTTTTGAGAATGAAACCTTTCTAGGTGCGCTGTTCTTGAATCCACATTGGAATATTGTTCTTAAGGGTATATAAGTTGAACGGGCAATTGATCATATTGTTAAAGTAAGTGTCAGAATGAACACCATATCTCAAAACTTTAACATAGCATCTGATGATGATGCAAACTGCAGCTCGAGTACATCATCCGACTGTGTAAAAGCAGTTCTCGAAAGTATGGAAAAAAATTCCTCTTTAACCGCAAACAATGGCAAATTACGTGAGTTGCTAAATGCTTTTAGAAATGAAAAACGTCTACAAAGGCACATTAATGTTCTTAATTGGTGGAAAGAACAAAGTAAAACTAAGCCAGATTTATATGCTATAGCAAAAGTTGTGTTAGCTGTACCAGGTACACAAGTTAGTGTAAAAAGATAATTTTCGGGGGTTACATAAGGATAGTTTAAATGCAGTCATTGTGATCCAACGCGGAGCTGTTTTAATCAACCATATATTGCGTTTCTTATTATTTTCATATGCATCTAAAAAAGTAAATGCTTTCTAAATATCCCAAACAGTAAATTTAAATGTATTTTTCAAGGCTATAAATTATTAATTAAATTTTCATTAAAATTTTTTTTCAAAAAACTAACTTTGATTTAGAAGCTGAAAAAAATGTTTTTGATATAATATTTTTTAAACATTTTACCTTAAAAAAGTACAAAGTATTTACCAGGTTACACTAGTACAGGTAGTATCAAGTTGAATTTAAAAGTTCGCCCTCTGCATTTCCTTTTTGTGTTTGAAAAAATAAATGTCAAAAAATTTAAATTTTAATACAAAATCAATTCATTTGTTATTCACTTTCTAAAATATTTTTAGTCAGCTAGGTTCATAATATAACCTGTATAAGTGTACTCTGGTATTCAAATATTTTTATGAATACTGATTTTTCATTTATTTTAAAAATATTTTTTTATTGTTCAAATGTTTTATGTTTGAAATTTTATTTTATGATCCCCTTAGTTTTTAAAAATGTTTTTTAACAATGTACCTATTTCTACAAGTCAGCAATTTATTTTTTTTATTAGCCTAATAAAAAGATAACATATAAATAAAAACTTAACTATGTTTTTGAATTGAATATAATTTTTTTTTTGTAAATACTATTAAGTAAAGAGTCTATACCGATACTGATATATTCAAAATACCGATATCGAAATTAAAGAATTAATACCGTTACCGATGCTAATATAATCAAAATACCGATACCGAAATGACAAATTTTTTAATACCGTTACCGATACCGTTATTCGTTTCGGTTTCCAACCTTGCTTTTTTCTTCAATGTTTTAGGCTTTTTATGTCAAAAGCTTGTTTTTGAAATGTCGTTTTTGTTGTAGAAATAAGCTCACTTGATAAAAACATGCTTTTATTGTATACATTGTTGTTTTTATTCAACTTCGTTCACCAGTGATGACACCAAAATAATCGAAAAATGATAAGTGAAACTAAATGATTTAGGAATATATTTTAAAGATGACGGAAAATGCTGACACACAAACCTGTATTCTTCATATAGAAAGATGATAACATATTTGAAAATTAATAAAGATGTAAGTGTAAAAAGGCTATTAGTGAAAGATAGTTTTTTGTGTTCATACAAAAAGAAATTCACTAGCGAAGTTTAGTCAATACACACAAAAAAAGACAAGAATTAAAATCAATAAAGCAATATCATCAAAATAAATGTTGGAATTCAAACAACTTTTCTTATAAATTCAGTAAAATTTTCGATAATGCTGCAAAATTCGAAATAGCCCTTAATAAAATGAAGTTGATAAACGAATTTTTCAGTAACTGAATATTTTTAAGAAACAAATGTGTACTAGAAACAAAAAAATTACACCAATTGAAATCAATATAGCAATGTCGTTAAAAAAAATTAATTTCAACGACATTCCTTATTGATTCAATAAAATTTTTATTAATACTGGTTTGACAAAACTCTTTAAGGTTTTTTGTTTCTTTATAGTAGTTCCCAATAAGTTTATTGAGCTTGTTATATAAATGCAGTAAAAAATGAGACTTTTGAAAAATTGCATTTAGTTTACAGATGATTTGCTGTAAGAACAAACAAAATGCATATGGATAAACTTAAATATACAAAAAACCCTAAAAAATCCAACAACAATTTGTTTTATTTTTTTTAATAAAAAATAGATTAGATTTAGTAAAAAAATTTATCGCTTTTTTTTTAAATTTTCGATTAAAAATTTTTTGTTTTAAGAATAAGTATTTTAAAAAAAGTGCATATATATAAAAAAAAAGTTATATATTTTCAATAAATGGTTTATTAAAATCCAATCAGATACAAATAAAATAACAGTTTTGTTACAATTATATTCCTTATAAAGAAAAAAAATTATATTATTTTGCAACTTTAATCATCAATTTTACAAAAAGGCTTCATTCATTCATTACAGGAAATTAAAAAAAAATATTTGGATGCCGGGAATTTTGTTATTGAAAATTAAACCCATTTTTTTCCGTGTAGACTCAAAAATATTTTTGCGACTCCATAAAGTATTTATTTTCTTGGTCCTTATAGATAGGGAAGCCGATTAAGCGATGTCCGTCTGATCATCTGTCCGTGTTATGGTTAAAATCACCTTTTTGAAGCCCCCGTAGCTACATATGTAGACCCGAAGGTGGTATCAATCTGTCAGACATTTCTGTGAGAAAATCGCTATTGAACTCCAGAAAAGTCGCCCTATAACTGACTGAGAAATAAGCAAAACCAAGCCTACCTCTGTTTATTTCTCTTAAATTTGTACATAAAAACCGCTACAACTGCACTGGAGGTGCCTGTACAAAGGTGCAATATAAGACTGACTCCCAATAATTTTTTTTCATTAACATTTTTGTAGAACATTATCATACACTACCTCCGTCCCCCTACGTGGTTTCCATATAAGGTATAATTTTTATGAAATTTTAATTCGCTTCCACAGCTTCCAGGGTGTTTCTACAATGGTCAAATGTAAGACCGACTCCTATTGGTTTTTCCTTCCAAACATTTTGATAAAACGCCCATAGCTTTCCCAATGTAGGCCTTAGAAAAAAAGGTTAGACGGACCCCCATTAGTTTCTTCTCCTTAACATATTTCTCAAACAAACTTACCTCCTATCTCCACCCCCTAGTGGGGCTCTAATACAAAGTTTTCAAAATTGTGATAAAACCCGCCTACAGCTTTCAGGGTGCCCATGGATAGGTCAAGTAGAACTGACCCTAACTTATTTTTCTTTACAAACATTTTTCTATTACATACTTACCCCCTATCTCCATGCTTTAAGGGGGTTACCGAACAAAATTTGAAAAAAGTTGGGTAAAAACCCCTACTCCTCACAACGTGAGTATATAAGATTCGGTACAACCATATATAAAGTGCTCTAACTTGTTCGTTTTAAAAAGGAGCTTTCAAATATAATATATAGTCATACAAAACACTTAATCTCGAATTTCTAAGTTTTTCTAAAAAATTCTGTGAGTAAAAACAATTGCATGGCCAGCAGTTGTTGATACAATTTTATTATGTTTCCCCATTAAATAATAAAATAGTATCCTAAATCCTGTAATATGATTTTTAAAACATAATTTACTAATAAATTTTCATTAAAATTTTTTAAATACAAAATATATTTTATTTTCTTTATACAACCCCAAAAAAATGTCTTTGTTATTTAAGTTATTAATTTGTCAAGTAAATACTGTATATGCCTTATCAGGTATATAGTAGTTGGTTAAAATATGTTATTCGTTTAGATCGCTTAATCATAACCCACCACTTACTTGTAAGTTTCAGCCATTGTTGCAATTGGTTGAGGAATTGCTGAATACATTGGATTAAAACCAGGGTTTATTGATAATCTCGATGTGATTGATTGTAAAGGCGGGCTAGAAGAATTCACGTGGCCAACTCCGGTATTGCTATTGCTATTTTGCTGTATATTAGATGCTCCGTTTGTGTTTTTTGTAGTTGCACTTGATGCTGGAGCCGTTGCTGGCGTTGAATCATTTGTTGCACTACTATTGGGATTCGGTGTATGACTAGATGTACTGTTTTCCACTAATGATGTTGTATTGTTGACGCTGCTTAAAACTGAGCTGTTACCGCTCGTTCTACTGCTGTGACCGGTATCATCAGACAAACGCTGTTCAGTTCTTAATTTTTCTTCTCTACGCCATTTCGCTCGTCTATTTGAAAACCAAACCTATGTTTACAATAAATTATAGCATCTTATTAATATTTAAATGTGCTACACTTTGTAAAATATTTTCATAAGGAACTAAGCAAAATTAACAAATAATATGAGCCGTTTATTTTGAAAGTGTCGTAATTCATTTACCAAAAAATAGAAAAATATTGTAACATGAATATTAAAGAGTGATGAAGATATGATTAAACATTTTATTTAAAATTTTTTGCTTTTTATTCTGGCTAAAGGCCATTATTTATATACATACATATATGTATATGTATATACATTTTCATTGAATACCAAAAAATTTCCGAATTTGATTTTTTTTTAATCTGTATTTTATACAATATCTTAGTATGCACAAACATTTCAAGGACTTACATACAACAAGTTATTGGAAAATAATCAATAACAACAAAGAGATTGTCCACGATTTTTTCACTTTTGGTTTTTTGATCACTTACCTCCTATTACAAGCACGTGTTAAATTCATTGATGTTTCCCCAAAAATGGAACTACTTCGGGTTGCCTTTTATCAATGAATTTAATAATGATTAGCAAGCTCATTTTTTGTTGGGTTATTGTTAAAAATTAAAACTAATGCAAAACGGGGTCAATTAGACTGTACTTGACAGTTTTCGTGCACCGAACTACCACGAAAACCAATGCATTGTTTTTTCACCTCAACAATAAATGATGCCATGTATTCGTGTCGTCTACATTTGAAATCAGCCGTCCTATTCTGTAGCTTGCTAAAGCTAAATCTCTATCTCTAAAAATCTAAAAAAACTTTTTGGCAATTTTTAGCTACGAGTGCAATTCTGTTATTTTTATCGCCTAATTTAGCATCGTCCTAAATTTGAATTCGCCGCGAATAAAGCTTTTATTTCTATCGCTAAAATTTTCTAATATCGAATTCTCTAATTTAAAATTAGCAATTTGATCTGTAAAAAATTTAAAATTTTAGCATCAACTATTTTTTAGTGCTAAAATGTGTAACATCTTGTATGTCACTGCCATTGGCAGTAGATAGGCTTGATGGGGTTTTTGGCTGTGGGTTGGAAAACATCATAGGATTTATCAAAAAAAAAAGAAAAATACGTTTTTCAATTGTATAAAATGACTGATTGTTCGTTTAGTTCATACGATTGACGTATCGCGTAATTTTTCTTCGTACGACTGTCGATTTGATCACGGATGCCACGATTTGTGCCCAGGAGATTGGCATTTTTGATCCATGAGATATATTTCTTCATCCTCATTATAAAACAAGTGAAACTAGTTAATAACAAAAAACCTGTTGGAAACATGTCGTTAAAAAAATAATAATATTAAAATACTTTTATCCATGTTTTTATTAGATTTACTTTTTTTAATCATTCTTTTATTTTTGGCAGTGGCGCAAGTTTTTTTAAAGTCAAAAACAAATTTTTAAGTTAATTTTCAATAAGATTAATTAGTTGGGTTATTTTGACTTCAGTTAGACATGAACTTATGTATATAGCAATACTTTTTATAATAAGCTACAAACTTTTAAATTTATTAAACGCAAACCTCTTAATATCTTAACTTAAACATATATAAGCTTATGTCTCTTTCAAAATAGAAGACTCATATATTAATTGAAAATCGTAAACTTAAAAGAAACTAAACAAAAATCAAAATAAAGTTTTAATTTGAATAAAAAACCGATACGAAATAGAAAATTAAAATTTGAAGTTAAAAAAAAACAAAAAGCACCACACTTCATAGTGTATCCCGTATTGTCTTGGTGAAAAAGTTTGTACTGTATGAGTCTTAACCAAACACCCACCTTTTAATATACCGATCGATTTAAGATCACCACCTGCGTAAGTCTTACGATGATCGTGTGTCGAACCAGCTGGGTGTCCATGTTAACTTATCAAAATACAAGTCGCCGTTCTTAAGATAGTAATATAAAATTCGGTACATGCATTTGTTAATCAAAGGACAAAGCCTATTAGAAACGGTGATGCATTCTAAAGAAGACATACATAAATGCTATTTTTGCTAGTTTGTTCATATTTTCCTGTTGCTACCTCTTCGCGTTTTTTCATGTTTTTTACATTTTAAAAACGTGTTTCTTTTTAAAAAGTTATATTTTTAAATAAAATAAGTAAGAGCGCTATATTTAGCTGTGCTGAATCTTATATACCCTTTAAAATGGACTTTCGAAACCCTGAATTTTTTTTTATTTTTATCCATTTTTTATTTACATATAAAATATTTATAATTTTTAAATAGGGGTCGATGTCATATTTAACCCTGATTAGCGCAGCAGTAGAGGTTTTTGCTCAAATTTTTTTTAAATTTTTGTATGGCTACACTTTGGAGCTAGATTTGGCTCTTTATAACTGCTTCCAACTCGAAAAAAAGGAGCTAACACGGCTCTTTTTAACTGTAGAAACGGCACGTTTAGCACTTTTTGAATTTTATAGTAAATTCTTCCATTTTTACCCTATTGTTTTGCCTTTGTGGCATTTACGGAACATACAAAGCTATTCACTGATGACAAATAAAATCATTATACCGACAGATGACTTCGATTATATAGCTGGAGAATTTGAATCTAAAACAAGTAAGAGCGCTATATTCGGCTGTGCCGAATCTTATATACCCTTCACATTGACCTTTCGCAATCCCAAACTTTTTTTATTTTTAACCATTTTTTTACTTATGAAATATTTCTAATTTTTAAATAGGCTCTAAGGCCAACTCTAAAGAAGTTGTGGGCATTTTCATATCATTTTTGTAAATTTTGTATGGTAACCCCCTTAGGGCGTGGAGATAGCGGGTAAGAATGTTCTAGGAATATGTTTGGGAGGGCAAACTAATAGGGGTCGGTCGTACACTTTATTGCTCTAAGGCCAACTCTAAAGAAGTTGTGGGCATTTTTACATACTTTTTGTAAATTTTGTATGGCAACCCCCTTAGGGCGTGGAGATAGGGGGTAAGTATGTTCTAGGAATATGTTTGGGAGAAGAAACTAATAGGCGTCGGTGGTACACTTTATTGCTCTAAGGCCAACTCTAAAGAAGTTGTGGGCATTTTTACATAATTTTTGTAAATTTTGTATGGCAACCCCATTAGGGCGTGGAGATAGGGGGTAAGTATGTTCTAGGAATATGTTTGGATGAAGAAACTAATAGGGGTCGGTCGTACACTTTATTGCTCTAAGGCCAACTCTGGAGAAGTTGTGGGCATTTTATCATTTTTGTAAATTTTGTATGGCAACCCCATTAGGGCGTGGAGATAGGGGGTAAGTATGTTCTAGGAATATGTTTGGGAGGGCAAACTAATAGGGGTCGGTCGTACACTTTATTGCTCTAAGGCCAACTCTAAAGAAGTTGTGGGCATTTTTACATAATTTTTGTAAATTTTGTATGGCAACCCCCTTAGGACGTGGAGATAGGGGGTAAGTATGTTCTAGGAATATGTTTGGGAGGGCAAACTAATGGGGGTCGGTCGTACACTTTATTGCTCTAAGGTCAACTCTGAAGAAGTTGTGGGCATTTTATCATTTTTGTAAATTTTGTATGGCAACCCCATTAGGGCGTGGAGATAGGGGGTAAGTATGTTCTAGAAATATGTTTGGGTGAAGAAACTTATAGGGGTCGGTCGTACACTTTACTGCTCTAAGGCCAACTCTGGAGAAGTTGTGGGCATTTTATCATTTTTGTAAATTTTGTATGGCAACTCCATTAGGGCGTGGAGATAGGGGGTAAGTATGTTCTAGGAATATGTTTGGGTAAAGAAAATAATAGGGGTCGGTCGTATACTTTATTGCTCTAAGGCCAACTCTGGAGAAGTTGTGGGCATTTTATCATTTTTGTAAATTTTGTATGGCAACCCCATTAGGGCGTGAAGATAGGGGGTAAGTATGTTCTAGGAATATGTTTGGGAGGGCAAACTAATAGGGGTCGGTCGTACACTTTATTGCTCTAAGGCCAACTCTAAAGAAGTTGTGGGCATTTTTACATAATTTTTGTAAATTTTGTATGGCAACCCCCTTAGGACGTGGAGATAGGGGGTAAGTATGTTCTAGGAATATGTTTAAGAGAAGAAACTAATAGGGGTCGGTGGTACACTTTATTGCTCTAAGGCCAACTCTAAAGAAGTTGTGGGCATTTTTACATAATTTTTGTAAATTTTGTATGGCAACCCCATTAGGGCGTGGAGATAGGGGGTAAGTATGTTCTAGGAATATGTTTGGGTGAAAAAACTAATAGGGGTCGGTCATACACTTTATTGCTCTAAGGCCAACTCTGGAGAAGTTGTGGGCATTTTATCATTTTTGTAAATTTTGTATGGCAACCCCATTAGGGCGTGGAGATAGGGGGTAAGTATGTTCTAGGAATATGTTTGGGAGGGCAAACTAATAGGGGTCGGTCGTACACTTTATTGCTCTAAGGCCAACTCTAAAGAAGTTGTGGGCATTTTTACATAATTTTTGTAAATTTTGTATGGCAACCCCCTTAGGACGTGGAGATAGGGGGTAAGTATGTTCGAGGAATATGTTTGGGAGGGCAAACTAATGGGGGTCGGTCGTAAACTTTATTGCTCTAAGGTCAACTCTGAAGAAGTTGTGGGCATTTTATCATTTTTGTAAAATTTGTATGGCAACCCCATTAGGGCGTGGAGATAGGGGGTAAGTATGTTCTAGGAATATGTTTGGGTGAAGAAACTAATAGGGGTCGGTCGTACACTTTATTGCTCTAAGGCCAACTCTGGAGAAGTTGTGGGCATTTTATCATTTTTGTAAATTTTGTATGGCAACTCCATTAGGGCGTGGAGACAGGGGGTAAGTATGTTCTAGGAATATGTTTGGGTGAAGAAAATAATAGGGGTCGGTCGTACACTTTATTGCTCTAAGGCCAACTCTGGAGAAGTTGTGGGCATTTTATCATTTTTGTAAATTTTGTATGGCAAACCCATTAGGGCGTGAAGATAGGGGATAAGTATGTTCTAGGAATATGTTTGGGAGGGCAAACTAATAGGGGTCGGTCGTACACTTTATTGCTCTAAGGCCAACTCTAAAGAAGTTGTGGGCATTTTTACATAATTTTTGTAAATTTTGTATGGCAACCCCCTTAGGACGTGGAGATAGGGGGTAAGTATGTTCTAGGAATATGTTTGGGAGGGCAAACTAATGGGGGTCGGTCGTACACTTTATTGCTCTAAGGTCAACTCTGAAGAAGTTGTGGGCATTTTATCATTTTTGTAAATTTTGTATTGCAACCCCATTAGGGCGTGGAGATAGGGGGTAAGTATGTTCTAGGAATATGTTTGGGAGGGCAAACTAATAGGGGTCGGTCGTACACTTTATTGCTCTAAGGTCAACTCTGAAGAAGTTGTGGGCATTTTTACATACTTTTTGTAAATTTTGTATGGCAACCCCCTTAGGACGTGGAGATAGGGGGTAAGTATGTTCTAGGAATATGTTTGGGAGGGCAAACTAATGGGGGTCGGTCGTACACTTTATTGCTCTAAGGTCAACTCTGAAGAAGTTGTGGGCATTTTATCATTTTTGTAAATTTTGTATGGCAACCCCCTTAGGACGTGGAGATAGGGGGTAAGTATGTTCTAGGAATATGTTTGAGAGGGCAAACTAATGGGGGTCGGTCGTACACTTTATTGCTCTAAGGTCAACTCTGAAGAAGTTGTGGGCATTTTATCATTTTTGTAAATTTTGTATGGCAACCCCATTAGGGCGTGGAGATAGGGGGTAAAAATGTTCTAGGAATATGTTTGGGAGGGCAAACTAATAGGGGTCGGTCGTAAATTTATTGCTCTAAGGCCAACTCTAAAGAAGTTGTGGGCATTTTTACATACTTTTTGTAAATTTTGTATGGCAACCCCCTTAGGGCGTGGAGATAGGGGGTAAGTATGTTCTAGGAATATGTTTGGGAGGGCAAACTAATGGGGGTCGGTGGTACACTTTATTGCTCTAAGGTCAACTCTGAAGAAGTTGTGGGCATTTTATCATTTTTGTAAATTTTGTATGGCAACCCCATTAGGGCGTGGAGATAGGGGGTAAGTATGTTTTAGGAATATGTTTGGGTGAAGAAACTAATAGGGGTCGGTCGTACACTTTATTGCTCTAAGGCCAACTCTGGAGAAGTTGTGGGCATTTTATCATTTTTGTAAATTTTGTATGGCAACTCCATTAGGGCGTGGAGATAGGGGGTAAGTATGTTCTAGGAATATGTTTGGGAGAAGAAACTAATAGGGGACGGTGGTACACTTTATTGCTCTAAGGCCAACTCTAAAGAAGTTGTGGGCATTTTATCATTTTTGTAAATTTTGTATGGCAACCCCATTAGGGCGTGGAGATAGGGGGTAAGTATGTTCTAGGAATATGTTTGGGAGGACAAACTAATAGGGGTCGGTTGTACACTTTATTGCTCTAAGGCCAACTCTAAAGAAGTTGTGGGCATTTTTACATACTTTTTGTAAATTTTGTATGGCAACCCCCTTAGGGCGTGGAGATAAGGGGTAAGTATGTTCCAGGAATATGTTTGGGAGGGCAAACTAATGGGGGTCGGTAGTACACTTTATTGCTCTAAGGTCAACTCTGAAGAAGTTGTGGGCATTTTATCATTTTTGTAAAATTTGTATGGCAACCCCATTAGGGCGTGGAGATAGGGGGTAAGTATGTTCTAGGAATATGTTTGGGTGAAGAAACTAATAGGGGTCGGTCGTACACTTTATTGCTCTAAGGCCAACTCTGGAGAAGTTGTGGGCATTTTATCATTTTTGTAAATTTTGTATGGCAACTCCATTAGGGCGTGGAGATAGGGGGTAAGTATGTTCTAGGAATATGTTTGGGTGAAGAAAATAATAGGGGTCGGTCGTACACTTTATTGCTCTAAGGCCAACTCTGGAGAAGTTGTGGGCATTTTATCATTTTTGTAAATTTTGTATGGCAACCCCATTAGGGCGTGAAGATAGGGGGTAAGTATGTTCAAGGAATATGTTTGGGAGGGCAAACTAATAGGGGTCGGTCGTACACTTTATTGCTCTAAGGCCAACTCTAAAGAAGTTGTGGGCATTTTTAGATAATTTTTGTTAATTTTGTATGGCAACCCCCTTAGGACGTGGAGATAGGGGGTAAGTATGTTCTAGGAATATGTTTGGGAGGGAAAACTAATGGGGGTCAGTCGTACACTTTATTGCTCTAAGGTCAACTCTGAAGAAGTTGTGGGCATTTTATCATTTTTGTAAATTTTGTATGGCAACCCCATTAGGGCGTGGAGATAGGGGGTAAGTATGTTCTAGGAATATGTTTGGGAGGGCAAACTAATGGGGGTCGGTCGTACACTTTATTGCTCTAAGGTCAACTCTGAAGAAGTTGTGGGCATTTTATCATTTTTGTAAATTTTGTATGGCAACCCCATTAGGGCGTGGAGATAGGGGGTAAATATGTTCTAGGAATATGTTTGGGAGGGAAAACTAATGGGGGTCAGTCGTACACTTTATTGCTCTAAGGTCAACTCTGAAGAAGTTGTGGGCATTTTATCATTTTTGTAAATTTTGTATGGCAACCCCCTTAGGACGTGGAGATAGGGGGTAAGTATGTTCTAGGAATATGTTTGGGAGGGCAAACTAATGGGGGTCGGTCGTACACTTCATTGCTCTAAGGTCAACTCTGAAGAAGTTGTGGGCATTTTATCATTTTTGTAAATTTTGTATGGCAACCCCCTTAGGACGTGGAGATAGGGGGTAAGTATGTTCTAGGAATATGTTTGGGAGGGCAAACTAATGGGGGTCGGTCGTACACTTTATTGCTCTAAGGTCAACTCTGAAGAAGTTGTGGGCATTTTATCATTTTTGTAAATTTTGTATGGCAACCCCATTAGGGCGTGGAGATAGGGGGTAAGAATGTTCTAGGAATATGTTTGGGAGGGCAAACTAATAGGGGTCGGTCGTAAATTTATTGCTCTAAGGCCAACTCTAAAGAAGTTGTGGGCATTTTTACATACTTTTTGTAAATTTTGTATGGCAACCCCCTTAGGGCGTGGAGATACGGGGTAAGTATGTTCTAGGAATATGTTTGGGAGGGCAAACTAATGGGGGTCGGTCGTACACTTTATTGCTCTAAGGTCAACTGTGAAGAAGTTGTGGGCATTTTATCATTTTTGTAACTTTTGTATGGCAACCCCATTAGGGCGTGGAGATAGGGGGTAAGTATGTTCTAGGAATATGTTTGGGAGGGCAAAGTAATAGGGGTCGGTCGTACACTTTATTGCTTTAAGGCCAACTCTAAAGAAGATGTGGGCATTTTTACATAATGTTTGTAAATTTTGTATGGCAACCCCCTTAGGACGTGGAGATAGGGAGTAAGTATGTTCTAGGAATATGTTTGGGAGAAGAAACTAATAGGGGTCGGTGGTACACTTTATTGCTCTAAGGCCAACTCTGAAGAAGTTGTGGGCATTTTATCATTTTTATAAATTTTGTATGGCAACCCCATTAGGGCGTGGAGATAGGGGGTAAGTATGTTCTAGGAATATGTTTGGGAGGGCAAACTAATAGGGGCCGGTCGTACACTTTATTGCTCTAAGGCCAACTCTAAAGAAGTTGTGGGCATTTTTACATACTTTTTGTAAATTTTGTATGGCAACCCCCTTAGGGCGTGGAGATAAGGGGTAAGTATGCTCTAGGAATACGTTTGGGAGGAAAAACTAATTGGGGTCTGTGATACATTTTTTTCCTCTACGGGCGACTCCGGGGAAGTTGTAGCTGTTTTTACCTTATTTTTTAAAATTTTGTATGGCAACCATGTCAGGGGCTGGAGATAGAGAGTAAGTATGTTCCACAAAAATGTTTGGATGGAAAAAATAATTTGGGTCGGTCTTACATTTTACCTTTGTAGGAGAACCCTGGAAGCCGTAGGAGCGATTTTAAAAATGTTTAAATTAAGCTTTGTATGGCAACGCTGTTATATGTATGAACACTAATAAAATTTTTGGTTTGGCTGTGTTTCAATAATATCAACATGACTGATTCTGTTTTTTTCTTTTTTTGTTGTTTTTTTATTATTACATGTAAAAGTATGTTCTTTGTTGTTGTTGTAGACTCAAAAAACCGAGGTAGTCGTGGTTTTTTGCTTATATTTCGGGCATTTATCGGGCGATTTTGCTGAATTTCAATACCGATTTTCTCGCGACTATCTGTGACAGTTTGAGACCACATTCGGGTCTAAGCGATATCGGGGGGCTTCAGAAAGTTGATTTCAACCATAACACGGACAGACGGTCAGACGGACAGACGGACATCGCTAAATCGGCTTCCCTATCTATAAGGATCCAGAATATATATACTTTATGGGGTCCCAAATGGATAATAAATGAATTACAAACGGAATGACAAACTTATATATACTAGAGATGAGTGATATTTCCGTACCTGTGATTTTATACCTGTTACTTGCAAATCACTGGTAACGACAGTGACATAAACTGTGAAGTAACTGCTACTGCTACTTTTAAGTTATTGTGTTATTTAAATAACATTTTGACATGTAACGACAGTGACATAAACCGTGAAGTAACTGTTTCTACTAAAGTGTTACTTTTAATTTATTATGTTACTAAAAGTAACATTTTGAAATATTGTGCAGTAATTTTACCTGCGATGTTACTCTTATTATGTTAAACTTTGCAAAATGTAAAGTAACATTTTTGTGCTTCATGTTTACATTTGGTCATAGCTAACAAATCATGTTGCTGCTTTTGTTCTTTAAAAGAAGTAAAGGGCTTATGTGTTTGTATGTGTGTTTGTCAAAGTGCTGTTAAAAACTTTACAACAGAGGTGACGTCAGAGACCAGCGCCGAGCATTGTTTGTCCGCGACGGCGGATTAAATTCAGATATGAGCCGGCTAAAGAATTAATATTCAAAAACAGATTTAAACACACATTTATTTTAAACACATATCGTAACCTAAAATGAAAAAAAGCACAGCTAACAAAAATAGAACTTTACATGATAAGCGAAAATCTTTGTAAAGGTACAACAAAAATATTTCGAAAAAAATGCGTTTAAAGGTTTTAGTTTGCTCGCATTATGTATATAGAAACGAATAATAACATTTTTTTACACGTTATAAGTAGAAAAATTTTTAATATGAACTTATATCCGACATTAAACATAACATAACAAACAATTCTGAATCGTTAACTCCAAAAATGCATTTCTAGAATTACAACATTTGAGTAAATGAGCGATATATGTATATAAATCGTTATCTGAAATGAAATTTTAGTTAATATGTTCAGGGTTTTTGGACTTAACTTTCAATTATCAAGAAATAAAAATATTTTTGATTGGTGAAGTAAAAAAGAATAAAAATATCAAAATCTTTCTCAAATAGCTCAAGAAAATTTTTGTGCATTAGGATCGCCAGTCCATGCGAAAGAATATTTTCAAAAGCTGGACAAGTCCTAAATGACCGACGAACGCGTTTAAACGAGAAAAGGCACAAATGTTATATTATACTTAGTTGTGTTATGTACATACATATCGTCACAGAAAATGCAAAACGCCCTATCTAACATTTAAAAAATTTTTAGAAGAGGCACGCGTTTTTGTTAAAATGAAAAATTTATTTACAATTTACACAAATTTTTGCAATTTACGTTAGTAAGAAAAGATCAACAAATTGATTTCTGCTGGAAAAAAAGAATTTTGCGAAATGACGTACATATTTTAAGGCTTTAAATAATAAAGAACCAATTTTAAAATAATTGTCAGATAGGGCGTCTTGCATTTTCTGTGACGATATACAGCTTAATTTGTGTTATTTGTTTTTTTAGGTTTTTGTTTTGTTACAATGGATTTCAACTATTTTTATATATTTTTATGTTTGGAATCTATTAAACAAGAATTTTAAGCTGCTTTTCTAAATTAAAGCTTTATCTCAATGCTCCATGGGAGCTTAAAAACTTATCTCAAAATTTATAATTTTTAAATTTTTTATAAAAATTTTGTTTAAAGTAAATTAAAAATATTAATATAAATATGGAATATTGTTGTAACTACATACCTATTGAAAATTGATATGTCTTATTCATAAATATTTTGAATTCTTATTTATCATTTAAATTATTTTTCCAATGCGTTGATCAGGAGTTCGTTAAAAAGAACTAAAATCGCATAATCACTGCTTAAAATAACATTATGTATAATAATTTAACAGAGATTAAAATAACTCTTTTACAAGAAGTGAAAAATGCTAAACAGTGATCACTGTCACTGTTTAAATAACCGGTGATTTTAAAATCGCATTCACTATTAACGATATTCCCTAAAAATCACGGGATCGCTCACCTCTAATATATACCCTTATCACTTATGTGAAGGGTATAATAAGTAACAACTGGATATAACTTTGAGAAGGCATGCGAAAATTTTAATATATGTAACTGTATCAAATAAACATATCGTTAAACGTAATTAAATACAGCTCATAAAAACTCTAATTTATGAAATTATTTCTCCAAATTATAATAAATAAATTTCGACATACTTTATGTGTTATAAAAGAATTTGAAGATGATTTAAAAGAAATTGAAGAGCTGTTATTAAATTGTTTAAAAAATTTAAAATTGTACCAGTGGAAAAATTTAGATAGAACCGACTAATGATGGATTAAAGTGCATCATTGCTTGTTTTAAAAATATTATCGTATCGAAAAAAATAAGAAACCGCATGGCTTTGAATACGGTTAATAGTTTAATTCATATAAAATATGGTTTACAAAAGTGTAGCACCTGCTGTTTAAACTACGAGTTACCAGCAAGCGTATTTGTAAAAATAAATTCAATTAAAACATATAATATATATAAAATTTTTTTTACTTATTTGTGTATATGTATGTTCATATTGTTAATGTTGATAAAAATTTGTATCAACTGCTGTTGTAAAATAATTTTATTTAATATTAAACTTTGTGCCTAGTTTCTTCGATCTCTCTTTGATATTCTTCTTGTTTTCTTTAAGCTTTAGATCTTTTTGTTTTATATCTAAAGGTTAAAGCCATTTTACGAATGGTATGCACACATTCGTTTACAATCAATTGCAGAACTAAAACGTTTAGCATAATGCTCACTTTTCGCACACTTAATTTGTTTATTAACATTCTTTCTGGCAATAGTGTACTGAAATCTTAACTCCGGTGTTTTATATCTCTTCCACCTTGAGTATGCCAAATCTCTCAGATATAGAACATGTTTCAAGGCATTAGAGAACCAGGGTTTTTGTCTGCACACAATTTTCCTTTGTTTAAGAGGTACAGTTGGATCAAAAAGGTACTGTATGGTACGCTCAAAAAAAAAGGGATTGATCCTCAACTGAAGTCATATAAAAAATATCGGTCCAAACAATCTGGCCAAAATTTTCGTATAACACGTTCTTATCCAGATTTTTGAAGTCACGATAGGTAATATTTTCCCCAGCCAATTGATAACCAAAGTCGTAAGTTAAAAAAATTAAGTCATGTTTTGAAAAACACGGAGCAGATATTTGATCATACAATAAAATCTTACATGTATTAGACAAGAAAAAAGGTAACGAAGTGTGCTGATTGTTGAAGTATGATGAGTAGGCCTCATTGTGTTAACTAGTGAAAGACCAAGTGATAACATATTGTCAGAAAGAGTTTTATCCCCTAAGATATCCGAATTAAAATCACCAGAAATCACAATATCGTTATATTCAGTCGTCAGGGTACTAAGTACTGAATAGAGATCCGTAAAGGGGATCCTTTTATTTGGTCTATAAACACCAACATCTTCTCAACATCTTCCTCCGGCGTGATGACGCCTCGATAAAAATAAGTTTGACATTTCTAGTTGGACCCCTGCCAGGAACCGACTTTTGGCGCACTTTACAAGCTATGCTATTTTTTACAAATATGGCAACACCACCAGCAAGACTTACTCTATCAGCTCTAAAAACATTGTACCCATTAAGACATATAAGACTATCTGGAGTTGAAGTTGCCAGCCATGTTTCTAAAACACAAACTAAATCAACATTTGAGCTCTCAAAAACTAATTTAAATTCATCTATATTACCTCTTCAATTTTAGAGAATGGCACCACAATTAAATTTGTTTCGGTTTGCGATCACCGCTTTCCCATTGGCAATAAAGGCATCCGTTAATTAACTGCAGACTATTCCACAGCGCCCAATATGATTTCATCAGTGGACTTTCGCTAATATTTGGCTACGGGTTGGCCTTTTGTCTTTCTCCTTTGCCGACATAATTTTCGTCCGTATGGGATCATCCCTTTGCGCCGCTTACCAGTCGTCACTTGTCTCTATGCGTGTTAGTCGAAAATCAACGTCTGATTTTTCTTCCGATCTCCCCGGTTTTTGGGGGATTGCATCCGCATTTCCATGCTTAGTGCCTTTTTTATCTGTTTTCTCTACCACCCACAAACGGTTGTCCACACAATCTCCATCTAAACGCGCCCGTACCACACTTTCTAACTGTGGTGGTATTTTCTCAGGTTCTATAGCAAATAGCTTCCTTACAGACGACTTTTCTTTGTAACCAATATCAAGGGGTATTTTAGTATTCCGCCAAATCATAGTCTTTTGTCCCATATGCAGACTTATTTCACGATTGATCATAAAATCTGCACCTATGATGACTTCGTCTACAATCTCGGTGACAATGAATTCATGATTTACACATTTGTTGGCAATAGTTACGTTTACGTTTATTTTACCATATACAGTAGCAGGCTCTCCACTAGCTGTTCGTAGACTTACGCCATATAATGGTTTAATTGTTTTCTTCACTAAGTCGGGCCTGATAATAGACTGCGATGCGCCTGTGTCTATAGTAAATATATGCCTTCGACCATTGATATGGGGGTAAGGTTGCTATTTTTTTGTTGCATAGCTGATATGGAGATTGTGAAGCCCTCGGTTATGGGAGCTAGCTCTTGCCCCATAGTGCTGGTGCGTGCAAGCTTATGTGTTGATTTAATGTTTACGCGTTTGCGCTTTCCAGGGGGCGCAACAGATCTAGCCCGCTTTCTTGGTGCTTTACAACTTCGCAGAAAATACCCACGATTACCGCAGTTATAGCACTTGGCTCGGATGTACCTCGCTTTTCTTCCAACGCCTGTATAACTGCATTTTTTATTTCATCGACTATATTTCCTTTTTTTTCTGCGGTAATTTCAAGATTTTCCATCTTATGTATTTGCGGCTTAGAGAGTAACTTCGCGGTCTCCTGTGTCAATGGGTATGATACGGTTTCTGCAAATGCTGACCTCAGCGTTACAAAACCCGCTCGTCTGATTTCAGGATCACGTACTCCACTATCAAAAGTTTATTTTTTAAATTGATCCAAAAATGGGAGGTTCTCGCCTGGGTATGCCAACTGCACCAAACGCTCGATCTCTGTTGCAAAATCGTGTAACGATTCGTTGGCTCTCCGTATTCTGCCTCGCATTTCCATTCGGTATATATCTCGTTTGTGTTTGTTGCCATACTTACGTTGTAGTGCAACCATTATTTCCTTGTAGTTCTCTCTGCAGCCAATATGTATGCTTTCTAGAACTTGTGCTGCGTTACCTTTTAAGGCCAAAATCAATTTTAAGGCCTTTTCTTCATTATTCCACATATTTTTACTGGCAACCGTCTCGAACTGGAATTCTAAAACATTAAATAGTGCACTACCGTCAAAATTAGGGGTTTTAATTCTGTTTGACAATTCTGAAATTAATCGCACTGGTACCTCATGACATTGAAGACCATAAATTTTTGTTTCCATATTTTTCAATTTGTCGTCAACATCTTTGACTTGTAGTTTTAATTTGCTATTGAAGTCGCTTGCTTGTGCAACCATGCCACCTTCAAGGTAAGATAGTTTTTTATCAATTTTAATTACTTCTTTTACTACTTTGTTGTTCACAGCTTCAGAAATTTCTTGAAGTTTTAACTCCATAGCTCTAGACGTTTCCAGAACTTCCTGGAAATTCATTCTAGAAGTTTCCTGAACCTCTTGGAACTTTATTTTCACTTTTTCCATCAAAGCAGCGAGCATTGTACCTAAATCGATTTTGTTTGTTGTTGTATAGGTAACAACCTCCAGTTCTTCCTTTTCGTCAAACTCATAGGCATCAATGTCGATATTACGCTGCTTGAATTCTTCAATCAGACTCTTTTGCAACTCTGTCTTGTTACCTGCTGTCGGTAATGTCAGCTTGCTCAACTCTCTCTTCAGCTGCTCAACTTTAAGCTCCTCGAATTTCAAGTCTGCTTATTAAAATACAATTCCGCTTCTGACACCAATTGTTACGTTAATACCTTTTATAAACGTTGGTTTAGTTCCTTTAAATAAACCGGGGGTTCTTTTTATTACAAAAATAATAACAACACTTGAAATTTATTTCAACAGTACGAGAACTTTATTTACTTAAACACACTGTCGTTTATGTATTTACAGTCTTCTTTATAACAGTTAATGTTATTCACCTTATTATTAAGCAGTTTGCACTTATTCAACTCAACGGTTAAACTGATACTGATTATGGCATTCGTGTCGTTCGATTATTTATAGTAGATGGTGGCAGTCTATAATGTTCCTTAAAGTTCGAAAACACACTAGAACATTCTCGAAACTACTAGATGGCAGTTATATCTAAATTTATTCGTTATGCTATTTGTTTACTATCTAGCCACCATTTCGAAAAAACTTCTAAGCGTTGACAACAACCGCCAATAACACCCCATAACTTATAAAATTATCGTGCTTAATACCCAGTAAAAATTCAACTCTGTAACAGTATGTTCTAGAAATATGTTTGGGAGGCGAAACTAGTTGGGGTCGGTCGTACACTTTATTTCTCTAAGGCCGACGCTGAGGAAGTTGTAGACATTTTTACATTAAATTTGTAAATTAAGTATGGCAAGCACTTTAGGTGAGGGAGATAGGGGATAAGTATGCTCTTGGAATATGTATCGGAGGGAAAACTAATATGGGTTGTGAAAAATTTTACTGCTCCAGGGGGGCGACTCCGGGGAAGTTGTAGGGGTTCTCACCCTATTTTTTTCAAACTTTGTATGAAAGTTTATTTAGGGCATGGAAATAGAGGGTAAGTATATTTTAGGAATATATTTCTTTCTTTTTTTTCATATTTTTATTATTTAATCTTTGCCTTTGGCGAACTAACAATAAGTATTCAAATATTAAAACTATTTAATTTTAATTAGACCAGCCAGTGCCAGTGGTTTCATCTAAGTGCAATAGTATCCCTTCTTTTCAGACGAGTGTGCCCACTATGTTGCAAAATGTTTCGAGCGAGCGGATTTAGATGTGTTTCCAGCTTGTTTAAATACTTGTCCACATAATTAAAAATTTCGCATTTGACTAGTGGAACTTGCAGATCTTTGTGGATGTTGCTGTTTTTAATGTACCAAGGAGCACCAGTTATCATTCTTAGGTTTTTATTTTGACGGCGTTGAATTTTTTCAATGTTGGAGGTGGAGGCAGTGCCCGATAATTGTATCCCGTAGCACCAATTTGTTTTCAAAATTGAGTTGTAAAGTAAAAGTTTACAATCAAGACGTAGCACAGAGTTTCTACCGATTAGCCAGTGGATTTGGGCCATTTTGATTTTCATCTGTGTCAACTTCGCATCTATATGTGACTTCCATGTGAGGCGGCGATCCAGGTGAATGCCAAGATATTTCGTATCAATTCGTTGAGGCACCATATGGTTGTTAATAAGGATTGGAGAGCACGTTTCTTTGCGTAAAGTAATCGTAACGTGGGTGCATTTTTGTTCATTTATTTTTATTCCCCACAACTTTGCCCATTTTTCTACTTGGGATATTTGATGTTGAAGCTGTTTTGAGGCCCCTTTAGGGTCCTTATGAATACTGAGAAAGGCGGTATCGTTAGCAAATGTCGACGTATGAGTAAGATTGTCTGTGGGCATATCTGCTGTGTAAAGCAAGTACGGAATTGGACCTAGTATACTCCCTTGAGGTACACCAACCCCTGTTGGTTAAGAAGAACTTATTTGGTTTCCCTCTTGAATCATAAATTGTCGGCCGGTTATGTATTTTTCTAAAGGGTTGAAAATATTAGATGGAAGGCTGAGCTTTAATTTGTTTAACAGGCCTTCATGCCATTCTTTGTCGAACGCTTGAAATACATTTATAAAAAGCACGGAGCAGTATTTCTTTTCCTCAAAGGCTTTTCTTATAACCTGTACCAATCTGTGGGTTTGTTCGATGGTAATCTGTTGATTTCTAAATCCAAATTGGTGATCTGGAATGAAGTTGTTTTCATTCAGGATCGGAGTCAGCTTGTTTTTAAGCAATTTCTCAAACAATTTGGACATAGTTGGTAACAGACTTATAGACCTGTAAGACTCCACCTTCGAAGGATCTTTTCCCGGCTAAGGAATCATCTTTACCAAGGCAACTTTCCATACTGGCGGGAAATGTTCGGGCCGTAATAAGGCGTCAAAAATAAAAAAAATTATTCTTTTTGCTGTGCAAGGCAGTTCCAAAAGCATTTTGTTGTTGATTTCATCAATGCCAGGAGCTTTTTTAGCATTTAAATTATTGATAGCCTCTACGACATCTGACAACTGAAAACGTATTTCCATAGGACATGTAGCAACAACAGGCGGTAATTTACTCATGTCAGTGCATGTATTTGGAGTGAAGACATTTGTTAAATGAATTGCGAGCAGATCACATTTTTCTTCATCACTTCTTGCCCAGGATTCTCTCAGATTACGTAGTGGTGGTTTCGCGATAACGGGTCTTTTAAGATATTTCTTTGATCGCCATAGTGAATAATTCGTCTGAGGAGTCGAGTCTAGACCTTCGAAGTGTTCCTTAAGAGATTCCAATTGGTGAACTTCTAGCAAATTTTTCAATTGGTGTGTACATTCTTCAACTTGGCTTTAAGTTTGAGTGATCTGTGCTTTTGCCATTCTCTGCGGGATCTTCTTTTTTCAGATAAAAGCTGTTGCACGTCGGCTGAAAAAATTTTGTTGTATATATTCTGACAATAGTAAGAAGAAGCATGATCAACGGCTTTTTTAATGTTCTCATTAAGGCTGCTCAGACAATCATCGATGTCTGCGGGAGTTTGTAGCGGTTGGTTTTCCGAGCAGTGGGTGCTGACAAATTTTTTGTATTTTAACCAATTTACTCTTTTAAATAAAAAATATCACTAGTTGGTATTTGATGAGGACTAAAAATAGTGATTATAGTAGGAGAGTGGTCTGAAGATAAATCCAACGAGGCTTGAGCTTCGGTAAGTTCCAGGGATATACCTTTTGTTACGCCAAAATCGATAACGTCTGGAATTTTATTATGATCAGTTGGCCAATATGTCGGTTATCCAGATGGAATAACGTTAAGTCCCATTTCAGATACGGAATCAAACAAAACACGACCCCTGGGACTTATTAGGCGAGAGCCCCAGTACGTATGCTTAGCGTTAAAGTTTCCAGCAGCTATGAAGCGGGGACCTAACGATTTGTAAAAACTGTTGAACTGATCCTTTGTTATGGAGAACCTGGGTGGACAACACACTGACGAAATAACTAAGCAATGGAAAAATTCATCAACGCAAACGTTTGTTGCTTGTATATAACATTCGGAGAGACCACCTATCCATTGATGTTTGATTCTTGATTTAATTATTATAGCCGAGCCACCACATGATCTATCTCTGGGATCCTTCGAATCGTAAAAAGAATTGCCTCTAATTTTGAAATTACTTCTAGATGTCATATGCGTCTCAGAAATCAACATGACATCAATTTTGTGATTTATTAAAAAATATTCGAGTTCGTTTTTGTACTGGCGGATGCAGTTAGCGTTTTAGAAACAAACCCTGAGGCAGTTCATGGTCTTTTAAGCATGGCCTGCAGAAAAGCAGACTGCATTTTTTGAATTTCTTGCATCATGCCAGTCATTTGCATCATGATCTGCGTAAATTGTTTAACCATATTATCAATAACGGCTTCGAGTCGGCTAAAACTGGAACCGGGTGGGTCATTTTTTGGCACCTCTTGTTGTGTTTTAGGCTGGGTAGGCTTACGTGCATTGGGCTGGTTAGACTTTAACGCGTTGGCGTAGGAAACTTGACTTGTAGTTGGTTGTGCTAATGGAGGCATGTTTGTAGTTGGTATATTTAAAGGTTGGGGAGGGGCAGAAACCACTTTCGGCTTAGGTAAGCGCTTAACTCTATCAAAAATGGGACAACCTCTATAGTTGGCCGTGTGGTTTCTTCCGCAATTACTGCATTTCTTTACCCGAGGATCATCTTTTGGCTTTTCGCACTTGGTTGTAGCACGCAGGGCACCACAAACAACACAAACAGAAGGCAACTTGCAATAAGCCTTGGTGTGCCCATATTCTTGGCAGCTTAAGCACTGTACAGGCCCAGATCGCTTATGTATGTGGCGGCCATAAATAGAATGAGTCTCATTCTTTTTTAAATTTACATCACCAGGCTCAAGCTCCACTCGGAATATTGGTTGGGGATACCTTTCTCTGTTTCTAATGTTTAATACAAACTTGGCTTGAAAGCCTTTGCTGCACAAACTGGCCTTAATCTCCAACATTTGAATCAATACCTTTGATAACAACCTGGAGACCTTTTGCGTTCTTAAGTTGGTAGGTGTAGAAGCTTTTTTTATGTTTTTCAAGTTCGGAAACCGTAGTGCGGTAAGCGTTTTCGTGATTCACTTGAATTTTAGTTTCATAAATGCTACCACGCTTTATGTTCGAAACATAAAAGTTGTTTTTGCCTATTAATTCAACTAAAAACTTCATGAGGTCATTTGAGTTTTTCTCTCTCAAACATATTGGGGGAGGCTTAAATGACTTCCTTTCGGGTAATGGGGCATCATTTTCCTCCTGCAAAATGGCAAAACGGTTTTGCGATGAGGTCGGCTTTTCTTCATCTTTCAAAATTTTCGCTGGGTTGGAAACCTTCGCCGATTTGGGGCTTCTTCCCCTCTTAAGAACTGTTATATAACGGTCTATTCCTACCTGGACCTTTGGAGCTTGTGAAAAAAATGGACTGTGGCCGTCTTTAGCAACTGTAGGTTCAATTTCTAAATTCAGTAAGGAAGACCGCGATGAGGATGGTACCTCGATATTTTTTTTATAATTTTTAAAAAGAGATTGGGCTCAATTTATCCCTTGTTCAAAACACTTATTTAAATTATGTGCACTTGCACTTAAATTGTTTGTACTTATTTTTGGTTTCTCACTCAAATAGTTTTTATTGTATTCAGGGTCTCTAATTTCATTGCTCACGCTTGTTGAGCTTAACACAATATAATCATTTCTGCTATTAGGCCCACTGTCACGACGATTACTGTAACTCATTTACCGTTTGATTTATTTTATTAAGTTTGTTTTGGTTTTTTTTTCACTTATGAATACAATATGTATGTATGTATATAATAAAAATTGTTTGCCACCTATTACAAATATTCGCTCTTATTAACACTCGCGTAACGCATTCGCACATCACGAATGAATATATTTGCGAAGAGAAACTAATGGGGGCCCGTCGTACTCTTTTTTTTTCTCTAAGGCCGACTTTGGAGAAGTATTGGGCGTTTTTACATAATTTCTGCTATTTTGTATGGCAACCCCTTTAGGTGATAGAGATAGAGGGCGAAAATGTCCCAGGAGTATGTATGGGAGGGAAAACTAATGGGAGTTTGCTATAAATTTGATTTCTCTAGGGGCGACTCCGGGAAAGTTGTAAGTTTTTAACTTTTTTTTTAAATTTTATATGGCAACCTCCTTAGGGCGTAGGGACAGGTGTTGAGTATTTTCTAGTAATATCGGGTGGAGGGAAAGCTAATGGGGTTCGGTCGTACACTTTATTGCTCCAAGGACGACTCTGAAGAAGTTGTGTGCATTTTTACATCATTTTTGTAAATTTTGTATGGCACCCATGAGGTGATGAATATAGGAGAGAAAAACGTCCTAGGAAAATGTTTGGGAGGGAAAACTAAAGGGAGCCTTTGATACATTTTATTCCTCCGGAGAAGTAGGGGGTTTTACCTTATTTTTTTTTCAAATGTGTTATAGCAACCATGTTAGGGACTGGGGAAAGAGGGTAAGTATGTTCCACAAAAATTTTTGGGAGGACGAGATAGTTGGGGTTGGTCTTACATTTTACCTTTGGAGAAGAACCGTGGAAGCTTTAGGAGCAACTTAAAAAAATGAAGTTTTGTATTGCAACCCTGCTAGTGGGCGGATATTAAGTGTAATTATGTTCCAAAAAAATTTTCGTTGGGAAAAATTATTGGGAATCGTTATTACATTGAAAATTGTATGGGGTAGCTCCAGGGCAGTTGTAGAGGTTTTTATGTACCAATTTTAGAGAAACAAAAACAAGTAGTTTTGGTTTTTAGCTTATATCTCAGTCAGCTATTGGGCGACTTAGCTGGGTTTCAATAGCGATTTTCTTGCGGATATTTTATCTGATAGTTTGATACCACTTACCGGTCTATCCGACATCGGAGGGGCTTTAGATAGTAGATTTCAACCATAAGACGGACATGGGTAAATTGACTTCCCTATCTATAAGGATACAGAATATATATACTTAATGGGTTTGCAAATGGATAATAAAGAAATTAAAATCGTAATGACAAACTTATATACACCCTTATCACCTACATTTGTGAAGGGGATAAAAAATGAAAAATTAGCTTGTTTTATTGTTTTCTGTTAGTGAATCTTTTTGTGTTTGAACTTATGTAAATAATCTTTTTTGTTGATTTAAATGAAGATCTTGTTGGAGGAGTTTTAAATAAATTTGCAGTTGTGTTAAGTTACATTTCCGGTTTATTCTACCAGGCGCGGATTCAGGGTGGAGCGAGGGGGGGGGGGGAATGAATGAACAGACAATGCAGAAAAAGAACAACTGATAATGGAGACCCCTGTGGAGTTCCACTATATAAGCTCAATGGTTCGAAAATGTTTTACCTGTGCGACCTATAAAATATTCTATTTGCATTGAAATTTGTTACATAGCTTAAAATTTTAGGTCTCACCTTCTTTTGAACAAGTTGGCCAATATTTGTATGAATCCCTGCTTTATCGTACGCTTTTTTGAAATTAAGCACCACTATTGCTAAGTGATTTTTCGGGTTTTGGCTGTTAATAGGAAGATACTTAATATACATTTCGGCTTTTGAGTTATATTTGTCTTTTCTGAAACCAAACTGATTTCGATTTAAGAGATAATTGACCGTTTTGAAGCACCATATTCTATTCGCAACAATTCTGTCTAATGTTTTACCAACACATGAGTTCAAAGAAATTGGTCTATATGACATGGCTGGGGTTTTGTTTGTGCTATTAGGTGTTAAAATAGGAATAAAAACAGATGTTTTGTATTTTTGGGAAATATATGTATTAAAAAAATTATTATTATTATTATTATTATTATTATTATTATTATTATTATTATTATTATTATTATTATAATTATTATTATTATTATTATTATTATTATTATTATTATTATTATTATTATTATTATAATTATTATTATTATTATTATTATTATTATTATTATTATTATTATTATTATTATTATTATTTTTATTATTATTATTATTATTATTATTATTATTATTATTATTATTATTATTATTATTATTATTATTATTATTAATATTATTATTTTTGAAAATATTATCAATTAGCTTTAGCACTCCATTTATAACTTCATGTGGAGCTTTTTTTTTTTTGATCGAGTATGACATTCTATTAAGTCCTGAAATATTTCCTTCAAGCCTTTGTGAGGTTAATATAAGTTCAATGTTAGTAACGTTGGGAAATATATTTGGCAACATTTCCGTATATTGTGCCTTACTGTCCTGAATTTTTTTTGGACATCTTCCATTAGCTGAGTTAAGTCGGTAAAGATATCAGGCGGATTATTTAATTTAGTAAAGGATGCCACGACGGTCTCAATACAGTGTATATTAGATGTGTTTTTATTCCAACAAAGTCTCTTTATATTGTTTCATATTTTTTTTTTTTGAAAGTGCTAGTTTGACACGTAAAACTATAAAGAGATCTTGTTTAGCCTCTTTTATTTTTCTCTTAAGCTTAGAGTTAGCTTTTTTATAGTGTATTATTTATAGAGCATTATTTATACTTCTTCTAAAAAAAATACAAAGCATATTTTTTTCTTGTTCTAGCTATGTGAGCTCTTTAGTCCGCCATGGGACTGAAATACTGAAATTCTTGACTGTGGGATATATTCTTAAGCTGCATCAATTATAATTTTTTTTACATTAGCTGCTTCATTATAACCATTTAAATGCATTAGTCTGTTGGACTCCGATAAATAAAATTTTTTTAAGTATAAGTCCCAGTTAGCTTTATCAGTCTGAAAACGGGGGTTACTTAACTGAAAGGACTAACAGCTGAGTTTTTACAGTGATAGATTAATCGAAGAGTGGTCTCATCCTCATAAATCTTGTTCTATATTCCAAGTGGAATAAATAAAGCGATAACGGGAGCAAATGAAAATGCTTTGGTGTTTTGTGTAGAGAATTGTGTAACTTATTTGTTATTTTTACTGGAACCGATTTGAATTAAATTATTTTTTCAAGCTTGTCTATATAAAAAAATGAAGGTTTTTATTTATTGATACGACAATAGGAAAATGATTTATAAATTTTTGGTGCCCTTTAATTATTCCGGCAATCTTCATTTCCGTCTCTACACTGATTTATTAATTTATTTTTAGTATATTTTTGTAATACTTTCACTCACAAATATATTTTAAAGTCTATGCTTAAAAAATATTATTGAAAATTAAAAATTGTTAACAAAAAAAAAAAGAGAAAAAGCTAACTTTAAATCTTAAATAAAATTTCCTGATGATGCCACACAACGGAGTGGCAAAATATTGAAAAGTTTGGAAAAAATAAATAAATAGACCTAAAGAAGTGTTCCATTTTTATGACGAGTTTTATATGTTTCTAAAGCTGTTTTTCTGTCTACTTTTTCAAATGTTACGATCGTTGAATTTTTTATCTCTTAAGAATATTGAAAGCATTTTTCAAAACCATTATGTTTGCTGTTGCTATAATTGTTGTTGATGTACATATAGCTGGGTTGTTGCAAATGTCCTCTTTTTGTTTGAAGTGATAATCAAGAGCACAGTTTGTGCATATTTGTTTGTAGGTGCATGAGTTTGCTGTGTGTGAAAAAATTTGCGACATCTTAATGGGAAAGGGATGTAAGGGCGTAGTTATATTTTTCGTATCCAATGTTTTGATATTCTTGCAAGCTGAGAGTAGAAAGTATGTATATACACAGAAAGAAACCCCGCTTTCTAAAATCAAGAATTTTATTCTTGAATTTATCCAAAATCTTTCTTGAAATTTTTAAGTACGATACGTACTTACCTTTTTTTAATTTAAACCTATTCGCATTGCTTCAAGTAATCAAGCAGAAACAAACTCGATGTTTTAATATATTATTTTACATTTAAAAACAAAGTGTCTCGGTGTCCTAGAGGTGAAGCGCTTGTGCTGCATTGCAGAAAGTTCGAGTCTCATCTTCGGTAAGCACAAAAACTTTAATTTTTAAATTATAAATTTTAAGTATATCTATAAAATAAAAGTAAAATATAAAAATCTTCTTCTTAAATAAAGCTCCATAAGTCAAAAATCACATTTTATTTTCGAATTAATCCCGTTTAAGGCTTAAATCAATTTATTTTTGACTTACATCAAGTACGGTTCTGAACTTAAATCAATCCTTTTTTGGCTTAATTGTGGCTAAAAGTGAGAAATTCGTACTTGAAAAATCGTACTTGGAGTAAGAAATTTCGTACTTGGTTTAAGAAAACCATACTCACCGTACTTTTGAAACCGCTATGGCTTGATTTAAGTAAAGCTTACTTAGTTTATTCTTTGTGTGTAGATGAGCTGAAGTAACCTGCTTATTTTTATACCCTTTACATAAGTGATAAGTGTATATATATAAGTTTACCATTCCGTTTGTAATTTACTTTATATCCACCTGCAACCCCATAAAGTATATATTTTCTTGATTCTCATAGATAGAGAAGTAGATTCAGCGATGTAGGTACGTCTGTTGGTCGGTCAACGTTAGGGTTGAAATAAACTTTTTGACCCGTTAGTTGTATCAAACTATCAAAAATATTAGCGAGCAGACCGCTAATAAAATTCAGCAAAATCGCCTGATAAATAACTGAGATATGAGCTAACAACCAGGACTACCTCCGTTTATTTCTCTAAAATTTGTATATAAAAACCTCCACAACTTCCTGGGAATTGCCCCGTACAATGTGCAACATAAGATCAACCAAAATGAATTTTTTCTCCAAAACATTATGTGGAAAATTGTTACCCTTTATCTCTAGCCCCTAACATAGTTGCCATACAAATTGTAAAACAAATTGGGTAGAAACCCCCCACAATCTCTCTGGCCTCGCCCCTAAAGGAATAAAATGTATCACAGACCCCAATTAGTTTTTCCTTCCAGATATATCCCTAAAGTGTACTTACTCCCTATCTCCATCACCTAAGGTGATTGCCATACAAAATTCCCAAAAATTATGTAAAAAGGCCCATATTTTTCCCAGGGTCGACCTTAGAGAAATAAAGTGTACGACCGACCCCCATTAGTTTCTCCTTCCAAACACATTCCTAAAACATACTTTCCTCATATCTCCATTCTCTACAACTTTCCCGGAGTTGCCCCTAGGAAAAGGAAATGTATCATCATGTATTAGTTTGCCCTCCCAAACATATTCCTAGAATATCCTCTGCCTCTGTCTCTATCACCTAAGGGGGTGGATACACAAAACTTACAATAATGATGTAAAAATTCGTATAAATTTGCCAGAGTCGGCTTTCAAGAAGTAAAATGTACAAGTGGCTACAATTAGTTTCTCCTCGCAAGCATATTTCTAGAATATACATACCTCCATCGCCCAAGCGGGCTTTTATACAAAGTTTAGGAAATTGTAATAAATCTCCTTCAAAGCTTCCAGGGTGTCCGTGGATAAATGAAGGAGTGACTCGAGCTAATATTTTCTTGCAAATATTTCTCTAGAACATACTTACCCCCTATAACCACCTCCTAAGGGGGTTGCCATACAAAATTAGAAAAAATTAGTGTAGATACCCCGGCAGCTTCCCTAATCGCCCTAAGAGGGCAAAATATGACACCGACCCCTATTTAAAAATTAGAAATATTTCCTAAATAAAAAAATTGATAAAAATAAAAAAAATTTCGGGGTTTCGAAAGGCCAATATGAAGGGTATCTAAAACTCCGCACAGACGAATATGGCGTTCTTAATTGTTTTACCCTGAGTACGTACCAAAAAATATATGCCTTAATGATATAAGTAGTTTCAGGGTATTTTAAAGCAGTGATATTATACGTAGGGAAAAAATCCCTACTCGTAGGGATTTTCGTCTAAAAAAATCGAGCGTGGGGAAAAAAGACGGATTTTTTTAAATCATCAAAATGTAGGGATTTCGCAGATTAATATGCTACTCTTTTTCAATTTCTGCAAGCAACGTGTAAAATTGTTGTGACGTCAACATTGCATATTGTCACATTTCTTTTGAGTATTTCCCGCCAATTTAAGCAGTGATATTGAATTAATATACATTATGTATTCTGTAAAATGAATTCATCATCTTCTTCAGACTCCTCGGCTTACTTTAAGGAAACAAAACTTTAACTTCAATATGCATTGTCCGATCTTTTTTACAAGATGAATCCAAAAATTGTTACACTTTCCAGAGTAACGAATTGCATTTAAAACAAATGGCTTTACAACTGTACGGTTATGAGGAAACAATCGTTCAAAACAACCGTTATTTTTTTTATAAGAAAACACAACCCAAAAGTACAAATTTCTGTTTCGTTTAATTAACGACTTGTGACTTGTATGAATTTATATCTTTTTCTTATATGTTTATTATTATTTTTCCTTATTTTATTTTAATTATATGAAAAGACTGATTTATGCACAAAGCAAATTCATACAAGGTAGTCTCGCCTTATAACCCAAGGCAAATTAGCACAATATAAAACCCACACTTGCAAAAAACTATTTTATTGCTATGAAAATGTGTATAGATGTATAAATTGCACTTCCGTATAAATTTAATTTTAAAATTTAAACAATTTTAAATAATTTTTACAAACTTTAATACAAATAAAAACAAACCAAATATATTAGACACGAAAATAAACCACTTTGACAAAGTAACTTGGTCAAAATCAAGAAGCGAAAAAGAGTCACCTGAGCTGTCCAGACTACCTGTTATTAATTGGCCTTGTTCATGTATTTATTTATATACGTTTATACTTGTATAAAACCTAAATACATACATACGTATGTTTCCTTTTTTTTTTTTGTATTGATTTATATTTGCATTAAAAAGTAGGGATTTTTGTAGTGACAAATTTTTGAGCGCGTAAGGAAAAATAGGGATTTTTTTCCGACTGTGTAAAGACTTTTTAAAAAAGTGTATAGCATCACTGTTTCAAAGCAAAAATTGATTATTGAAGTCGATATTTTCTATAATCTTCGCTTATGCGAACTAAAGATAAATATTCAAACCTTAAAACTATTAAATAATGTTAGTCCAGCTAGTGCTAGACTAAAATTAATTAATTTCAATAATTTTATCTAAGCGCAATAGCATTTCTTCTTTTCAGACAAGTGTGGCCACTATGTTGCAAAATGTTTCGAGCGAGAGGATTTTGATGTGCTTCCAGCTTATGGCTTTTTCTACATAATTAAGGATTTTGCATTTAACTTGTGGAACTTGAAGGTCCATGTGGATGTGTCAGTTATTAATATACCATTGAGCACCGTTGAATTTTATTTTTTCTATGTTAGATGCGGAAGCAGTACCCCATAATTGCATACCGTAGCACCAAATTGTTTTAAGGATCGATTTGTAAATTAGAATTTAACAATCAAAACGAAGCAATTTCTGCCAATTAGCGAAAGGTATATCGTCTCATTTCGTTGAGGCACCATATAGTTGTTAATAAGGTTGGGGGAGAACGTTTCTTTGAGTAAAGTTAAAGTTACGTGAATACATTTTTGTTGATTCATTTTTATTCCCCATAACTTTGCCCATTTCTCAATTTGGGTTACGTGTTGTTGCAGTTGGCTCGAACCCCTTTAGGGTCTTTTTGAATACTAAGGAAAGCGGTATCATCAGCAAACGCCGACGTGTGTGTAAACTATTGGTTGGCACATCTGATGTGTAAAGCAACTACAGAATTGGACCTTGTATACTTCCATGAGGTACACCAGCCTCTATTGGTCGAGAACAACTTATTTGGTTCCGCTCTTTGATCATGAATTGCCGACTGCTTATGTACTTTTCTTAATGCTTGAAAATATTCGCTGGAAAGTTCAACTTTAGTTTGTTTAACTGGCCTTCATGCCATACTTTATAAAAATCTTAAGAGACATCGATAAAAAGCGCGAAGCAGTAGCTCTTTTTTTTCGAAGGCTTTTCTTATCACCTGTACCAACATATGGGCCTGTTCGTTGACTTCTAAAGCAAAATTGGTAATGTTGAATGCAGTTGTTGTCATTCAGAATCGGAGCCAGCTCCATTTTTTAGGAATTTTTCAAACAATTCCGATAAAGTTGGTAACAAACTTATAGGCTTATAAGACTTCACCTTCGAAGGATCTTTACCAGGTTTAGGAATCATCTTTACTAATGCAACCTTCCATATTGGCGGAAAATGTTCAAGCCGTACTATGGCGTTAAAAATAAGAATAAATCTTTTACCTGTATAAGGTAACTCTAAAAGCATTTTGTTGCCGATTTTGACAAACTTTGTAAATGTAGGTAAAATTGCATATTCGTATTGCAAAAAGGTATTTTTTTATATTTTTAATTACATTGGCAACCCTGTAGCACTGAAATGTTAAAAATTGCATTTTAAACGTCACTACCTTGTTCTTTAAAAGAAATTGAAAAGACTCCTTCAAATTGAGTTTATAAGATTTTAAAGGTCTTAGATTTAATTGAATATAAATTTAAAATAATATTAAATAAGGTTTTGATAAGGGTAAATATCAGTTTGTCATTCTGTTTGTAATTTCTACAATATTCACTTGTGTATATATATTTTGTATCCTTATAAATAGGGAAGTCGATATAACCATGCCCGTCTGTGTTTCTGTTAAAATAACCAAATAAAGTCTCACAGCCAAAAAGTCAAATAAAGTCGCACAGAAAATGTTTTGGTATTAAACAATCTCTGAGACAATTTATGTAATTTTAAATCAGCCAAATCGGTTCACTATTGACCGATATATAAGCTAAAACCTATAACAGCCCATTTTTTAACACAAAATCTGCGCATATATTTCAATACTCACAGCCACTCTTTCCACAAAACTTAGCACGGATACTTTTAAAATAGGGACCTTATTTGGGGAAAAATTTTTTCCCATAGGAACAGGGAAAGTGACATTCCCCTACAGTTACACAAGTTTTGTAAAATATTTCATGCGCCAAATCTGAAAAAACTATAAGGGTTACAGTCTTTAAGCCTGCTGCAAAGTAGTTCCAGCATAATAGGTACACTTCAGAAGGAAAATTTGGTTAGATAGGAGCAGGGCAAGGCGCATCTCCAATACAAATAAAAATATGTTATGAAATTTTTGATACGCTATACCAGCGTTGCCAGTTGGTTACATTTTATGTAACTTTTTGACCTTCTATGTAACATGTAAAATTTGAACGTATTAGGCCTTATTTTCGTTACTTTTTGTTCTAGTCAGAGAACAACGCACAATACTTGGGAAAGGAGATATTTAGGACTACTTAAAATGTACTTATATTATTGATTACCTCTAAATTGGGAGTTTTTATACATCAAATACAACTTTTTTGAAATCAAGTAGGCAGCTAGTGCTCACTAACTCATTTAATCTTAGAATTCATTTATAAGATTAAAACTTACTCATAAGATTAAAACCATTTTGACGGGAATGACCATATAAATTGCGTTTTAAAGGCAATTTTTCATAGGGATTTTAAAACTTTAAAATTTTAAAAATATTCTTTGAACGATTGTTACGGGTATTATATTTAAACTTGAAATTTAAAGTAAATTATAAAAGTTAAAAAATATTTTTTTCCGTTTTAAGCTGCTTTAGGTAGAATTGGCCAAATACGATGGAATCAATGCTTTGTTTTGCATAATAAGGCCCTAAAAATGTTTATGTATATATTAAAAACCTTTTACAACTTTATGCTGACCTTAAATTTCTTTTTTTTCTGTAAATTTAACTTAAAAAAAATTATTTTCGTAAATGTAACATTTTAAGAAAAAACGTAACTTCTGGGGTGGCAAAATGTAACTTTTCGTAGCTTGCCCTTGAAACGCTGCGCTATACCTCGAAAACTGTAAGCGCTATTGAGTTGAAATATCCTACAAAAAGTATATGTACAACAATACCTACATTTAAGGAAGAAAAATTATATAGATAGGAGCAATGGAAGAGATAGCCCCAATACAAATGAGCAATTTTTATGAGATTTTTTATACGCTATATCTCTGAAACTTATCCCAATCTTTTATTAAAAATTATAAAAAAAGTTCTGAGGTACCATCTTTGCGGCAGTCATCATTATCAAATTTCGGAGTTAAACCTTTAGCTGCTAAAGCCGCATCAAGCTTAATTTCTGCATCAGCACCTAAGATCCAGGTAGGGATGGACCGCTACCTTACAGTTCTTAAAAGGGGAAGAAGCCTAACCGGCAATTTTAAGAGGATGAGAGGCCAACTTCATCGCAAAATCGTTATGCAATTTTGCAAGAGGATAATGATGCCCCTGTTAGTTAAATAAAAACTTTTAAGCCACCTCCCATTTATCTGAGAGATAAAAACTCAAATGACCTGATTAAGTTTCTATTTCAATTAATCGGTGAAAATAGTTTTTATGTGACAAGCACAAAACGTGGTAACATATACGAAACCAAAATCCAAGTTAATCACGAGAATGCATACCGCACCACGGTAACAGAACTTGAAAAACTAAACAAAAGCTTTTATACATATCAACTTAAAAATGCAAAACGCCTTCAAGTAGTGATTAAAGCTATTGACTCAAATGTGGACCCGGAGTAAATTAAAACCAGTTTGTGCATTAATGGCTTTAGAGTAAAATATTTATCAAACATAAGAAACAGGGAAAAATATCCGCAACGACTATTCCGAGTGGAGCTCGAGCCTGGTGATGTCAAATTAAGAAAAAACTAGACTCTACCGATTTATGATTTAAAATACATTTTGCATCGCAGAGTGGTAGTGGAAGAGTCACATAAGCGATTTAGGCCCGTACATTGTTTGAACTGCCAGGAATATGGCCATACTAAAGCTAATTGCAAGTTGCCTTCTGTTTGTGTTGTGATCCTAGGTTGAAGAGATTCAGCAGTTGCGGTTGAAACCACACTGCCAACTTAAGAGGATGTCCTGTTTTTAATTCAATAAGGCGATCATCTAAGCCGGAAGTAGTTCCTGCTCCTCTCCAGTCATTAAATATGCCTACTACGAACATGCCTCAATTAGCACAACCAACTACAAGTCAAGTTTCTTATGCCAACGCATTAAAGTCTAGCCTATTGAACGTAAGTCTACCCAGCCTAAAACACAACCAGAGGAGCCAACAAACGAATCAACCGGGCCCAATTTTAGCTGCCTGGAAGCCGTAATTGACAACTTGGTTAAACAATTTACGCATATTATGGCGCAAATGGCTGGCATTAGGCAAGAAATGCCAAAAATGCAGTCTGCACTTTTGCAGACCATGCTTTAAAGACCATGAACTGCCTCAGGATTTGTTTCTGGGACGCTAACGGCATCCACCAACTCAAAAACGAACTCGAACATTTTTTAATTTTTTTTTTTTTTTCTCATATTTTTATTATTGAATCTTCGCTAATGCGAACCAACAATAAGTATTCAAATCTTAAAACTAAGTAATTTATATTAGTCCAGTCAGTACCAGACCAAAATTTAAGTTCTCATAACAAAGTAAATTAATTTAAACAGTTTCATCTAAGTTCAATAGTGTCCATTCTTTTCAGACGAGTGTATCCACTATATTGCAAGATGTTCGAGCGAGTGGATTTGGATGCGTTTCCAGCTTTTTTAAATACTTGTCCACATAGTTCAGGATTTCGAATTTAACCAGTGGAACTTGTAGATCCTTATGGATGTTGCTGCTTTTAATATACCAAGGAGCACCAGTTATCATTCTTAGGATTTTGTTTTGACGACATTGTATTTTTTCTATGTTAGAGGCGGAAGCAGTGCCCCATAATTGTATACCGTAGCACCAAATTGGTTTCAAAATCGATTTGTAGAGTAGAAGTTTACAATCAAGACGAAGCCCAAAGTTTCTGCCTATTAGCCAATGAAGTTGTGTAGCTTTAAGTTTAATTTGCCTCAACTTCGCAACTATATGCGTCTTCCATGTAAGGCGACGGTCCAGGTGAATGCCAAGGTATTTCGTCTCAAATCGTTGAGGTACCATCTGGCTGTTAATAAGGATTGGAGGGCACGTTTCTTTGCGTAAAGTAAACGTTACGTGGGTATATTTTTGCTCATTAATTTTTATTCCCCATAATTTTGCCCATTTCTCTACTTGGGTTACGTGTTGTTGCAATTGGCACGAAGCCTCTTTAGGGTCTTTATGAAAACTGAGAAAAGCGGTATCGTCAGCAAATGTAGACGTGTGCGTAAAACTGTTTGTTGGCATATCTGCCGTGTAAAGCAAGTACAAAATTGGACCTAGGATACTCCCTTGAGGTACACCAGCCCCTACTGGTTGGTAACAACTTATTTGGTTTCCCTCTTTGATTTTAAACTGTCGACCGGTTATGTACTTTTCGAGTAGGTTGAAAATATTAGCTGGAAGGTTTAGCTTTAGTTTGTTTAACAGGTTTTCGTGCCATACTTTATCGAAATCTTGAGAGACATCTATAAAAAGAGCGGAGCAGTACTTTTTTCCTCGAAACTTTTTCTTATAACCTGCACCAGTCTGTGAGTTTGTTCTATTGTGCTATGTTGGCTTCTAAAGCCAAATTGGTGATCTGGAATGCAGTTGTTTTCATTCAGGATCGGAGTAAGCTTGTTTTTAAGCAGCTTTTAAAACAGTTTTGACAAAGTTGGTTAGAAGGATCTTTACCATATTGGTGAAAAATGTTCAAGCCGCATTATGGCATCAAAAATAAAAAGAATTATTGTTTTTGCTGTAAAAGGTAGCTCATTTTGTTGCTTATTTTATTAACGCCAGGATCTTTTTTATCATTAAGGTTAGCAATAGCTTCTACCACATCTGAATATCGGAAACGTATTTCTATAGGACGTCTAAAAACAACAGGCGGTAATTCCCTCACGTCAGTTCATGTATTAGGAGTTAACACGTTTCTTAAATGGCTTGCGAGCAGATCGCATTTTTCTTCATCATTTCTAACCCAGGATCCTCTTAGATTGCGCAGTGGTAGTTTTGCGATTACGGGTCTTTAAAGACGACTGGCTGATCGCCATAGAGAATCATTTGTTTGAGGAGTCGCGTCTAGACCTTCCAAATACTTCTTAATTGATGCAATTCTGCGTACCTCCAGCAAGCTTTTTAAGCGATTTGTACACTCTTTTAGCTTCGTTTTAAGTTGGGGCGATCTATGCTGTTGCCATTCTCTTCGCGCTCTCTTTTTTTCAGATAAAAGCTCTTCAAGATCGACAGAAAAAATTTTGTTGTATTTGACCTGACGGTTTGTTTAAGAAGCATGTTCAACGGCTGCTTTAATGTTTTCATTTAGGATACTCAGGCAATCATCGATTTCTTGGGGAGTTTTTAGTGGTATGTGTTCAGAGCAGTGAGAGCTGATATATTTTATATATTTCAACCAATTTACTCTTTTAGATAAGAAAAAATCACTAGTTGCTATTTGGTGAGGACTGCAAATAGTGATAATTGTGGGTGAGTGGTCTGAAGATAAATCCAGAGAGGCTTGCGCCTTAATAAGCTCCGGAGATATACCTTTTGCTATGCCAAAATTTATTACGTCTGGTCTATTGTGATCGGTTGGCCAATAGGTTGGTTGTCCGGTAGAAATAACACAAAGACCCATTTCAGATACGGAATCATACAATATACGACCTCTGGGACTAATTAAGCGGGAGCCCCAGTAGGTGTGTTTAGCGTTATAGTCTCCACCAGCTATGAAGCGGGAACCTAAAGATTGTAAAAACTGATCCTTCGTTATGTAAAATCTGGGTGGAGAATAAACCGACGAAATAACTAGGATAGGGAAAAACTCATCAATGCAGACGTTTGTTGCTTGAATATTGCATTCGGAGATGCCACCTAACCATTGGTGTTTAATTCTTGATTTGATTAGTATAGCCGAGCCTCCACATGATCTATCCCTGGGATCTTTTGAATCGTAAAATAAATAGCCACTTATTTTAAACGCGCTTCAAGATATCATATGAGTCTCCGAAATCAACATTACATCAATGTTTTGGTGTGTTAAAAAATATTCGAGTTCGTTTTTGTGTTGGCGGATGCCGTTTGCGTTCCAGAAACAAACCCTCAGGCAGTTCATGTCCTTTTAAGCATAGCCTGCAAAAGAGCAGACTACATTTTTTACATTTCTTGCATCATGCCAGCCATTTGTGCCATGAACTGCGTAAATTGCTTAACCATACTGTCAATTACGGCTTCTAGGCGGCTAAAATTTGAACCAGTTGGTTCGTTTGTTGGCACGTCTTGATGTGTTGTTGGCTGGGCAGGCTTGCGAGCTTTGGGCTGGTCAAACTTGAATACGTTAGTGTAAAAAAACTTCACTTGTAGTTGTCTGTGCTAATGGGGGCATATTTGTAGTAGGCATATTTAATGGCTGGGGAGGGGCAGGAGCTACTTTTGGCTTGGATGAGCGTTTAACTAAGTCAAAAACAGGCCAACCTCTATAGTTGGCGGTGTGGTTTCCAGCGCAATTACTGCATTTCTTCACCGTAGGATCTTCTTTTGGCTTGTCGCAGTTGGTCGTATCGTGCAGGTTCCCGCACACAACACAAACAGAAGGCAATTTACAATATGCTTTGGTGTGGCCATATTCCTGGAAGTTTAAGCTTTGTACGGGCCCAGATCGCTTATGTGGCACATCCACTATAACTCTACGGTGCATAATATATCTTAGATCATATATCGGATGTGTTTCATTTTTTTTTCAATTTCATGTCACTGGGCTCAAGCTCCACCCGGAAAAATGGTTGAGGGTATTTTTCCCTGTTCCTTATGTTTGATACATATTTGACTCTAAAGCCCTTCATGCACAAATTGGTTTTAATTTCCTCCAAGTCAACATTAGAGTCAATACATTTTATAACTACCTGGAGGCCCTTAGCGTTCTTAAGTTGGTAAGTATAGAAATTTTTCTTAAGTTTTTCGAGCTCCGAAATAGTGGTGCGGTAAGCGTTTTCGTCATTCACCTGAATTTTTGTCTCGTATATGTTACCACGTTTAATGTTAGTAACGTAAAAGTTGTTTTCCCCAATCAAACCTACTAAAAACTTTACAAGATCATTCGAATTCCTTTCTCTCAAATAAATCGGAGGTGGCTTAAAGGACTTTTTTCAGTAACGGGGGCATCATTATCTTCTTGCAGAATGGCAAAAGGATTTTGCGATGAGGTTGGCCTTTCATCGTCTTTCAACATTTTTGCAGGTTGAGATGTTTCTGCCGATTTCGGACTTCTCCCCCTTATAAGAACTGTTACGTACCTGTCCAACCCTACCTGCATTTTAGGAGCACACGCAGGAATTGGGCCTGGAGCGCCTTTGACAGCTTTAGGTGCGACACCAGAACTTGATAAAGAAGACCGCGATGAAGATGACACCTCAATATTTTTTTTATAATTTTTAAACAGAGATTGGGCTAAGTTTGTCCCTTGTTCAGTACATTTATTCAAATTAGGCACACTTACACTTTAATTATTTGTATTTATTTTCGGGTTTTCCCTAAAATAGTTTCTATTATATTCAGGGTCTCTAATGTTTTCATTGCTAACGCTTTCTGAGCTTAACATAATGTAAGCATTTCGGCTATTAGGCCCACTGTCACTACGATTACTGTTACTTATTAACCGTTTGGTTTTTTTGTTTTGTTTAGTTTGTTTTTATTTTCGATTCTTACTTATGTCTTGTAGGTATGTATACATATTAACAATTTTTTTTGTAACTTATTACAAATATCACCTATTACAAATACACACTCGCGTAGACACGTCCGTACACTACGAGATTAAGAGAGCAACTCGATTTTAATTAAACCAAAAAATTAATGTCATGTTCATTTCCGAGACTCATATGACATCTAGAAGCACTTTCAAAATAAGCGACTATTCTTTTTACGACTCAAAAGATCCCAGAGATAGATCATGTGGTGGCTCAGCTATATTAATTAAATCAAGAATCCAACACCAATGGATGAGTGGTCACTCCGAAAGTTATATACAAGCAAGAAACGTCTCCATTGATGAATTTTACTATAATCTCGTTATTTCGTCAGTTAATGGTCCATCAAGATTCTCCATAACGAAGGATCAGTACAACAGTTTTTACAAATTCTTAGGTCCCGCTTAATAGCTGCTTGGGACTATAATGCCAAGCACACGTACTGGAGCTTCCTCCTAATTAGTACCAGAGGTCGTGTCTTGTATGATTCCGTGTCTGAAATGGGACTTTTTTGAGTGCCTAAATAGCCTAAATGAAAATATTAAAAAAACCATTAATATGCTTCTTCTACCTACCGTCAGGCCAGATATAACAATATTTATTCAACCGATGTTGAAAAGCTTTTATCTGAAAAAAGGAGAGCGCGAAGAGAATGGCAAAAGAATACATATATCACCTCAACTTAAAAGTAAGCTGAAAGAATGTACGACCAATTTAAAAGCTTCCTGGAGGTTCACAGAATGGCATCACTTAAAGAGTACCTGAAAGGTCTAGACGCGGCTCCTCAGAAAAATTATTCCCTACGGCGTTCCGTCAAACGTCTTAAAAGACTCGTTATCGCAAAACCACCACTGCGAAATCTAAAAGGATCCTGGGCAAGAAATGACCAAGAAAACTGCGCTCTGCTCGCAAGTCATTTAAGGAACGTAATGCATGCACTGGCGTAAACGAATTGCCGCCTGTTGTTGCCAGATGTCCTATAAAAATATGTTTCCGGTATTCAGACGTTGTAGGGACTATCGCTAGTCTAGATGAAAAAAAGCTCCTGGCATTGTTAAAATAAGCAACAAAATGCTCTTAGAGTTACTCTTTACAGCTAAAAGAAAATTTTTTTTATTTTTAATACGGCTTGAACACTTCCCGTCAACATGGAAAGTCGCCGTAGTGAAGATGATTGGTAAGCCTGGTAAAGATCCTTCAAAATTGGAGTCTTATAGGCCTATAAATCTATTACACACAATGTCCAAATTGTTTGAGAAACAAATTAAAAACGAGCTGGACCCGATCTTGAATGGCAACAACTGTTGCTTTCGCCTTTAGAAGTCAACGTAATACCATCGAACAAACCCACAGGATGGTGCAGATTATAAGAAAAGCCTTTAAAGATAAGAAGTACCGCTCCGCGCTTTTTATCGATATCTCTCAAGCATTTGATAAAGTTTGGCATGAAGGGCTCTTAATCAAACTTAAACTTAATCTATCAGCCAATATTTCCAACCTGCTAGAAAAATATTTAACCGGCAGAAAATTTATTATCAAAGAGGGAAATCAAATAAGTTCTTCTTAGCTAACTCAAATTCTGTACCTCCTTTACACAGCAGATATGCCAACCAACAGTTTTACACACACGTCGACATTTTCCGATGATACCGCTTTCCTCAGTATTTATAAAGACCCTAAAGAGGCTTCAAACCAACTGCAACACACGTAACCCAAGTTGAGAAATGGGCAAAGTTATGGGGGAATAAAAATAAATGAACAAAAATGTACACACGTAACTTTTACCTTGCACAAAGGAACGTGCCCTCCAATCACTATTAATAACCACATGGTGCCTCAACGAACCGAGACGAAATATCTTGGTATTCACCTATATCGCCGCGTCACATAGAAGCCTCATATAGATGCGAAGCTGAACCAAATGAATCTTAAAGCTGCTCAAATCCACTGGCCAATTGGTAGAAACTCTGTGCTACGTCTGGATTGTAAGCTTCTACTCTACAACTCGGGTTTAAAACCAATTTGGTGCTACGGTATACAATAATCCTCTAACATAAAAAAACAACATGGTCAAAACAAAATTCTATGAATGATAACTCACAGAAAAAATTATTCCCATATATTTTTCAATTAATGTGCTTATTAAAAAGCCAAAACGGATTTCAATAAGTAATTTAATTGTCCCAACAAAATATATAGGTTTTTATAGAAATTTAACCAAAGCAGTGATGCTTATTTAAAAGTTCTTTTAAAAAGTCGTCATTTTGTATAGTCATTTTGTAGTCTACCGTTTTTGTGCCCTAGTTTTTTTAAGTATGCAACACAGCTTATGTTATGTATACAAAAATAAAAAACAAACATAAACGATAATATAAATAAGTGTTTAGACAACCAAAATCCAATGTCTCTGTAGTCTAGTGGTAAGAGTCTCAGCCTGAAAATCTCATGGTGTCGGGTTCAATGCTTAACTCTGTTAAAATTTATTTTTTAATTTTTTTTTCTTATTTTTTATTTTTAATATTTTTTCATTTTCTGTTTTGTTGATCTTTGTTTCTGTTTTTTGTTTTGCCTTTGCTTATGATTGCTAAGGTGTGTTGAGTTGTCCGCATTTGACTTGAGGTTATTTTATTTTGTGGCGGCGCACAGTGGTGGCAAAAAAGCCAATTTTTGACTTATACTTTTTACGAATCTAATGATGCTTTTTTATAGAAAAGTGTTTCACTAAGAAAATTCAATAATTTTTTTTATTAAAAGTTATTTTTTGTCTTATAAAAAGTTTAGTGAAGTCACTTAAGTATTGTAAAACGAAAACAGGTGAAAATGTTCATGAAACTCAGTAGCTTATGCGTGAAAGATATTTTCATTGCTATGTTAATGCCGTTTTTATTGAAATACACAGCCTTCTTTTTAATTTAAAAAATATATATATTTGGATTACATATTTAGTTTAGCAAATACAAGCAAGTTAAAATAGCTTTATAAAATTCGGTTTTTGCAGTTTTCCTTGGAAAAAAAGAAGTTGGCTCCGTCTACCTCCGTCCTCTTACTGCAGCATAATAAAGGGTCAGAGTCTATTCTTTAAATTTTTACAAAAAAATTCACCGACTTTTGCCGATCGTTGAACAAACTTGTAAATTTTTGAAAAAAAGTCAAGAATGCTGCTGCTCAGGTTTTTTAATAAAATGTGTTGCATACATTAAGGTTTAAACTATTTTAATGATATTTTACTTATTAATCATAATAACAATTTGTTGTAATCGGCATTCTTGAATAAAAAAAAGCAAAAATATATACAAATTGTCTAACATAATTAAATATAAAAAGGAGTTCATTTTCTGTATCATATAGCGAATTGTGTAAGGAACTTACTAATTGTGCTAATAATGTTGATGTATTAACTGATTTCATAAAAGCAAAGAACCCACTGCTTACAATTAATGAAATCAAAAGAGTGAAAAAAACAATTCAGAAGCGATTTTTCAGTCATTTTTATAAAAACTGGAAGAAATCGTACAAAAAAACTCGTATTTTTAGAAAAATTGTGCTTGGCTAAAAAGTAAGATCGGAAACGAAAATCACTTATTGTAAATTTTGAATGCCACAACATTTTTTAGATATATTTGAAGTATCACTTGGTGATGATCAAAGTAGTTGTTCAAAGAGAAAGGAAAGACCTGTTAAGGAATTCGATGATTGCAAAGGACGTAGTTAAAGGCACAAAGCTTCTGATTTAGCATCCCAGTAAACCCAACAACAGTTACTAATGACAAGTGCACTAACGAGAGCAAAAAATTAATCACAACCATATATTCTTCCGTCAATCGCGCTAGCGTTAATCTTGGATGCAGAGTTAACAAAACATCAGTAGGAGACAGTAAAATATGTTTTGCAAAAAGGGGGATATGATATATTACCACCTTATAGGTACTAAAAGAGAAAAAAAAATGTTATCCCAATGAAGTCCGCGTATCAGAAAATGAAGCTTCTCTAAGCTTGCAAAGTTTGATGGATCACACCACAAAGCGTCTTTTTGAAAGTTTTTCCCGCGAAAAAGGTAACGATATGCTAAAATTAAAATACACTCTTACGTCGAAGTGGAGCTGCGATGGATCTTCTGGCCATGCATGGTACAATCAGTGTTTGCCAACTGATGCAAGCGGCAGGAGTCTGCTTTTAGCATCGATGGTACCTTTAAGTTTAAAATCAAACACTAAAAAAGAATATTTGCGTAATAAAAGTCCATTATCCAATTTTCGTTGAAATTACTAGAGACTAAAGAAAAAGCTTAAGCGGTTGTTGAGAACATGAAGTCCGATACTGCTGCTTTGGAGAAAACGAATGTTGTAATATGCGGCAAACAATTCAGTGTAAGACACAATTTAGTGTTCACAATGCTAGATAGCAAAACGGTTCAGTCCGTGCTTTAGCAGCAGAAATGAACGATTTGGATATAATTTTAAAGAATATTATTGATAACGAGGCTTGTAAATTGGGCATTTCATTATTGCACGCTCAAATAAAATTAATGGAGTGTATACTCCATGTAGCTTATAAGATGCCTTTCAAAAAGTGATCTGCGATCGAAGCAAAAATCAATCAAACAAGAAACGAATTCAGGCAACATTTAATGAACGAATGAGCTTGCGAGTGGATGTTGTACATTAAGGCGTTTCTTCCTTAACCCTGTACTTGATGCTAATATAAAAGGTGTTAATGAAGAACTCATATATCGCTTCCTAATTGCTCTTCAGATAATAACATGTGACCAGAAAATTGATACTGTGAACTATTTGTTATAAAATATAACTGGTACAACATGCCTGTTACTGTCTATAAAATACTGATACATAGAAAGGAGATTATTGATTCAGCAGTACTTCCTGTTGGTAGGGTCTCCGAGGAAGTAGGAGAAGCTCGTAATAAAGATAATAGGAAGTATAGAATAATGTTTTCTAGAAAGTACAATATAACTCCAACAAATACTGATGTTTTGCTTTGTTTGCTGGCATTATGTATCTGATCCGCACATAAGTAGTGTAAGACGTCAGTCAATCCACAAACACTTTTTAGAACTGGATGATGTAGCTTAAGAAATGTTAGTTTTCGAATAAATAAAATTTTTATTATTTTAGACTTATTTTGTTTATACATACACATACATAAATATTAGGGTCATGGTGGAATAAGAAGGTGGGATCGTCCCTAAAACAACAACTTCCTGTAAAATTTCATCATGTATTTTGTTGTTGCTAATTCCATTTTGGTTGTCGAAAATGTAGCGAACACACATACACACATTATACACAACCATTGTACAACATAAACAAGTGTCCAAGCTAAGGTAGAAATCATATGGCGGAAAAAGAAGTCAGCTGATGAGTTGTCCCTACCTTGTTCAATATACCTTGATTAGGGTTTTATAAAAATCGATTTGGTATAAAAATATAATAGTAAAAAATTTTCCTAAATCGGACTTTGCCTTCCCGTGCCAAATCCCTAAAATTTTAAAAATGTATAACAAGGGGAAAATATTACCTTTTATTCATTTTTTTAAACATTTTTATATTTTAATTTAAGTTTGAATTAAGATGATAAAAAATTTGTTATATGCAGGAAAATATCTTTTCAATTAAGCTATAAAAACTGAAATCGGCTAAAAAACTGCAAAGGTTTTTTGGTTTCCTTAGACCAATGCACTCGAGCCCAATTTTTTAAATTTATTAAAATTATCTACAACAACATCGTTCTTGTAATCTTTTAATTTCAAAATATTAGAATAAAAATTATTTGCGTCTGGGGTTTGGCTACTCGTTTTAATTAATTTAAAAGCTTAGTTAAAAATTGATTCGGATTACATGGGAGTTGGGCGGTGGGCGTTGGGAGGGGCTGATGTCATTAAAACTCTGCACACAGGTTTCGTTTTTTATGCATTGGAGGTGGGTGTTGCTGATGTCAATAAAAATCTGCACACAGGTTTCGCTTGATGATGTATGGTATATGGGCGGTGGGCGTGGGCAATTCAGACGAAATTCAATTTTTTTCTTAATTAAGTCAACACAATGCTCGATGCCAACTTTCAATAGTTTAGGACCACTCCTTCTATTTTTTGCACAAAAATGTATGAAGAAATACCACTGTGCGGCGGTGGGTAAATAAAAGTAATATTTACACTTTAAAAAGCAGGGTGATTTGTTGGTTGGTCCGCCTTGCAGGTTCGAGTCGATGCTAAGACCGGTTATGTATGTAAGTAAAACTAATAAAATTAGTTTCCTTTGTAATAAATTTAATAAAATATTAAAATAAAAATATATGTAATAAAAAAATTAAATAATTATAAACAAATAAATATAAAATAATAAATAATACATATAAATAGTAATTTATTAAATTATTAAAAAAATATTTTTTTTAATTTCTCAAAAATTTAACTAAAAATTTTAATTGAATCAATTAAAAAGTTGATTGATAATTTTGTTCCATTTCAATTAAATTTTTTTAATTGATACTATCAATTTGTTTGCAGGCTGAGATTTAAAACAAATTTAATTGGGTTAACGACTTCCTTGATTGAAATTCATTTTGTATTTTTTCTGTGCTGGTGCTCTTTGGTATATTGAAAACATCAACATCCACAAGGATCTGCAAGTTCCACAAGTTAAATACGATATCCTAAACTATGTTGACAAATATTTATATAAGCTGGAAATACACCCAAACCCGCTCGCTCGAAACATCTCCCAACATAGTGAACACTTCCGCCTGAAAAGGAGGGATACTATTGCGCTTAGATGAAGTTATGAGAACTAAAATGTTAGTCTGGCACTGGCTGGACTAATATTAATTACTAAGTTTTAATATTTGAGTACTTATTGTAATTCGCATTAGCGTATAATAAGCATTATAAGCTTGACATCCTCTTTAAGATTTTTATGACTACGTCTGTAAAATTCATTGATATTTTGTACACTTTTGTCTCTACATTTTTGTTAAGAAATATATTATACAGAAAAAACAAACAATACTGAAACTGAAAATAAAACAAATAAAAGACAAACCTGAATACGTGCCTCTGGTAAACCTATTTTTTCTGCCAGCCTTTCCCTGGCAAAGACGTCTGGATAATGTGTTCTTTCAAACTCTGCTTAAAAATTAAATAATGGTAAATTGACATAAATATCAAATAACATACATTCATATCGATATTGCTGAGTGCTAAATATGATTACGTCTTGTACCTTTCTCCAAGCTATCGATCTGTTCATTTGAAAACGATGTTCGATTACGCTGTAATTTACGCTTTAGGCGCAAACGCATTTGGGAGTCCTCGTCACCTGAAGAATTATGTTCGGAGTTTCCATCTGAGGTACTTTCGTGAGAATGGGCGTGAGATACATCACCAGCAAAAACATCTGAAATTAAAAAAAAATTAAAGGCTTCGTTATTGCCTTAGTTTTAGAATTTAACTTCCACATATTGTCCTATTATAAACACACACATACATATCGCTTAAGGTTCTTTTAGAGCAGCCTTTTGTTGCGAAACACCTTTAACGATTTCAAAATTTGGCTGCGTGAAATGGTTTGCTTTTGATAATAGTTTTATACTATTGGTCGTCTAGTTAGTGGTCGAAATTCGACTGTTACTTGATGTACGCGTCATACGTCAAAATTGTTGTTATGTATGTTATGTATAAATTACATTGATAAATGACAAACTAGTATTATCCCTGCAGGAAACCTGGGGGCAAGTGTCTCCAAGCCGATAGTTTTGTCTACAATTATGGTGACTTTTCGGCGACATTGTCAGCAAATATAAATATATATTAATCAGTGATGTAAAATTCGAATTTCATTTGGGTATCAAAAAAATGTTTTGAGGGTACTTTGTTAACGGCAATTGTATCAAAATATTTTTTTTCTCTGTTTCACTTTAATTCACTAAAAATAAATACAAAAAAGTCATAAAGACATTTTAAGTATTATTGGTTCGTTCAACAGTGAATCGAAACTGAACTGTATATGTATATTTTTTGAAAAATTTAATTTTGCTTAAAGTCCGTTAATATCATCCAATGCTGTTGTAAAAATTTATTTTAAAAATCTGACCTTTAATTTGGGAAAATTAACGACGTTAGCCGCTTGAAAAAATTGAACTTAAATTTTTTTTCTTCGTTGACTTGCCTAATTTATCTTATCGCATCTCTATGAAATTCGTTTTTTGCCCGCCTTTAGTTATCAAGCATCTAGTTAAAAAGTTTATTTTAAACTTTTTACACGCTTTGTCAAAGAAATGTGTCTATTAAAAACATTTAACGAAAATACCCATAAATTAATATTTTATGCTTTAAAAAAAATGTTACAAATGACAACCCCTGATTTCTTTATTACCTAAGTATGAAATATTTGTCGAAGTAATGGTTAAACCCCCATTGACTAATGTAAAATCATCTTTTGTCGTGGAGGAAATTCTCAAAGCTATATTTTCTGTATAGCCCACCTTTTGCACTTTTTTAATTATTTTTTTAATTTAAAATAGGTGTTTTAAACGAAATTTATGTATGTATTTTAAAATTATTTTAAATTTAAAAATTGTTTATGAATATACCCCTTAACCTTTTGCATGTGTAATAATAATGTACGTAATTTACCATTAAAGACCTTTTAAAACAATTTTGGGTCCTTCTAATTTCTTAACAAAAACTAAATGATCCAATCTTTTTTTCGAATTTGTAAAGAAATGGCAAGATATCTTGTGCATAATGATATATGGGTCCTCTGATTGCACTTCTATGTTAACTGTGTTTAAAATTTTTAAAAAATGTTTGAGAAAAAACTTTGTTTTTTTAAAGTTAATCTACAAGTCACGTTTTTTAAACCTGTTAATCATTTACTATTTGTAACCTTCGATTGTAAAAAAATATTGCAAAAAATATTATTTACAGCCACTCGTAAAGGGGAGCATATTTACGTACTCAAGTATTAAGAAAAAGCACATGGAAAGAAAAAGATAGTTGGCAAGAGGCAAAACTAAACCATTTAAAATAATAATTAGAAAAATCAAAAAAAGTACAACCGTATCAAGTTTTGCAACACTGATATAAATATTTGCTTTTGATGAGTAGAAAAAACTTTGTGGTAGTGGTAGTTTGCCGGCAGCATAATAGTTTTTTATTCAGAGAGCTTTATTCGAGTGTGTTTAAATATGTATATCGTTTTGAGTGCGAACGTTTATAAAAGTACCATCTTTCGTTTTAATATTTAGTTAAATTTATTTAAAAATTAGAAATTTTTACTAAAATATAAGTATGCAGTTTTATTATCAACATTTATTCCAAAAAGTACCTAAAGTATAGACCAAAATTACTAAAATGTACTAGTGAGTCTCTATAGCCAATGTCTACATAAACGGTCCCACAAGAATTACTTAGTCAATAGTACCAACCTTGTCAGTAGTGCAGACCAGAATTACAATGTAGACAATGTCTACATATATGTATGTATGTTCTTACATCGTCAGTAGTAGATTTTCAATAGCACTCAAATTTTAAATGTCTACAGTAAATAACATTGCTTGGGGTATAATAAGTCACTAGTTCTGGTGACATAGTCAATAGTGAATCAGTACTGCTTCACTATTGACGTTTCCTACAGGGATATCATATATCTACACCACGTACGTGGTAGGGGTAATATGCGTTTGTGCAGATGTTTTTAACGCCAAAAATAACGGCCTGAGACCTACCCTCAAGCATACCGATTGACTCAGAATTACTTACTAAGTCGATTTAAGCGTGTTCGTCCGTTCCGCGGGTGGCCATGTAGTCAAAGTACAAATCGCAATTTTGCATTTCATTTTATGAAAGTTGGCACAAATAAATTTTTTGGCACTGGCACCAATTATTTTTTCAGATAATCATAATATGACTAAATGAAGGTGCTATAAAATATTAAATTAAAAAACACTTTTAAATATGAAATTAAGGTTTTAAATTTATCTATTTATTTTTACACGGGCATTACAACATTGGTAATGACTTGCGCTTTTTAAGAAATGCGCAACAATTTTTTTCTTGTTATATTTTTATTATTGAATGTTCGCTAATGCGAACTAACAATAAGTATTCAAATCATAAAATTAAATAATTTGTATTAGTCCAGCCAGTACCAGACCAAAATTTAAGTTCTCTTTTAAGACGGGTGTGCCCACTTTGTTGCAAAATGTTTCGAGCGAAAGGATTTGGATGTGTTTCCAGCATATCAAAATACTTGCCCACAAAGTTTGGGATTTCGCAATTAACTAGCGAAACTTGAAGATCCTTGTGGATGTTGCTGTTTTTAACAGGATAAGGCTTTTATTTTGACGGCATTGAATTTTTTCTATGTTGGAGGCAGAAACAGTGCCCCATAGTTGTATACTGTAGCACCAAATTGGTTTAAAAATCGATTTGTAAATTAGAAGCTTACAATCAAGACGAAGGGCAGAGTTTCTGCCAATTAGCCAATGAATTTTTGTAGCTTTAAGTTTCATTTGCGTCAACTTCGCATCTATATGTGACTTCCAAGTAAGGCAACGATTCAGATGAATGCCAAAATATTTCGTCTCAAATCTTTGGGGCACTATATGGTTGTTAATACGGATTAGGAAGCACGTTTCTTTGCGTAAAGTAAAAGTTACGTGAGTACATTTTTGTTCATTTATTTTTATTTCTCATTAATTTGCCCATTTCTCCCATGGGTTATGTGCTGTTGCAGTTGGTTCGAAGCCTCTTTATGAATACTCAGAATAGCGGTATCATCGGCGAATGTCGACGTAGCTGTAAAATTCTTGGTTGGCATATTTGCCGTGTAAAGCAGGAACAGAATACGACTTATTATACACTCTTAAGGTACAACAGCCCCTTTTGTTTTTTGAGCAATTTCGACAAAGTTGGTAGCAAACTTACAGGCCAATAAGACACCACAACCGAAGGATCTTTACCAGGCTTAGGAATCATATTTGCTAAGTAACTTTCTATATTGGCGGGAAATGTTTAAGCCGAATTATCGCGTTAAAAATAAAAAGACGTATTTTTTTAGCTGTAAAAGGTAGCTGTAAAAGCATTTTGTTGCTTATTTTATTAACGCCAGGAGCTTTTTTATGTTTTAAGTTAACGATAGCCTCTACCACATCCATAAATAGGAAACGTATTTCTATAGGACGCCTAGCAACAACAGGTGGTAATTCCCTCACTTCAGTGCATACATTGGGAGCAAACACGTTCCTTAAATCACTTGCTAGCAGAATGGATTTTTCTTCGTCACTTCTTACTCAGATTCCGCAGTGGTGGTTTTGCGATAACGGGTCTTTTAAGACGCCTGAGGAGTCGGGTATAGCTAGACCTTCCAAGAATTCCTTAAGCAATTCCGTTCTGTGTACATTCAGCAGGTTTGTTAAATTGGCTTGTACATTCTTTCAGCTTAGTTTTAAGTTGGGGATATCTATGCTTTTGCCACTCTCTTTGGGCTCTCCTTTTTTCAGAGAAAATATCTTTCAAATCGACTTAACGATAGGTAGAAAGAGCATGTAGGAAGGTTGTCTGAGCATTGAGAACTGATATATTTTTTATATTTTAACCAATCAAATATATCACTAGTTGCGATTTGGCGGACTAAAGTTGGTGATTATTGTGGGTGAGTGGTCCAAAGATTTATTTAACGAGGCTGGAGTTTCAAAAAGTTCCGGAGATATACTTTTTGCCTATGCCAAAATCGATAATTTATTGTGGTCAGTTGGCCAATAGGTTGGTGGTTTCGCAGAAACAACGTTACGCCCCATTTCAGACACGAAATCATACAAAACATGACCTCTGGTACTAATTGGGTGGGAGCCCTAGTACGTGTGCTTAGCCTTACAGTCTCTAGCAGCTATGAAGCGGAGACTTAAAGATTTGTAAAAACTGTTGTACTGATCCTTCGCTATGGAAAATCGATGGAGCAGAGGTACCAATAATTGGATTCAATTTTTTTAGGCATGCCACAAAAATATAGTCTTCCTATAGCGAACTCCGTAATTGGAATTGCGAATCTGTTAAGTTTCATGAAAATCGTTGCCGCCTTTAAGGCGTGATTGTGGAGAAAACCAGCATAGATAGTAAGCTGCTGCATAAACAACTCCATACAGAATCATGTTCATGTGTCTATCAGCGTTGCCAGGGGAAGCTACGAAAAGTTAAAAAAAATGAAAAATTTTCTTTAAACCGCAATTAAAATGGTCATTCTCGTCACAATGGAGCGCTATGACACAATTAGTTATACTTGGTTTTATTTATTTAATTAGTTTTAATCTTATGAATGAACTCTAAGATTAAATGAGTTAGTGAGCACTTGCTGCCTACTTGATTTTAAAAAGGTTGTATTTGATGCATAATAACTCCCAATTTAGAGGTAATCCATAGCATAAGTACATTTTAAGTAGTCCTAAATATCTCCTTTCCCAAGTATTGTGCGTCGTTCTGCGACTAGAACAAAAAGTTACGAAAATAAGGCCTAATACGTTAAAATTTTACATGTTATATAGAAGGTCAAAAAGTTACATAATATGTAACAATTGTAACCAACTGGCAACGCTGGTGTCTATGAACAAACAGCCAAAATCGAACACAAACTGCCTTACTGAGTCAGCGTTGCCGTTTGGTTACATTTGTTACATTTTATGTAACTTTTTGACCTATACCTAACATGTAATATTTTAAAAGTTATGGTCTAATTTTCGTAACTTTTTGTACTTGCCACACAAAAAGGTATGATATGTGGTGTAAAAAATATTTTTAAGTACATGTATTGCCCACTATTATTGAATCATATATATGTAAATAGTTTTTAAAGGTTTTATTCACGGTTTTGGATATATGTAACTCAAAAATTGCAAATTCTATATTATAAAAAGGCATTAAAATGGTAGAAAAATTATATTAAAAAATACTTAATTAAATATATATTATTAATACCTGCATCAATTATATGCCTTAACATTTTTTTTGTTTCAGAAGTTGACTTTTGTTTATGTGCACTTTTGACTTAACTGCACAAAATTGTTGCTTTGTGTCATCTTTTTTTCGAAGGCCAATACAAATCCCGCTTTTAAGTGCGATTTTTATACCTGAATTTTAAAAATGAGTGCCCTCAATTTCAAGCTTTTTAAATTTATTAACACAAAAATCCTCCACGATAACTGCACTTTGACTTAACTGCCAAATATGTATTGTTATTCGGCAGTTGCTCGTCAAAACAGTTTTTTAGATGTACTCATACAAAGGATCAATTATAGCTGTAAGGGCAGCGTTGCCATTTTGGTGCTTTTGGGGTATTTTTTGGTGCTTTTTAGCTTTATGTACCCGTGTATTTTTTAAATATACCCGTTTTTAGAAAACGGGTATTAGTGGTGCTTATTGCGATTTCTTACAGTGCTTTTAGTGCTTTTTTGTATAACCATGAACAAAAAAAAAATCAAAATTTTATTTATTTAGTTTATTTGGATTTAATTTTGAAAGAAGTTCAAAGGGTGAACTCGTCATTTGAGGCTGTCAACGCAGATCACGTTAAATTGTATATTCATTTATACTACTTAATAAAAAGTCTTGAAAACAAAATTATTGTGCCTAATGAAGACTTTGATCACCTAAACGGTAATTTAAACGAACATGTTAATAAGTTCTTCCATCTTGGTTATGTTTTTGAAAAATCCTGTAAAGACTATAATATAAGTTCAAATGAAAAACAGGTTATAACAAATAATTTGGTGAAATTTGTTAAAATTTTGTATCAGAAGCAAGACTAAAGTTTCCAAAAAATTTTTACTTGTTAAAAAATTTAGCATTATTTAGTGTGAATAATACTCTTACGAGTAAAAAAAATTATATTATCGATTTTATAAAACAACTAGCTGGCACCCGGTGAACTTCGTACCACCTAACAATTATTGAATATATGGATTTTTTAAAAAGAGTACAGAGTTTATATGGTCAAATAGTTTATTGAAATATATTTATAAAGAAAACAAAAATTCAAAGAGATAACAAAAATAATAAAAATAAGGAAGCTATGAATTTTCCTGCATGAGTTACGTTTAGGTTAATTCCCTTCAGTGCAGTACCTTGTGATATACGACATTTTTCGTTTTGTTATCTGGCGCAAGTACAAATAAAGCAGATGGTTTGCTCACACGTGAACATGCAACGTATTTTTTCCAATAAGAAAAACATGTATTTTCTAAATTAAGACCACAAATACTCAAGGATTATCCTTGTGATTTGTTAATCATCATTGCGAATGCAAGACGAATAGGAAATCTAATTCGCTTAAACTCAAAAGGCATATCGGTTGGTATCATCAGAATTCTCGGTATGAGAACTTCTGCACCTTTGAATTTTCCTCTTAGTATAATTGCGTGAATAACATGGACTATCAGTCTTGTTATTATTAAACGCGTTCCATTGCAAAGTATTGGTTGGTTTAAGTTTGGAAGCACGATAACTACCGAGCCAACCTTCAGTTGTAAGTTGTGACGGTGGTAAGCCAGGCACATCCAAGGAATTTAAAACTTCAGTTGAATAGTTGGTGGCTTCATCTTCGCTTGTTACACAATCAATAGATTTAAAAGAATGCAGAGTACTAACCATTTGATTCTCAACTATATAGTTTAAATCATCCGTATCTATATTTTTAGCTGCTAAAATTTCCCGTTCACTCAACCAGTCATAATTTTTCCCGTTAGCAATTATGTTGGGGAATACTTACTGGATGAGCTCTTCTTTTGACGATACAAAAGTACAAAGATTTTGAGGAAACAAAATCAATCCGTTTGATTCGTAGACAGGAATACGGCCATTACCGATAGTCAAAAACTGGTTGGAGAAATCTTGAGCTGATAAATCGTTGAGCAAGCTAACTCTCATGTTTTCTGTCAACTGCAGTATCTTTGTAAAACACCACAGAATTGAGGATTTAACGCAAGCACTTATTCGATCAGCAGCCGTCGATCTTGTAATGACTGGTAGTGTTTGTCGGAAATCACCAGGCAGTAAAATCATTGTAGAGGTGCAGATCTTTTAGTGTTCTTTTAAGAGCTTCTATTGCGCGTTTGTGTGCCATTGTGCATTCGCCCCAGATAATGATTTTACACGCTACTAAAACTTTGGACATGGCGGAGTTTTTCGATATGTAACATGTCGGTTGCTCTATATTTTAAAGGTTTAATGGCAATTTTAACGCTGAGTGAGCTGTGCGGCGTCCTTTTTACAACGTGGCCAATATTTCAGATGAAGCTAGCGTTACAGCAATGTTGGATCTCGCAAAAACAGTGGCTAAAATCAATGACATGACGAATGTCTTCCCAGTTCCACCGGGGGCATCCAAGAAAAAAACAGTCATTTCCATCATCAATTGCCTTCAATATTATATTATAGACTTCCTTCTGTTGGAGTTTTAAGAGGGAAACATTGGGTTGAACTAATTGGTTCATGTCATGTCGATCGTATTCACGTTCACGCTCCAATTCTCGATTTAGTAGCTCGATCATTTTATGTTCTGGTGCTGGCAGTCCTAACCTGACTAACAAACTGCCGCAAATAAGGTAACACATGTCCTCAATTAAGGGCAAGCCGCGGTTATGCATCTTCGCATTGACTTCAAGACTTGGATTCCTCGAGCTGACACAATATTGATGTAAAATGTCTTCTGACATATTGTCCTTGTATTTGTTCCACAGGTCACTTGGATTTGACGGGAAGCATGTCGAAATAATATTTGTATTTGGCTTGAATATGCAGAAAAAATTGCCTCAGCGATTGTCGTATCCCAATGAATATCGTCTTCAAGCAAATTGAGTTCTTGACATGCAGCACAAAATGTTGGGCAGACTATACCATTAACAGTACGAAATGCTGCAAATGATGTTGGACCACGAACATTCACCAGCAACAACCGCAAATAAAAGCATTCATCATTCTTCGGATGAACTGAATAAATGCGACCAAGAGCATCACTTGAACGCACATCCGGATCCCCGGGAACCATAGTGCCTTTCTTTTGACGTTAAAATGTTTTTGAAGAAGCGTTCCAAGATTAATACCGTGGCATCTCCGAATAAAGTAAAGTTTGTGCAAATGGATCAATTTGACAAACAGCAAAGAAACTTGTCAATGTTATCGCTGGAAGTATTTCAGCACGTTGAACAACATTTGCCGCAGTGAAATATAATCGTTGGCCATTCTTCAGATGCACTGCTAAATGTGCAACAGTGGGATGACATTCGTGAATAGGGAATTAAAATATCGGCCAAACCGCCTGATTGCAGTTAACATATCGCCCAACTTAATAACGCGTAATTAAATCGTTGCCATTGGAGGTTTGGATGCTAAAAACAGCCATATCGCTGCCTTTCGTGACATATTTGCAGATGTACTTGAGCGACTTCACTGAATTAGAATATTCAACAATGCAATGTGTCTTAAATGATTTGGTAAGAAGTGGCGAATATGGCACAGTCCAGTTGTTGTCAATCACAAAATCGTGTCCTTTTACTTTCTTTGTAATAGTTTGACCGTTTTCAGTGGGCGATCAATGCGGATACTGTGGATAACCGTCATTGCAACTATTAGTTTCCGTCGTCAATTTTCGTGGATAATGTTTGGAACACTTGCCGTCGACCATGCACGGAGATTGGGGGTTGATGGTGCCACACGGTCCATGAATAATATATGTAACTACAACATCATGTAGTTCTTGATCTGTTTCGGGATCAGGGATCTCGGCACTTTTAATATCATCTTTCTAACTAAATAAGAATGTGTGCATGCGGCAAGCCTCGTTTTTGCCGCTCTATTGAATATATCCAGCATTGAGTATCTCCGAACACGTATTGCCTAACAATATATATAATCAGCAACGAATTTTTTTAAAATGTTTGTTGTGCTTACAAAACAATGTATAGAAAAAAATTGCGTTAATGACTCGCTAACTGACAGACAGATTCATCATTGCGTAACCTAAAAGCTTAGAGCAAGACTTCAAATATGTATTGGTTAATCTTGTAGCCTTTGGTCTAAAAAAAGATAAAATTATAATTTTATTTACGCTCGACAGGTTTCAAAGTTATGAATGCATTTTTCGTCCTTTTTTGAAATATAAGACCATTAGAAGAGAGATCCATTTTGTACCTTCGGAACCGAAAAAGATAAAAAGGGGCTCAAATTATATTTTGAAATTGCGTTCGACAGGTCTCGAAAAAATATGAATATAAAACTTTGATAATTTTGATCCTAAGGGGTAAAAATGGATAAACATTTTATTGGTAATTTTAAGGTTATTTCTGTTACTTTTAAACTAATAATTTAAATTGCGTTCAACTGGTTTAAGAAAAATATGAACACGTTTTTTGAAGTTTTTTTACAGTTATTGAGACTTATATAAGAAAGTATTTTTGTTTTATGGGAGATGCCATGCCCATTATTCCCTTTTCTCCTAAGTATACTCAACTCAATTATGTATATTAGCAAACATTAACATCCATAGGCAATTTTAAGACTCTAGCTATAAGAATTATTGAAGTACATGTAAAAAAAATCCAATTGTACGGGAGGTGCCACACCAAAAACTTGGAGACCTTAGCTGTTACAGTTAATGAGATGCAAATATAAATATTTCCATGCTATTAGAGGTTCCACGCCCATAATTGACTTCCTGCCTATACTCATCTTAGTTATGCATATTAACATAATAAATACGCATATTAAATTTGGAGATTTCAGCTGTTACATTTATTGACATGTATATGTAAAAGATTTTTTCTTGTAAAGGAGGTACCACGCCTATTATTTTCTTCACGCCCAAACTCAGTTTAATAGTAAACATCAACATTGTAAAACCCCCACAAAATTTGGAGACTTTAACCCATACAAAGCTGAATTATGCATATTACTATTACAAATATCTTTACAAAGTTTTGAGAGTTCAACTGTTACAGTTATTGAGATACATAAAAAACAATTTTCGTTGAATGGGAGATGCGACGCCCATTTATTTTTTCCCGCCCATACAGAGCACAACTAGCATATTAGCACTATAACCATCCTCAAAAAGTCTGAAAACTTCAGCTATTACAGCTATTGAGATATATACAAAAAACTATTTTCGTTGTATGGGAGGTGCCAGGCCATTTTTTTCCCCGCCCATACAAAGCTTAATTATGTATATTAGCACTATAAACATCCGTACGAAGTTTGAAGACTTGAGCTATTACAGATATTGAAATACATATATACAAAAAACTATTTTTGTTGTATGGGAGGTGCTACGCCCATTTATTTCTTCCGACCCATAGAGAGCACAATTACGCACACTGGCACTATAAACACCCGTATGAAGTTTGGAGACTTCAGCTATTACAGTTATTGAGATATATACAAAAAACTATTTCCGTTGTATGGGAAGTGCCACGCCTATTAATTTTTTTTCGCCCATACAAAGCTTAATTATGCATATTAGCTCTATAAACATCCGTACGAAGTTGGGAGACTTCAGCTTTTACAGTTATTTAGATATACACAAAAAACTTTTTTCGTTGTATGGGAGGTGTCACGCCTATTTATTTCTTCCCGCCCATACAAAGCTTAATTATGCATATTAGTACTATGAACATCCGTACAAAATTTGGAGACTTCAGCTATTACAGTTGTTGAAATATAAACAAAGAACTATTTTCGTTGTATGGGAGGTGCCACGCCCATTTATTTCTTCCCGCCCATGCAAAGCTCAATTATGCATATTAGCACTATAAACATCCTCACAAAGTTTGGAGACTTAAGCTATTACAGTTATTGAGATATATATAAAAAACTATTTTCGTTGTATGGGAAGTGCCACGCCTATTAATTTTTTTCCGCCCATACAAAGCCTAATTATGCATATTAGCTCTATAAACATCCGTACAAAATTTGGAGACTTCAGCTATTACAGTTGTTGAAATATAAACAAAGAACTATTTTCGTTGTATGGGAGGTGCCACGCCCATTTATTTCTTCCCGCCCATACAAAGCTCAATTATGCATATTAGCACTATAAACATCCTCACGAAGTTTTGAGACTTAAAATATATACAAAAAACTTTTTTCGTTGTATGGGAGGTGCCACGGCTATTTATTTCTTCCTTCCTATACAAAACTCAAGTATGCATATTAGCACCATAAACATATGTATGAAGTTTGGAGACTTCAGCTTTTACAGTTATTTAGATATACACAAAAAACTTTTTTCGTTGTATGGGAGGTGTCACGCCTATTTATTTCTTCCCGCCCATACAAAGCTTAATTATGCATATTAGCTCTATAAACATCCGTACGAAGTTTAGAGACTTCAGCTATTACAGTAATTGAGATATATACAAAAAACTATTTTTGTTGTATGGGAGGTGCCACGCCCATTTATTTGTTTCCGCCCATACAAAAGTCAATTATGCAGATCAATAAATAATTTAGCTGTACCAAATTTGGAGACTTTAGCTATAATAGGTATTGAGCTATGTGAAAAAAAGTGTTAAATTTCTATGGGGGGTGCCACTCCCAGTCGGAATTTCTAAAAACAAATTAGCCTAAAACGCATTCCCAGATATCGGGTATGTCTTTTTTTTCAAGTTTCATTAAAATCTGTCCAGCCGTTCTTGAGTTATAAGCGGTGTCACTAACAAAAAAAATTGTTCTTTTATATATAAGATTTATAAATGACACTAATGTCATTCATAAAATCGAAATTAATTTAAAGAATATTAAACTAAAAAAGTGGAAAAAAGTAAAAAGGGCCGATGAATTCTCAATAGAAGTCCACAATTTTAAAGATTTTTAGAAGAAACACCCTTTATTATTCTTACAAATTTTGTTTTTGCGATTACTTTCGTTATCTACTTAAATGCTGAGGTGGAATGAACTTTTAGTTAGATTAATATGTTCAAAACATATATAAGAAACCGACTGTCTTTAAATTCAGCGAATGCCTTATTACATATTAAATACGACATTAAATACCAAAATGCATGTTGTAGCACCTTTAAACTACCGTCAAGCGTTTACAATAAAATTAACTCTACTGATACTAATAAAAAATCTAAATATTTTATTAAAACTGTGTTGTGACCAAATGACGATGAAAACTACATATTTGAAATTGAAAAAGAATAGAAAAGTACAAAATGATTTGTTGCTTTTTATTTATGTTCGAATGGATTCGGTTTTTTATTTTATCTATTTATGTACATACTAGCTGACCCGGTGAACTTCGTACCACCTAACAATCATTGAATATATGGATTTTTTAAAAAAAATACAAAGCTTATTTAGTCAAATAGTTTATTGAAATATATTTATAAGGAAAACAAAAATTCAAAAAGATTACAAAAATAAGGAAGCTCTGTATTTTCGTGCTTGAGGTTAGTTCCCTTTAGTGCAGTACCTTGTGATATATGACATTTTTTGTTTTGTTATTAGGCGCAAGTATAAATAAAGTAGATGGTTTGCCCACACGTGAACATGAAACGTATAGTTGGCCATGAGAAAAACATGAATTCTCCAAATTAAGACCACAAATACTCAAAGATTGTCCTTGTGATTTTTTAATCGTCATTGTGAATGCAAGACGAATAGCAAATTGAGTTCGCTTAAACTCAAAAAGCATGTCGGTTGGTATCATCGAAATTCTCGGAATGAGATCTTCTTCACCTTTGAATTTTCCTCTAAGTATAATTGCGTGTATGTTGCAAAGTTTTGGTTGGTTTAAATTTCGAAGCACGATAACTACCGAGCCTACCTTCAGTTGTAAGCTGTGCGGTGGTAAGCCAGGTACATCCAAGGAGTTTAAAACTTCAGTTGAATAGTTGGTGGCTTCATCTTCGTTTGTTACACAATCAATAGATTTAAAAGAATGCATAGTTTGATTTGATTTTGAACTACATATATAGTTTAAATCATCCACATCTATATTTTTAGTGGATAAAATTGCCCGTTCGCTTAACCAGTCATAATTCTTCCCGTTAGCAATTATGTTGGCGAATACTTTCTTGATAAGGTCTTCTTTTGACGATACAAAATTACAAAAATTTTGAGGAAACGAAATCAGTTCGTTTTATTCGTCCACGGGAATATGGCCATTACCGATAGTCAACAATTGGTTGGAGAAATCTTGAGCTGATAAATCGTTGAGCAATCTAACTTTCATGTTTTCTGTCAACTGCAGTATCTTTGTAAAACACCACAGACTTGAGGATTTAACGCAAGCATTCATTCGATCAGCAGCCGTCAATCTTGGAATGACTGGCAGTGTTTGACGGAAATCACCAGACAGTAAAATTATTGCACCTCCAAAACATCTTGAGTCACTGCGCAGATCTTTTAGTGTTCTTTTAAGAGCTTCTATTGCACGTCTTTTGTGCCATTGTGCCGATAATGATTTTACACCCTACTAAAACTTTGGACATGGCGGAGTTTTTCGCAATGTTACATGTCGGTTGCTCTTTATTTTGAAGGTTTAATGGCAATTTTAACGCTGAGTGAGCTGTGCGGCATCCTTCTAACAATGTGGCCGCTATTCCAGATGAAGCTACCGCTGCAGCAATGTTGGATCTCGCACGAACAGTGGCTTAAATCAATGACATGACGAATGTCTTCTCAGTTCCACCGGGGGCATCCAGGAAATAAAAACTACCATTTCTATCATCAACTGCCTTCAATATTATATCATAGACTTCCTTCTGTTGGAGATTTAAGATGGAAACATTGGTTTGAACTAATTGGTTCAACTCATGTCGATCGTATTCACGTTCACGCTCCAATTGTCGATTTAGTAGCTCATTCATTTCATGTTCTGGTGCTGGCAGTCCTAACCTGACTAACAAACTGCCGCAAATAAGGTAACACAAGTCTTCAATTAAGAGCAATGCCCGGTTATGCATCTTTTTTACTCCATATTATTATTATTGAATCTTCGCTAATGCGAACTAACAACATGTATTCAAATCTTAAAATTATGTAATTGATATTAGTCCAGTCAGTACCAGACCAAAATTTAGGTTCTTAAAATAAGGTAAATAAGGTTATGCATCTTCGCATTGACTTCAAGAATTGCATTTCTCTAGCTGACACGATATTGATGTAAAATGACACATTGTCCTTGTATTTGTTCCACAGGTGGCTTGGACTTGACGGAAAGCATGTCATTAATGTTCGTATATGCCCCAGCGACTGTCGTATCCCAATGAGTATCGTTTTTAAGCAAATTGAGTTCTTTACATGCAGCACGAAATGTTGGACAGCCTATATCATTAACAGTACGAAACGCTGCAAATGATGTTGGACCACGAACATTCACCAGCAACAACCGCAAATAAAACCATTCATCATTCTTCGGATGAACTGAATAAATACGACCAAGAGCATCACTTGAACGCACATCCGGATGCCCAGGAACCATAGTGCCTTTCTTTCAACGTTAAAATTTTTTGAAGAAGCGTTCCGATTGTAATACCGTGGCATCTCCGAGTAAAGTAAAGTTTGTGCAAACAGATCGCTTTGACAAACAGCAAAGAAACTCGTCAATGTTGTCGCTGGAGATATTTCAGCACGTTGAACAATATTTGCCGCAGTGAAATACAATCGTTGGCCATTTTCCAGATGCACTGCTAAATGTGCAACAGTGGGAAGACATTCGTGAATAGGGAATGAGACTATACGCCGAACCGCCCAACTTGATAACGCGTAATTTCATCGTTGCCATTGGAGGTTTGGATGCTTAAAACAACTAAATCACTGCCTTTCGTGACACATTTGCAGATGTACTTGATCGACTTCACTGAATTAGAATATTCAACATTGCAAACTGTCTTAAATGATTTGGAAAGAAGTGGCAAATATAGCGCAGTCCAACTGTTGTTCTTTGTAATAGTTTGATCGTTGTCATTGGGCGATCAACGCCGATACAGTGGATAACCGTCTTTGCCAGTGATAGTTTCCGCCGTCAATTTTTGTGGATAATGTTTGGAACACTTGCCGTCGACCATGCACGGAGATTGGGGGTTGATGGTGCCACACGGTTCGTGAATCATATATGTAATTACAACATCATGTAGTTCTTGATCTTTTTCAGGATCAGGGATCTCGGCACTTTCAATATCACCTTTCTGGTCTGGTCGAACTTCTCAAATAACCAAATAATAATGTGTGCATGCGGCAAGCCTCGTTTTTGCCATTTTATTGAATACATACAGCATCGAGTATCTCCGAACACGTATTGCCTAACAATATATATAATCAGCAAACGAATTTTTACCTAAACACACATAATTCACAAAATATTATCCTTAATAGCGTGTCAATAACGTATAAACATGTTCTGTTTGTTTCTTTGATAAGTACTGAAAATTGCTGATAAAGCGTGAATAGAAAAGGTGAGCCTATCGCATCTTTTATGATGGGAAGCTATTACCAAGAAAAATTTCACAAACAGTTCAGTTTATAATGGCTTCATTATTTTGTAGCCCTATCCGCCACTTGTAAATATTTTTTTTATTTTTTTAAATGTTTGTAGTGATTACAAAACAATGTATAGAAAAACATTGCGTTAAGGACTATCTGACAGACAGATTCATCATTGCATAGCCTTAATGCTTAGGGCAAGGCTTGAAATATGTGTTGGTTAATTTTTTAGCTTCTGAACTAAAAAAAGATAGAATTATAATTTAATTTACGCTCGACAGGTTTCAAAGTTTTGAATGCCTTTTTAATACTTTTTTTGAAATATTAAACCACCAGAGGCGAGACAGGATAAAAACCCATATTTTGAAACGGCTTTTATACACTTTTGTACCTTCGGAACCTAAAAAGGGGCTCAAATTATATTTTGAAATTGCGTTCGACAGATCTCGAAAAATATGAATATAAAATTTTGATAATTTTGATCCTAAGGGGGGGGTAAAAAGGGATAAACATTTAGTGGCAATTTTTAGGTTATTTCTGTTACTTTTAAACTAATAAATTTAATTGCGTTCAACTGGTTTAAGAAAAATATGAACACGTTTTTGATTTTTTTTTTATAGTTATTGAGGCTTATATAAGAAAGCATTTTTGTTGTATGGAAGGTGTCATACCCATTATTCCCTTTTCTACTAAGTATACTCACCACAATTATGTATATTAGTAAGCATAAACATCTATAGACAATTTTGAGACTCTAGCTATAAGAATTATTAAAGAACATGTAAAAAAAATTCCAATTGTATGGGAGGTGCCACACCAAAAAGTTTGGAGACCTTAGCTGTTACAGTTATTAAGTAAGATACACATATAAATATTTTCATGCTATTAGAGGTTCCAAACCCATAATTCACTTCCTGCCTATACTCGTCTTAGTTATGCATATTAACATAATAAATACCCATATTAAATTTGGAGATTTCAGCTGTTACATTTATTGACATATAAATGTAAAAGATACTTTCTTGTAAAGGAGGTGCCCGGCCTATTATAATCTTCACGCCCAAACGCAGCCTAATTGTAAGCATCAACATCGTAAACATCTACACAAAATTTGGAGATTTTAACCCATACACAGCTGAATTATGCATATTACCATTATAAACATCTTTACAAAGTTTTAAGAGTTCAACTGTTACAGTTATTGAGATATATAAAAAACAATTTTCGTTGTATGGGAAATGCGCCGCCCATTTATTTTTTCCGCCCATACAAAGCTCAATTATGCATATTACCATTATAAACATCTTTACAAAGTTTTAAGAGTTCAACTGTTACAGTTATTGAGATATATACAAAAAACTACTATCGTTGTATGGGAGGTGCCACGCCTATTTATTTTTTCCCATCCATAAAAAGCTCAATTGTGCATATTAGTACTATAAACATTCGTACGAAGTTTGAAAACTTCAGCTATTACAGTTATTTAGATATATACAAAAAACTATTTTCGTTGTGTGGGAGGTACCACCCCAATTAATTTTTTCCCGCCTATATAAAGCTCAGTTATGCATATTAGCACTATAAACATCCGTACGAACTTTGGAGACTTCAGCTATTACAGCTATTGAAATATATGCAAAAAACTTTTTTCGTTGTGTGAAAGGTACCACGCCAATTTATTTCTTCCCGCCCATATAAAGCGCAGTTATGCATATTAGCACTATAAACATCCGTACGAACTTTGGAGACTTCAGCTATTACAGTTATTGAGATACATACAAAAAACTATTTTCGTTGTATGTGAGGTGCCACGCCCATTTATTTCTTCCCACCCATACAGAGCCTAATTATGCATATTAGCACTATAAACATCCGTACGAAGTTTGGAGCCTTCAGCTATTACAGTTGTTAAGATATATACAAAAAACTATTTTCGTTGTATGGGAGGTGCCACGCCCATTTCTTTCTTCCCACCCATGCAAAGCCTAATGATGCATATTAGCACTATAAACATCCGTACGAAGTTTGGAGACTTCAGCTATTACAGTTATTGAGATATATACAAAAAACTTTTTTCGTTGTATGTGAGGTGCCACGCCCATTTATTTCTTCCCACCCATACAGAGCCTAATTATGCATATTAGCACTATAAACATCCGTACGAAGTTTGGAGACTTCAGCTATTACAGTTGTTGAGATATATACAAAAAACTATTTTCGTTGTATCGGAGGTGCCACGCCCATTTATTTCTTCCCACCCATGCAAAGCCTAATTATGCATATTAGCACTATAAAGATCCGTACGAAGTTTGGAGACTTCAGCTATTACAGTTATTGAGATATATACAAAAAACTTTTTTCGTTGTATGTGAGGTGCCACGGCCATTTATTTCTTCCCACCCATACAGAGCCTTATTATGCATATTAGCACTATAAACATCCGTACGAAGTTTGGAGACTTCAGCTATTACAGTTATTGAGATATATACAAAAAACTTTTTTCGTTGTATGTGAGTTGCCACGCCCATTTATTTCTTCCCACCCATGCAAAGCCTAATTATGCATATTAGCACTATAAACATCCGTACGAAGTTTGGAGACTTCAGCTATTACAGTTATTGAGATATATACAAAAAACTTTTTTCGTTGTATGTGAGGTGCCACGCCCATTTATTTCTTCCCACCCATACAGAGCCTAATTATGCATATTAGCACTATAAACATCCGTACGAAGTTTGGAGACTTCAGCTATTACAGTTATTGAGATATATACAAAAAACTATTTTCGTTGTATGGGAGGTGCCACGCCCATTTATTTCTTCCCGCATATTAGCACTATAAACATCCATACGAAGTTCGGAGACTTCAGCTATTACAGCTATTGAGATATATACAAAAAACTATTTTCGTTGTATGGGAGGTGCCACGCCTATTTATTTTTTCCCGCCCATACAAAGCTCAATTCTGCATATTAGCACTATAAACATCCGTACGAAGTTTGGAGACTTAAGCTATTACAGGTATTGAGATATATACAAAAAACTTTTTTTGTTGTATGGGAGGTGCCACGCCCATTTATTTGTTTCCGCCCATAAACAACTCAATTATGCATATCAGTAAATAACTTACCTATACCAAATTTGGAGACTTCAGCTATAATAGGTATTAAGGTATGTGAAAAAAACTGTTCAATTTGTATGGGAGGTGCCACGCCCAGTCGGAATTTCAAAAAATAAATAAGCCTAAAACGCATTCCCAGATATCGGGTATGTCTTTTTTTCAAGTTTCATTAAAATCGGTCCAGCCGTTCTTGAGTTATAAGCGGTGTCACTAACAAAAAAAAAAATTGTTCTTTTATATATAAGATGTACATACATATATGCTTTTTATATAATTTGTTATTTGTTTTTATTAAGAAGTTGAATAAAGTTTTTTGTATATATTTAACATTCATATTTTTAAAACCTTTAAAATTATGAATGGTGCTTTTTACTCTTTTTTTCGTTGATTTTTACCCGTTTTTTAGCCTTAAACGATGCCTTTGCTCATTGAAGAGTTGTCAACGCTGTGACAGCAGCAATCAAATATTCGTTTATGTTGCAAAGGCAATGAACACTGTTTGGTGTTCAATAAAATTGTTCGATTGTTCATGAACAGCAACATTGTTCAAACAGAATGAAGCTGTCCGAATACCCGAACAAACCGTATTGCGTTTTACATGGTTTTTGTGTTTTTGGCTATAGTTGTATTTTTAGTATGTAATAAATTGTTTGCTTTTATTTTGTTTTAATATACGATTAACGTATGTAAATAGATATACCTAAAACAATACATACATTTGTAGTAAATAGTAAATTTTTTATACAAAAAGATTTTAGTTAAAAATATTTTAATTATGCATTTTAATTTCTACTAGATCTATTAACTAACTTTTTTAGATGCATCTATAAATCAATTAACACAGTATTAGTTAAAGTTTTCGAGAAAACTACTCGGAAATATGTACATATATTTTCAAATAAAAAGTTGAGCGCAAATTACTGTATTAATTCTGTTTTTCTTTTACATTTTTTTAATGTGTTTGAACTTTGTTTGAAACATTGATCTTAAATTTTTGTTTAAGATGTTCATCACTATTTTGGCTTAGATTGCGAGCTTCATGATTATAAACACATCTAATCGGTCGTATTCATGTTCATGACACACATGTTTGCTAGTGCTGGCAATAAACACAAACGAGTTAAACATAAACAAGTAAGAGCATAGAAAAATATACAAAATTTTAACGTTCGTTTGGATAATAGAAATAGATGAACAAGGTTTTAGGTCGAGAGTTTTAAAAGTTTTCGACATTATTCATATTAAAAGGTTAATAAAGTTGTTAAATGTTATGGGATGTTCTAGTACCCCTGCTCCTCTCCAACTTTTTCTCCAAAATGTAAGACTTATTTGATTTTTGTAGAATATTTGAAGTCGATAGCTGTAACAGTTTTCCAGAAGTAGCGTATCGAAGATTTCATAAAAATTGTTAATTTGTATGGGTGCTAACCCTTTCCCTTCCCCTACCCAAAGAAATTTTCCTTCAAAGCGTAGTTCTTGCTGTCCAATTACTTTTTGTAGAAAATTTGATGTCGATAGCTGTAATAGTTTCCGAGATAGAGCATATCGAAAATTTTATAAAAATCGTTAATTTGTATGGGAGCTACCCCTTTTTTTGCCCCCACTCAAAAATTTTTTTCTTTAGAGCGTAGGCCTTGTTGTCCAATTACTTTTTGTAGACTATTTGTTGTCGATAGCTGTTATAGTTTCCGAGATATAGCGTATTGAAAATTTCATAGAAATCGTTAATTTGTGTGTGAGCTACCCCTTTTTTTGTCCCCATTAAAAAAAATTTGCTTTAAAGTGTAGGCCTTATTGTCCAATCACTTTCTGTAGAACACTTGGTTTCGATATCTGTTATAGTTTCCGAGATATAGCGTATCAAATATTTCATAAAAATCGTTAATTTGTATCGGAGCTACCCCTTTTTTTGACCCTACCCAAAAAATTTTTTCTTTAAAGCGTAGACCTTATTGCCCAATTACTTTTTGTAGAACATTTGATTTCGATATCTGTTACAGTTTCCGAGATATACCGTATCAATTATTTCATAGAAATCATTAATTTGTATGGGAGCTACCTCTTTTTCTGCCCCCACTCAAAAAATTTTTTCTTCATAGCATAACCCTTGATGTCCAATTACTTTCTGTAGAACACTTAGTTTCGATATCTGTTATCGTTTCCGAGGTATAGCGAATCGAAAATTTCATAAAAATTGTTAATTTGTATGGGAGCTAACCCTTTTTTTGTCCCCACTTAAAAATTTTTTTCTTTAAATCGTAGCCCTTGTTGTCCAATTACTTTTTGTAGAACATTTGTTCTCGATATCTGTTATAGTTTCCGAGATATAGCGTATCAATTATTTCATAGAAATCGTTAATTTGTGTGGGAGCTACCCCTTTTTCTGGCCCCACTCAAAAAATTTTTTCTTTTCAGCGCAGGCGTTGTCGTCCAATTACTTTTTGTAGAACACTTGGTTTCGATATATGTTATGGTTTCCGCGATATAGCGAATCGAAAATATCATAAAAATTGTTAATTTGTATGGCAGCTACCCCTTTTTTTGCCCCCACTCAAAAATTTTTTTCTTTAAATCGTAGCCCTTGTTGTCCAATTACTTTTTGTAGAACATTTGTTCTCGATATCTGTTATAGTTTCCGAGATATAGCGTATTAATTATTTCATAGAAATCGTTAATTTGTATGGGAGCTACCCCTTTTTCTGCCCCCAATCAAAAATTTTTTTCTTTTCAGCGTAGATGTTGTCGTCAAATTACTTTTTGTAGAACACTTGGTTTCGATATCTGTTATGGTTTCCGAGATATAGCGAATCGAAAATTTCATAAAAATTGTTAATTTTTATGGGAGCTACCCCTTTTTTTGCCCCCACTCAAAATTTTTTTTCTTTGAATCGTAGCCCTTGATGTCCAATTACTTTCTGTAGAACACTTAGTTCCGATATCTGTTATGGTTTCCGAGGTATAGCGAATCGAAAATTTCATATAAATTGTTAATTTGTATGGGAGCTAACCCTTTTTTTGCCCCCACTTAAAAATTTTTTTCTTTAAATCGTAGCCCTTGTTGTCCAATTACTTTTTGTAGAACATTTGTTCTCGATATCTGTTATAGTTTCCGAGATATAGCGTATTAATTATTTCATAGAAATCGTTAATTTGTGTGGGAGCTACCCCTTTTTCTGCCCCCACTCAAAAAATTTTTTCTTTTCAGCGCAGGCGTTGTCGTCCAATTACTTTTTGTAGAACACTTGGTTTCGATATATGTTATGGTTTCCGCGATATAGCGAATCGAAAATATCATAAAAATTGTTAATTTCTATGGCAGCTACCCCTTTTTTTGCCCCCACTCAAAAATTTTTTTCTTTAAATCGTAGCCCTTGTTGTCCAATTACTTTTTGTAGAACATTTGTTCTCGATATCTGTTATAGTTTCCGAGATATAGCGTATTAATTATTTCATAGAAATCGTTAATTTGTATGGGAGCTACCTCTTTTTCTGCCCCCAATCAAAAATTTTTTTCTTTTCAGCGTAGACGTGGTCGTCCAATTACTTTTTGTAGAACACTTGGTTTCGATATCTGTTATGGTTTCCGAGATATAGCGAATCGAAAATTTCATAAAAATTGTTAATTTTTATGGGAGCTACCCCTTTTTTTGCCCTCACTCAAAATTTTTTTTCTTTAAATCGTAGCCCTTGTTGTCCAATTACTTTCTGTAGAACACTTGGTTTCGATATCTGTTATGGTTTCCGCGATATAGCGAATCGAAAATATCATAAAAATTGTTAATTTGTATGGGAGCTACCCCTTTTTTTGCCCCCACTCAAAAATTTTTTTCTTTAAATCGTAGCCCTTCTTGTCCAATTACTTTTTGTAGAACATTTGTTTTTGATATCGGTTATAGTTTCCGAGATATAGCGTATCAATTATTTCATAGAAATCGTAAGTTTTTATGGGAGCTCCCCTTTTTCTGCCCCCAATCAAAAAATTTTTTCTTTTAAGCGTAGGCGTTGTCGTCCAATTACTTTTTGTAGAACACTTGGTTTCGATATCTGTTATAGTTTCCGAGATATAGCGAATCGAAAATTTCATATAAATTGTTAATTTGTATGGCAGCTACACCTTTTTCTGCCCCCACTCAAAAATATTTTTCTTAATATCGTAGTCCTTGTTGTCCAATTACCTTCTGTAGAACACTTGGTTTCGATATCTGTTATGGTTTCCGAGATATAGCGAATCGAAAATTTCATAAAAATTGTTAATTTGTATGGGAGCTACCCCTTTTTTTGCCCCCACTCAAAAATGTTTTTCTTTAAATCGTAGCCCTTGTTGTCCAATTACTTTCTGTAGAACACTTGGTTTCGATATCTGTTATGGTTTCCGAGATATAGCGAATCGAAAATTTCATAAAAATTGTTAATTTGTATGGGAGCTACCCCTTTTTTTGCCCCCACTCAAAAATTTTTTTCTTTAAATCGTAGCCCTTGTTGTCCAATTACTTTTTGTAGAACATTTGTTTTCGATATCGGTTATAGTTTCCGAGATATAGCGTATCAATTATTTCATAGAAATCGTCAATTTGTATGGGAGCTCCCCTTTTTCTGCCCCCACTCAAACATTTTTTCTTTTAAGCGTAGGCGTTGTCGTCCAATTACTTTTTGTAGAACACTTGGTTTCGATATCTGTTATAGTTTCCGAGATATAGCGAATCGAAAATTTCATAAAAATTGTTAGATTGTATGGCAGCTACCCCTTTTTTTGCCCCCACTCAAAAATTTTTTTCTTTAAATCGTAGCCCTTGTTATCCAATTACTTTTTGTGGAACATTTGATTTCGATATCTGTTATAGTTTCCGAGATATAGCTTAACGAATATTTCGTAGAAATCGTTAATTTGTATGGAAGCTACCCCTTTTTCTGCCCCCACTCAAAAAATTTTGTCTTTTAAGCGTAGGCGTTGTCGTCCAATTACTTTTTGTAGAACATTTGATTTTGATATTTGTTTTAGTTTCCGAGATATAGCGTATCGAATATTTCATAAAAATCGTTAATTTGTATGGGAGCTACCCCTTTTTCTGCTCCCACTCAAAAAAATTTTTTTTTTGAACATAACTCTTGATGTAAAATTACTTTTTGTAGAACATTTGATTTCGATATCTGTTATACTTTTCGAGATATAGCGTATCGAATATTTGATAAAAATTGTTAATTTGTATGGGAGCTACCCTTTGTTCTGCCCCCATTCAAAAAATTTTTTCTCTAAAGTGTAGGTCTTAGTGTAAAACAACTTTTCGTAAAACTTTTTAAGTCGATAGCTGTTATAGTTTCCGAGATATGGCGCATAAAATATTTCTTCGAATTTGTGCAATTGTAGGAAAAATACCTCTTCCCCTGATCCTATCTGAAAAAAATTCTGAGATATATAGGGATATATGCACGGATTTTGTCCTAAAAAAGATGGGTTACTTTGGGTTTTCGCTTGTATCTCGGTCAATAGTGAACCGATTTTGCTGATTTTAAATAACGATTGTCTCCAGGATATTTCTAATAGTTTGACACCATTATCTGGTCTGTATCTTTTTATTTGACTCCGGAAACTTGATTTCAACAGATGGACAGACGGACATGGCTATATTAACTTCCCTATCTATAAGGATCCGGAATATATATACTTTATGGGGTCACAAATAAATAATACAGAAATTACAAACGGAATGACAAAGTGACATATGTATACCCTTATCACTATGTGAAGGGTATAAAAATGAAGCAAACGTCTTTAAACACAGTTTTTCTCTGTTCATGCAGCAGTCTAATAGGTAGGTATGAGCAAACGTTTCTATAAAAAATCGCGATTTTTGCTTTCTTTTATTTTTAACTTTTAATATTTATGTTTTACAACTACATCAACGGGGTTATTTTAACCATTTTGCAAAAAAAGTAAGCAAAATCTTACTCAGCCGAGCTCGTTTTTAACAAGTAAGAGCGCTATATTCGGTTGTGCCGTGTTTTATATACCCTCCACATGTGCCTTTCGAAATCCCAAAGTTTTTTTTATGTTTATCCATTTTTTACTTATAAAATATTTTTAATTTTTAAATAGGGGTCGGTGTCATTTTCTAACGCTCTACAGGTGACTACGGGGAAGTTGTAGGGGTTTTTTTTTCTAATTTTTTTCAAATTTTGTATGGCAACCCCCTTAGGACGCGGAGATAAGGGGAAAAATTGTTTTAGAAATACGTTTGGGAGAAGAAACTAATGGGGGTCGGTCGTACATTTTATTGCTCCAAGACCAACTCTGAAGGATTGTGGGCGTTTTCATATCATTTTTGTAAATTTTGTATGGCAACCCCCTTTGGGCGTGGAGATAGAGGGTAAGTATGTTCTAGGAATATGTTTGGGAGAAGAAACTAATGGGGGTGGTCGTACACTTAATTGCTCTAAGGCTGGCTCTGAAGAAGTTGTGGGCATTTTTATATCATTTTTGTAAATTTTGTATGGCAACCCCTTTGGGGCGTGGAGATAGGGGGTAAGTATGTTCTAGGAATATGTTTGGGAGAAGAAACTAAAGGGGGTCGGTCGTAGACTTTATTACTCTAAGGCTGGCCCTGAAGAAGTTGTCAGCATTTTCATATCATTTTTGTAAATTTTGTATGGCAACCCCCTTGGGGCGTGGAGATAGGGGGTAAGTATGTTCTTAGAATATTGGGAGGAGAAACTAATGGGAGTCGGTCATACTTTTTTTCTCTCTAAAGCCAACTCTGAATAAGTTTTGGACATTTTTATAAATTTTTGTAAATTTTGTATGGTAACCCCGTTAGGGCATGGAGATAGGGGGCAAGTTTAGTCTAGGAATACGTTTGGGAGGAAAAACTAATGACTATGATACATTTTTTTCCTCTACGGGTGACTCCGGGTAAGTTGTATCGTTTTCTACCTTATTTTTTAAAATTTTGTATGGCAACCATGTTAGGGGCTGGAGATAGCGGGTAAGTATGCTCTAGGAATATGTTTGGGAGAAGAAACTAATGGGGGTCGGTCGTACACTTAATTGCTCTAAGGCTGGCTCTGAAGAAGCTGTGAGCATTTTCATATCATTTTTGTAAATTTTGTATGGCAGCCCCCTTGGGGCATGGTGATAGGGGATAAGTATGTTCTAAAAATATGTTTGGGAGGAGAAACTAATGGGAGTCGGTCATACACTATTTTTCTCTAAGGCCAACTCTGAAGAAGTTTTGGGCATTTTTATATAATTTTTGTAAATTTTTTATGGCAGCCCCCTTTGGGCGTGGTGATAGGGGGCAAGTATAGTCTAGGAATACGTTTAGGAGGAAAAACTAATGGGGATCTGTGATACATTTTTTTTCCTCTAGGGGTGACTCCGGGGAAGTTGTAGCGGTTTGTGACTTATTTTTTAAAATTTTGTAAGGCAACCATGTTAGGGGCGGGAGATAGAAGGTAAGTATGTTCCACAAAAATGTTTGGATGTATAAAATAATTCGGGTCGGCCTTACATTTTACCTTTGTAGGAGAATCCTGGAAGCCGTAGGAGCGATTTTAAAAATGTTTAAATTAAGTTTTGTATGGCAACCCTGTTATGTGTATGAATACTAATACTAATAAAATTTTCGTTTTGGGTGTGGTTCAATAATATTGACATGACTGATTCGGTTTTTTTCTTTTTTTGTTGTTTTTTTATTATTACATACACAAGCATGTTCTTTGTTGTTGTTGTAAACTAAAAAAACGGAGGTATGTAGTCTTGGTTTTTTGCTTATGTCTCGGTTATTTATCGGGCGATTTTGCTGAATTTAATGCCGATTTTGGCGCGACTATCTCTGACAGTTTGATACCACTTACGGGTCTAAGCGACATCAGGGGGCTTCAGACGGACAGACAGACCGACATCGTTAAATCGGCTTTCCTATCTATGTATAAGGATCCAGAATATATATACTATTGGGTCCCAAATGGATAATAAAGAAATTACAAACGGAATGACAAAGACTTCCAGTATAAAGACTGTAAAAACTTTAAACTTTTACATATTCGCTGGAAACGAAGACTACTACAGTTTTTTTAATGCTTACTTTGGCAAACAAATGTTAAGTTTATCAAAAATTTTCTAATTTTTTCCTTGTTGAAAAAAAATTTGCTGCCTCTTTTTACTAAAAACTGCACTTGCATTTTAATATGCGGAATTTTGTGTAGAGTTTTTCTTCCCCTGTTGTTAAGTAGCAAAAAAATCGGGCTACGCCCTTTCTATACTAAGCCATCGATATGTGGGTATAACAATAATAAAGCTGCCAGATAAGTTTGGTTCAACATCGTCAAATTTTAGGATAAAAATTTTCAAAGTATCGTCAACGAATCGTCAACCCTAAAATTTATTTTTAGGGTTATTTTAGTTTTTTTTTTCAAATATACAGGCATGTTCTGAAAATCACGTGATATAAAATTTTTTGTGATTTTAAAATCACAGTTCTGATTTTAAGCTATTTATTTAATTATTTTATTGTAAAACTCAAAATTAGGTTATTGAAAATATAGCCAAGTAATTATTAAAAAGTTAAAAGCTTTAAAGTCACAAAAATTAAAAAGTTTTTTGTGTTTCTGGTAATTTTAAATCACTTTCACAAAAAGTGTTGGTCAGAATATGCCTGAATGTTATTTGACACAAACAACCATTTTCATTTTAAGATCATTTTATTTAGAACATCACTTTCGAATAATTTATTTTGCAGATATACTCTTAAGGGACTCAATTTAAACTATTTCTAATCCTTGTTATAGGTATAAAAAATATTCTTACTAAAATCTTTTTACAATTTATATAAACAAACAATGGCTAATATGTATGTACATATTATAAAAGATATTTTTCTTAAAAAAAACATAATTATTTTTCTGCCTCTGATTTCCTGTTAATCTTTCATTTTCAAAAAACGTGAAATCCAGGGTAAAAACCGTCCAATCGTCAAAAGCCAATTTTTGCCCCCAAAATCGCCAAAATGACGATAAATCGTTAAATCTGGCAGTTATGGTTGCAAAACCACCCAAAGAAAATATTTAACCGTTAAGTAAAAACAACAAGAAAACAACTGAAGAAAACAAACGAACTACGTATGTATGTATGTCAATTGTTTTTGTTCTGAAAAATAACGACCAATCACCAGAAAGATATATGTACATACCATTCACAACTCCACCAGTAACTATGCTTATTTTGAGTCTATGCGTGCGAGAAAATTTGTCCTGCTTCAACATGTTTAATCGACCGCTAGTGTGTGTATAGTTACTTCTTTCTTACATAAGTACAACAGAGAATCAAAAGTTATTGGTTGTTTTTAAGGTGTGCCATATAAGTTCATGCACCTAATAACAGACTGAAAGCACTAAGAGCTGTTGTTGGTTGGCCAGGCTGGCTGCTTCGCTTATTGCTTAGAACAAAAGGGTAAAAAATATTATACAAATTTACCATTTTTAGTCAGCTCGGCGTTTAAGAAAAAAGGTAATTTAGAAAGTAATAAAAGTATGTACATACACACATATTAATGATTGTAGGTATGAACACACATATACATATGTATATATGGATGTAGGTACGTATGTACAATAGAACTTTAAATTTGTACCTATAATAAAAAATTTTAGTGGTTTGATTTTGGTTCGCCGGCCAAATTATTCTGTATACCTACATACTTATATAAAAAGAAACTTAAATAGGTACCTAGGTAAAGTTTAGTAGGAATGCAATTAGTTTAAATTGACCTGTGATGCGATTAGGGATGCAAACGATATTTTCAAAAACATCGATATGTACATCGGCGATACACCGGTAACCTACACTAAAAACAACATCGTTCATTTAATACATTTGTTCTCGGCAGACTTAAAAGGAGGGTCCATTACTTTTGTTACTTTGAAAAATATTTTATGTCTGCCTTACAATTGCCAATGTTTAACTATTGAAGTTCCAGGCAATAAGAATTACCTACACACAAAAAAACAACTAAAGCTATATTTACACCATTGACATTTTTTTCAAAATTGCTCTTCAAAATGCTTCAAACTCGTGTAAACAGCAAAATTTATTGAACAAAACTTTTGAAGATTTTATTGGTGTCTTGTAAATATGTAAGCATTAAAATCGCAGCTGTCAATGTTGATAACTACCTATAAATAATTTGACAGCATGTTTATTCTTTTGATTCAATACACATCAGCAGAATGTGATTTCTTTTTGATATTTTATGTTTTATTTAGAAACAGAGTGTGATTTTAAGTTGCCAAATAAATGAATTGAACTTTTTACCTATTTCGATTTATTGGGTTTTTAATTAATTTTTAATAAAAATTATTGTATTGCCATGGACCTTTCATTTATTTCAAAAATTTTCCGTGAATTCTTGTCGAATGAGCTTGGATGTTTCGCTTTGACGACCTTGATTTTACAATGGTTCTATCGAAGACACACTTCCTCACGTCATCATCCATCTGCATTCACTTGGTCGTAGTCTTTTGTTTGTGCATAGGTACCACACTTGCGTTCATGGTACAATTACCTCACAAGGTAGTATCGTTAAATAGCTGACTATTTTTTTCTGGAGTTTTTCCACTCGTTATATCTGTCACACAGTACGTTTTTTGACATAAACGGGGATGCTTTTACAACAACTTCATAAATTTGGTATCGAGCTTGTTGCAGTTGTTGCCGTAGCGATAATACCTTGTAAGGTAATTGTACCATGCTTGCGTTAGTTCAAAAAAGAGTGTGATGCACATACCAAGCATAGATGCCAGGTAAGTTTGGTTCAATATCGGCAAATTTTAGAAAAAAAAATCGTCAAAAGCGTCAAAACAAATTTTTGAAATCGTTAAAGAATTGGCAACCCTAAAATTTATGTTCTTTGTTACTTAATAATTAAAAAACCTCGGCATAAAAGTGCTAACAAGTAGTAAAACCTAGAAAGCAAAAATTTATAATTTAAAGCAAAATAAATTAAAACTACAAGTAAAAAATCTGTATAAATCAGAGATAGGCAACTAATACTATTGCATTGGTTTTTGTATATGTGCAATTTCAGATAATATTAATTCCATATTGCTGTTGGGGTAATTGAACAAACAAGCGGTAACCTACCGCCTTGTTTGAAGATCCCTCTGAAACTGAGTAAAATTTCTAATGTTTTGTATACGTGTAGTTAAGATAAGGCCTTGCAGAATGCCCAACAGTAGTATAAATATTTTTCAGTTTTTTCAAAAATAGTTTTTTTTTGAAACAAATAATCATTTTTATGTTGAGAAATCAATTTCTGCCTTTGATTTTCTTTTAAAAGAGCCACATATCTATAATTTTCAAAAATCGTCAAATTCAGGGCGAAAATCATCCAATCGTCAAAAGTAATTTTTGGTCTTAAAAATCGTCAAAATGACAATAAATTGTCAAATCTGGCAGCTATGATACCAAGGCGAATTCATAGAGAAGGTGATCTCGGCAGATCAGCTGACTATTATTTGCTCGTGCAATTTTCCTCACAATATGTCAAAAGTTTACCTATGTGCTTCTTCTTCTTAATTTTAAAAAATTACGCGTCGGTTAGATTTTTAAGCTAAAAATTTAAAAAAGTGTTCTTAATTAACAAATAGTAAAACCAAATGATGAGTGCTTGTGCTTTGTGCAAAAAAACAGTGTAAAATTAGTTTTATTCACGTTTTTCTATTACAAATAATTTGTGTTTTTTTAATGATACCATATATGTATTTTGACTTTATATGTACGAATTTTTCGCCCTGCTTTTGCTGCGTTCACCGTGTATGAATTCGCCTTGGCACATACTGCGAGAACAATTGACAAAATTTGGTAGGAAAAGTATTTCATATTTACCTTTTCTATTGATGGGGTGACGAGATTAAGCAAATAATCAAAATAGTCTGGTGATATTCGCACAAAGTTTTTTTATTGGTCAGGATTATTCCTTTATAATAGCTCCATAAAAGAGACATACATACCCATTACCTTTCAAAAGAAAAGGTCGAAACCAATGCTCCTTTTGTTTTCTTCTTTTTTTTTTGCATTATTATCAGCTGCTTCTTCCTCCAATGTTAAAAATGTTAACTTTATGATGATTGTGTCGTCGTCCATACTTATTAATTGTTTTTTTTTTTAATAATAAATTATTTTTTATAGTAATAAATTTTTCATAAACGAAGCAAAACAGCTGATCAAAGTCTATATTTTGAAGATAAAACGTTTACCAATTGTGTAAATTAGCTTTAACAAATTTTGATCAAATTTTTATCAAAAGATTGATGAAATATGTATGTATATTGAAAGAATATTTTGATCAAATGTTTGAAACGTGTAAATAAAACATCAAAATAAATTTTCAAAATTTTAATGCCTTCAATCGTGTAAATCTTACATATGTAAGTAAACTTTTTCTTAAACAAACCGTAGCCGTGTCAAAAGCACGGTTTTTTTGCACCAAATACGAAATTTTCAAACCAAGTACGATTTTTTTTAGTACGAATTTCTTACTTTTAGCCACATTTAAGCCAAAAACAAATTGATTTAAGTTTGAAACCGAGCTTGATGTACATAAGTTTAAAAAGATTGATTTAAGTGTAAACGCGATTAATCTAAAAATGAAATGTAATTTTTTTTTGACTTATGGAGCTTTATTAAAGAAGAAGACTTTTTTATAATTTATTTTTATTTCATAAATACTTAATATTTATAATTTAAAGCACCAGCACGCTACCTCTAGGTCACCGAGACACTTTGTTTTTAATTGTAAAATAGTATAGGTATAGGTTTTCTTTTGATTTAATCTGGTGCAAAATTTTTAAGTGATTTGAATAAAAATCTGCCTTGAATGGAATCAGCTGCGTTTGGTCGACGCATGAATTTATTCATTGTGTGAGTTTTACTCACATGATTGAATTGAATAAATAAACGGTTGCTTGTGAATAAATCAGAGTAAATAAAACTGTGCAAGAACCAGAGTTGCCGTCGTATAAGTTTTGAAGGACACATATATTAAGTAAATTTTTTAGGTACTTTTTTATTCAAATAACAACTAAAATAAGTAGTTATAATTTTTTACTCATTTTGAAGTGAAAACTGTAAGTTTAGAAAGGGGAAATTATAAATTGTTTTTTAACTATTTCCAGATTTACATAATGATTTTTTTTACTAAATTATTATTAATCCTCTTTTAAAGTTTCTACGTATTTTATGGTGAATTTTCACGTAAAAATTTTTAAAGTAATCGACGTGAACGCTTTCTGTTTTTTTAACAAACCAAAGCTATATAAAATAAAAAATTACCTTCTTGAAAGTTTGTTGATACAATTTATAAATTTATTGTGAAAGCTATTGTAAAAGGTTTGCAAAGAAGTATTTATTCAAGAAAATTGATCCTTTGTGACAACATTGGCAATCAGTGCTTATAAAAAGTTTACAAGTCTAATGATATAACAAGCTTACAGAAAAATTAACTAAATTTATTTACTTTGCTTAAAATAAACCAAAAAGAACTGAGCAGTGCTGACTTATTTTAACGCTAAAAGTATATTGTTTCAGGGTCTTTCATAAGTTTCCAGTACTGGTCGTTTTTTTACGGATGCGGGTGCTGCAGTTTCCAAAAATTATTTGAAATTTTAAATTTCTGGCTGTTACAACATCTATTAAATAGCTAAAAACTGCGTTTCTTAAAATGGGTTGATTAGATGTTTTAAAAACATTATATAATAAACGAATTATTTTATGTACTTCGCTTGCATTAATGTGTTTTTCCTGTTAAAATTGTGTATCTGGGGGCAAAATAAGGCATTCGATTTGAATCGATTTTTAAAAATTCTTATTAAAATTTCTATATTAAAAGCATCGACAACTTGGTCGATCGAGTAGATTTCCGGTTCGAATCGAATGCCGTAATTTCCCCCCTGTTGTTTTTATACTTTTATCAAAGTGTTGTTCAAAGTTGATATTAAAAAATTTCTAATTGCTTAAAAACATAGGCGCATATTCAGAAATCGTAACTAAAGTCGAAACTTATAAAACAGAAACCAAAAAATTGTTCATAGATAGTAAAAGATCCTATTCACAAATCATAACTATCGCAACAGCTGCTAAAAGCAATGCAACACTGTATTCAATAGATTTTTGTTGACTAAAAACACATCTCGAGTTTGTTTTCTTTTTTGTGTGATTTTTTTTTTGTGCGAAATGGACACAAGTAGTTAAGAAAATAAGGTAAGTTTATTATTGTTGTTAGAAAAAAATATGTATTTATTATTTTGGGTATTTTAGAGAGACTCAAATTTGTCGCCAGATGAAAAATTGTTGTACTTTTTAAATATGTAAATAACACTGGTTTACAGCCAAAAAATACCAAGAACGCCACATGCCTAGATAAACTAATTGGGACCTCCTGAACACGAAAAACGCTGTAATTTTTTTTTTCTAAGTACCGTTTTTTAGATAACGGTACTTTTGTGTTTTTCGGTGTATGGTCCCACTCAAACCCTTGTGGAGCCCAACCAAAAAGTCCGATCGAGATAAATGGCATATCGTTGGAAAGGTAATTAAATGTCTTTTCCGTCGATATGCTGCAAATTTCTATCTGATAAGAAATGGCTGAGTTATGGCACCTCAAAGTTCAAAAATTGCCTATTTTTTACGTTTTTTTCAAAATTTTTCATTTTTACTTCGTTTGTTTTCTACGTTATAGTAAAGATCTGGAATGTTTTATTTTTTTACCAAATAGCTTATTTAATTACCAACATTTTAAGCGTAATTTGAAAAAAATCGGATGAAAAATAAAGTTTTTATTAAGGATTTTGTGGAACGACAATATTTTCATCTTCATTGCTCACACACTATATTCGGCGTCCATCAGTTTTGGAATTTGGGAATTTACGTTTGGGAATTTACATTGAAACGACCATAAAAAAATAAAATTTGTTTTTGTTTTCAATACAAGTTCCCGGATTTACATTTTAATTTTAAAAAACAGGCAGGTCTATTATATTGCATCGGATTTTTAAGCAATTAAGGTTTTTCCAAAATTTTATGGTCCTTTACTGTTTAATAAGCGTGCGTGTTTTTTACAGGTAACAAAACGCGCGAAACACCATCATAAAGATGTGTTTTTTTTTTAACAGTTTTCCATGAAAATAAATTTTTTAAATAATTCTTTCAGGCATATAAAAAAAACACATTTTGTAAAAACATGTCAGTTTGGCTTTGTACGTGCAAAAAACAAGATGTGTTCAATCGATCCCAACGAATTTTGTTATGTTTGTGGTGTTCTTGTGAAAAAGAAATCACAACATTTGATGCGAAAAATGAATACGAAAAATTTATCTGAAGCGTATAAGAAGTATTTCGGCTTTCGACCTGCGTCTCTCGACAAACCGTGGACACCGAATAGTGCATGTAACAACTGCCGAACAATATTAAATAAAATTGGTAAGGGTCAAGAGTGTTTCTTCACATTTGGAAAGCCAATGCAATGGAGAAACCAGATCAACCATACAACAGATTGTTATTTCTGTTTAACGGAAAAGGCTATCGGACGTAGAATTGAACCAGTTTATCCAGTTGTTAGCTCGGTGACGTTACCAGTGCCGCACTCAGTATCGTGCCCCAAACCACAGCTGATTGTAGCGGGCCCCACAGAAATACGAAAAAGAACGATAAAAAATGATTCATCAGATGAGTGCAGTGAATCAGAAATGCAATCAAATAAGAAACCCCATTTACTTACTCAGGCCGAGCTCAATGATTTGTGCCGAGATTTGTATTTGCCGAAACAGAAATCTGAATTACTTGCATCACGATTGCAACAGTGGGGATATTGTGCTCCTGAGACACGTGTTACATATTACCGTGATCGCAGCAAACAACTTGCACTTTTCTTCGCAAAAACGACAAACTTTTGTTTTTGTGCCAACATATGTGGTCTTTTCTATGCTCTCCAACAAAATTATGACCCAGAGGAATGGCGTCTTTTTCTGGATGGAGGCAAGGATAGTTTGAAGGCAGTCTTACTTCATAAAGGGAATACGAAACCATCAATTCCAATCGGATATGGAAAATACATAAAGGAAACATATGAAGCAATGAAAGAACTTCTCGATCTCATACATTATGACCAACATCAATGGAAAGTTTGCTCTGATTTTAAATTAGTTGCTATACTATCTGGATTGCAAGGGGGCAATACGAAGTTTCCCTGTTTTCTATGTCTATGGGACAGCCGTGACCGTCAGAATCACTACACCCGAAAAGTTTGGCCCAAGCGAAGTGGACGTACGCAAGGAGTGTACAATATCAAAAATGACCCACTCATTCCTCAGGAGAAGATAATACTTCCTCCATTACATATTAAGCTTGGGTTATTTACAAATATTGTGAAAAAGTTGCCAAAAGACAGTCTTGCCATGAATTACCTTAAACAAAAATTTCCTAGAGCCACAGCGAGCAAAATTGAAGCTGGTATATTTGATGGACCTCAAATTCGGGCTCTGTACGGTGACCAAGCATTTAATGAGCGTTTAGGTCCAGCTCATTTGGAGGCATGGGAAGCATTCCAGGACATCGTTCACAACTTTCTGGGAAACTACAGAAGTCCTGATTACGCAGAGAAGATCGATACATTACTGCAAAAATTCAATGCCATTGGTAAGCGTTGAGTGAAAACATGTATATCAAAAAGGCCGTTATCATTTTAAAATTTATTCTTTTTAACCTTCAGGTTCAAATATGACACCTAAATTACACTTCTTATTCAGTCATTTGGATATTTTCCCCACGAACTTGGGCTCCGAAAGTGATGAACAAGGTGAAAGATTTCACCAGGAAATGGAAGAAATCGAGAGACGTTACAAAGGCTGGTGGGATGAACAAATGATGGCGGACTATTGTTGGTTCCTCATTCGCGAAGATCCATCCGAAAAAAAACGCAACAGTTCAAGTCGCTCGTCATTTTAATTTAATTTTTTTAATTTACGCCGAATATAGTGTGTGAGCAATGAAGATGAAAATATTGTCGTTCCACAAAATCCTTAATAAAAACTTTATTTTTCATCCGATTCTTTTCAAATTACGCTTAAAATGTTGGTAATTAAATAAGCTATTTGGTAAAAAAATAAAACATTCCAGATCTTTACTATAACGTAGAAAACAAACGAAGTAAAAATGAAAAATTTTGAAAAAAACGTAAAAAATAGGCAATTTTTGAACTTTGAGGTGCCATAACTCAGCCATTTCTTATCAGATAGAAATTTGCAGCATATCGACGGAAAAGACATTTAATTACCTTTCCAACGATACGCCATTTATCTCGATCGGACTTTTTGGTTGGGCTCCACAAGGGTTTGAGTGGGACCATACACCGAAAAACACAAAAGTACCGTTATCTAAAAAACGGTACTTAGAAAAAAAAATTACAGCGTTTTTCGTGTTCAGGAGGTCCCAATTAACTTATCTAGGCATGTAGCTTTCTTGGTATTTTTCCAAATTAAAAATTTGTAAAGCAGTGTAATAAAATGAAACCAATCAGCTGTTCTTTAAATGTATCTGTTAGTTGACACTTAGTTACAGCTTTACCCATAACTAAGTTAAAACTTGTCGCGCTGATAGTAATCAACTAAGAATAACTTAAATAGGTACTTAAAAAAGTTTACACTTAGATATCATTTCTGAATATGCGCCATACATATTTGGAAAACAATTAGATCACATTACATCAGCTAATTAGAATTTTACCCAAAAAAACGTGTTTTTATATGCATAAACGTTTAAAATAATATTAACTTGACATTAATTATGCATAATGCTGAATCAATCTAATGTTAAAAAGTATAAGAATTAAATTTTTGACAATTTTAACACAATTATTTAAGCATTTATTACCAAAAGAGAAGTGTTTACTAACACTTAGCTCTTTTTTAAGATATTTGGTGCCAAACAAGAAATATGACAAGAACTATGGCAAGCCTTTGCTATACACGGCTGGCAAAGTTAAAGAGAAACAACTACGTCACCTAACCAGTGTGGCCATATTAGCTTTTTTGGAGCTAAATTTAGCTTTATTTTTGTTCATTTAGCCTGAAATATTTACATTTAGCCTTTAGCTTTTTTTTTAGCTTTTTTCGAAATTGGATTCAGCTTTTTTAGTAGTTTTTGAAGCTAGATAAAAGGTCAAAAATTTGTCGTATTATATTTTTTGGTATATATCTCAATTATATTGAAAGGTATCAAGCTTCGAATTTTCTTTGAATTTACAACATTACAGTTTCTGAACCATTGTTTTGTTTAATAATTTACTTCTAGCGACATTTAAAAAACGTGAAACAACTCAAAACTTCAATAAAACAAAGAAATAAGGAAGGTATGGTATTACAAAAAAAAAAAAAGACGTAAGAATTTGTTTTCCAAAACAAATACTTTTAAATGCGGCAGTTTTAAAGAAAAAATCCAAATGCGACACAAACATTTGTTCCGTCTTTTGGTTAAATTAAAAAATGTTTTCATGTATTGCTCAAAAATGTAAAACACTTATGTCTTTCGTTGAAACAAATTTTTATATTAATATTTTTATTCAATAAGAATTTTAAAGTTTATTTTTTCAAATCAAACAGGACCGAAATAATTTTTCAAGAAAAAAGCAGGCACAATGAAACATCGTAGGGTCAAGTAAAGCTCATCATTTTGATGGTATTAAACTTTATTTGTTGAAAATCATGTTCTTTATAAATTTAGGTTTTTTTTAGCAGGACAGTCATTTTTTAATTTAAATAAAACGGTTAATAACGATAATTATTATTTCTATGGATAGGGTTAAAAAAATAATAATATTTTTTATTTTTTTCATTTTTACAGTCATTGGTTTTAAATACATATTTAGACACACATGTACAAATAAAAATATTTTTAAAAATGCTTTCTTACAGTGCAACTTTTTTACATTAAAGATTATCTTTTTTTCTTTTCTTGAACAAAATTCACATGAATAAAGGCATTTTTCATGATATATATATGTATGTTCTTATGTAACTTGAATGAAAATTTTCGATTTTTAACGAACTGTGTAGAAAAGTAGTATATGAACACATAATATTTTTCTTCTTACTGAAGGTATGGGTCTACCAAATTTTCGTAAATAAAACCAAAATTTTAAAAACAAATTTTCTTTTTAAATATTTTTAGCACAAAAACGTTTCGTTCCTATTATGAGAAATGTCTAAATAACAAAGAAATTTTTTAAAAAATGTAGCTTTATTTTTTGGTTTTAAGTTTTTGTTTTTAGCACTTTTTAGCTGTTTTTTAAACGTGATTTAGCTTGAACTTTACTTGAAAATCTGGTCACACTGCACCTAACGTTAAACCATGAGCATGGCAGCGTTGCCAAGGTAGCTAGCAAAAAGTTACGTTTTTACTTTCAAAAAGTTAAATTTTTTCGTAAAAAGTTACGTAAAGATAAAAAATCTAAATCAAAAAGTGCTTTGTTTTTGCACAACATCTATTATATAAAGAAGGGGTGTATGTATGTATGTATGTATGTATGTATGTATGTATGTTTGTATGTTTGTATTTTATAGCTGGCCACACCAGTGGACCGATTTTTTTGAAATTTTTACAGGGAGTTATCTCAAGTCTGAAAGAAACAATAGGCTACTTTTTTTTAAAAACTATTGCTGCCACGCCCACAATACGCCCATTTGTGTGGGAAGGTTAGGTTATTAATGGCCTAACAAAATTACCCAAGGCCATATTGATCAAACGCGTAGAGCTAAATACATGAAATTTATAACACGTGTTAAGCTCTACATGTTTGTTTAAATGCACATAAATTTTTAAACATTGGGCCCGTAAAGGGATAAAAAGGGGACAAAAAGGGAAAAATCTGTAACCTACTATCTTTTGGTGTATATAAGATAGAAACAAAATTTAAAAAGTTTAGCGTTTTCCTTAAGAAATAAACAGACAGGTATCTGGAGTTTTTTTTTTTTAAATTTTGGTCCGAAGGGGCGAAAAAAGGGGTTAAAATTATATTTTGGTACTTTTTGGTACTTTTTTGTTACTTTTAAACCAATAAAGATAGAAAAATTTTTCAAATTGCGTTCGATAGGTTTTACAAAAATATGATTACGCTGTTCGTACTTTTTTCAAATTTTGGGCCCAAAGGGTAAAAAAAGGGTTAAAAATATATTTTGATTTTTTTTTCGTTTTTTGTAACTTTTAAACCAATAACGATAGGAACATTATTCAAATTAAGTGTAACAGGCCTAAAAAATATGAGTATGTTTTTAGATACTTTTTTAATTATTAAATCCTAAGGGCAAGAAAGGGTTAAAATTAGGTTTTAGTACTTTTTGTAACTTTAAAATCAAATAAGATAGAAACATAATTTAAATTCCTCTTCCAGACCGATTTCTGGAAATTAGTTCGCACATAAGCGGCTTTTAAAGTTAAAATTTTGAAGGTAAAAAAGTGGGCGGTGCCACGCCCATAAAAGTTAAACTTATTATGCTGGTACTTTTATTGCATTGATTTTTTAAAATTGGCACACATATAGAAGGCCTCTAATTCCGAAATTTTAAAGGACAAAAATGGAGGATTGCAGCGCCCACAAAAATGTAAGTTTTCATACTGGTTCTTCTATTGTTGCAATTTTTATGAAGCTCAAAAATAGACCGATAATATTTATTTTCGGTACAAAAATAGGTGGCATAAAGATAGACAAACGTGCAAAAAAATGTGAAGATAAGGCCATATTTGAGCCAGTTATAGCCCAAAACGCTTAATCCGGGAGGACATTTGTATGGGAGCTCTGTCAAAAAATTAACTGATCATCACCACAAACAACATGCTTTTTTCTTATGCCAAAAAACTTATCTGTTCCAAATTTCATCGAAATATCTGCAAAAATGCGGTCTCTACTTTGTTTACAAGAATACATTAATAAGGCTGAATTCCAAAACGCAGTTTGCCTTGCATTAAAAATTTTCAACTTCTTCCCTTATTCACTCTTTACAATTTGGACAACGTTTTTTGCTTCCAGGACATTAATATAACTGTAAGCACTCATTTGGAAGTAGAAGATATTACCAGAAACATCATCTTTGCTTTCAGGAAAAACTTGAAATTTCGTGATGCAAAGCAAACTGCGTTTTGGAATTCAACCTAACTGCCAGCCGGACGGATGGACTGACAGGTTTTAATCGACTCAGAAAGTGATTCTGTGTCGATCGGTATAATTGGAGGTGGGTCTCAGACCTTTTTCTTTGGTGAGGCACAAAAATTTGCACAAAAGCATAATAAAATTTGAATTTAACAATATAAGAGAAGTTTGAACTTCTTTTGAAAAATATTTAATATGTGATCCCTGTATCTATATTATATAAAGAAAGGTTGTATGTATGTATGTATGTATGTATGTATGTATGTATGTATGTATGTATGTATGTATGTATGTATGTATGTATGTATGTATGTATGTATGAATGTATGTATGTATGTATGTATGAATGTATGTATGTATGTAAATACATATGTATGTATGTTTGTAATATATAGCTGTCAACACCAGTGGATCGATTTTTTTGAAATTTTTACAGCGAGTTACTTAAAGTCGGGAAGCAAGGGGCTAAGATTATATATAGAAGTTTATAAATAATTTTTGCTTATTAAAACTTTCTGAATATCCAAAACTGTAAGCCTGGTAAATTTCCAATTTTTATGAGCTAAGTAAATAGTAGGGCTGACTTATTATTTATTGCAACTTATGTGGGGCAACCAATAAATTTAAAATAATATAAATTCTTTTGTGTTAACATATTTGAATAATTTTACTATGATTGGGGTAGCGAAGCACACCGGGGCTTAGCTAGTCTATTATATAAAGAAGGGGTGTGTGTGTTTGTATGAATGTATGTATGTATGTTTGTATTTTATAGCTGGCCACACCAGTGGACCGATTTTTTTGAAATTTTTACAGGGAGTTATCTCAAGTCTGGAAGGAACAATTGGCTACTTTTTTTTAAAAACTATTGCTGCCACGCACACAACACGCCCATTTGTGTGGGAAGGTTAGGTTATGAATGGCCTAACAAAATTACCCAAGGCCATATTGATCAAACGCGTAGAGCTAAATACATGAAATTTATAACACGTGTTAAGCTCTACATGTTTGTTTAAATCCACATAAATTTTTAAACATTGGGCCCGTAAAGGGATAAAAAGGGGACAAAAAGGGAAAAATCTGTAACCTACTATCTTTTGGTGTATATAAGATAGAAACAAAATTTAAAAAGTTTAGCGTTTTCCTTAAGAAATAAACAGACAGGTATCTGGAGTTTTTTTTTTTTAAATTTTGGTCCGAAGGGGCGAAAAAAGGGGTTAAAATTATATTTTGGTACTTTTTGGTACTTTTTTGTTACTTTTAAACCAATAAAGATAGAAAAATTTTTCAAATTGCGTTCGATAGGTTTTACAAAAATATGATTATGTTGTTCGTACTTTTTTCAAATTTTGGGCCCAAAGGGTAGAAAAAGGGTTAAAAATATATTTTGATTTTTTTATTCGTTTTTTGTAACTTTTAAACCAATAACGATAGGAACATTATTCAAATTAAGTGTAACAGGTCTAAAAAATATGAGTACGTTCTTAGACACTTTTTTAATTATTAAATCCTAAGGGCAAGAAAGGGTTAAAATTGTGTTTTAGTACTTTTTGTAACTTTAAAATCAATTAAGATAGAAACATAATTTAAATTCCTCTTCTAGACCGATTTTTGGAAATTAGTTCACACATAAGCGGCTTTTAAAGTTAAAATTTTGAAGGTAAAAAAGTGGGCGGTGCCACGCCCATAAAAGTTAAACTTTTTATGCTGGTACTTTTATTGCACTGATTTTTTTAAATTGGCACACATATAGAAGGCCTCTAATTCCGAAGTTCTAAAGGACAAAAATGGAGGATTGCAGCGCCCACAAAAATTTAAGTTTTCAAATTGGTTCTTCTATTGTTGCGATTTTTATGAAGCTCAAAAATAGACCGATAATATTTATTTTCGGTACAAAAATGGGTGGCATAAAGATAGACGAACGTGCAAAATTATGTGAAGATAAGGCCATATTCTAGCCAGTTATAGCCCAAAACGCTTAATCCGGGAGGACATTTGTATGGGAGCTCTGTCGAAAAATAACCTGATCATCACCACAAACAACATGCCTTTTCTTATGCCAAAAAACGTATCTGTTCCAAATTTCATCGAAATATCTGCAAAAATGCGGTCTCTACTTTGTTTACAAGAATACATTAAGACTGAATTCCAAAACGCAGTTTGCTTTGCATTAAAAATTTTCAACTTCTTCCCTTATTCACTCTTTACAATTTGGACAACGTTTTTTGCTTCCAGGACATTAATATATCTGTAAGCACTCATTTTGAAGTAGAAGATATTATCAAAAACATCATCTTTGCTTTCAGGAAAAACTTGAAATTTCGTGATGCAAGGCAAACTGCGTTTTGGAATACAGCCTAACTCCTAGCCGGACGGATGGACTGACAGGTTTTAATCGACTCAGGAAGTGATTCTGTGTCAATCGGTATAATTGGAGGTGGGTCTCAGACCTTTTTCTTTGGTGAGGCACAAAAATTTGCACAAAAGCATAATAAAATTTGAATTAAACAATATAAGAGAAGTTTGAACTTCTTTTGAAAAATATTTGATATGTGATCCCTGTATCTATATTATATAAAGAAAGGTTGTATGTATGTATGTATGTATGTATGAATGTATGTGTGTATGTATGTATGTATGTATGTATGTATGTATGTATGTATGTATGTATGTATGTATGTATGTATGTATGTATGTATGTATGTATGTATGTATGTATGTATGTATGTATGTATGTATGTATGTATGTATGTATGTATGTATGTACATATGTATGTATGTACATATGTATGTATGTATGTATGTATGTATGTATGTATGTATGTATGTATGTATGTATGTATGTATGTATGTATGTATGTATGTATGTATGTATGTATGTATGTATGTATGTATGTATGTATGTATGTATGTATGTATGTATGTATGTATGTATGTATGTATGTATGTATGTATGTATGCATGCATTCATGTATGTATGTATGTATGTATGTATGTATGTATGTATGTATGTATGTATGTATGTATGTATGTATGTAAGTATGTATGTATGTATGTATGTATGTATGTATGTATGTATGTATGTATGTATGTATGTATGTATGTATGCATGTATGTATGTATGTATGTATGTATGTATGTATGTATGTAAATACATATGTATGTATGTTTGTAATTTATAGCTGTCAACACCAGTGGATCGATTTTTTTGAAATTTTTACAGCGAGTTACTTAAAGTCTGGAAGTAAGGGGCTAAGATTATATATAGAAGTTTATAAATAATTTTTGCTTATTAAAACTTTCTGAATATCCAAAACTGTAAGCCTGGTAAATTTCGAGTTTTTATGAGCTAAGTAAATAGTAGGGCTGACTTATTATTTATTGCAACTTATGTGGGGCAACCAATAAATTAAAAAATATATAAACTCTTTTGTTTACATATTTTAATAATTTTACTATGATTGGGGTAGCGAAGCACACCGGGGCTTAGCTAGTATTTTTATAAAATTCATTGAATTAGTTAGTTAAATTTGAAAAATGTTTGTTAAATCAAAAGTGCTATTTCTCTAAATGTAATTATCATATTTGCTTAGTTTTCAAATGTTAGTTTTTTACAAAGGCATTCAATATTTAAAAAAATAATTAAGGGGACTCTTCTCAAAACGTATCCCATGTTTAAAGGATTTTCAAAAATATTACTGTATTGGGTGAAAAAAAGAGCGGAGGAGTGCTGGCAAACGTGCCGCGATTTGGCGAAAAAGGGCTGCTATAGTTTTTAACATGTACAGTTGTAATTGATCTTATATTATGTAAATATTATTACTGCCAACAAATATAGTAAATGTGCAGGCACACAAAGTACATTTGAAAAACCACTTTAACGAAAAAAATTTTGCGCAGTTAAGTCAAAGTGCATATAACTTTGATGTTTCTGTATTAATTGTTTTAGAATGCCAGAAATTAAGGGCAATTATCTTAAAAATGCAGGTATAGAAATCGAACTTAAAAATTGAATTTGTATGGGATTTCGAAGAAAAGGAATGAAGATAAACAACTTTGTGAAGATAAGTCAAAAGTGCACATAAACATAAGGCAGCTAAATCAAAACCACAGAAACAAAAAAATTTTTTTATCATTAAATTTATATACTTATATATAAAATTTTTTAATATTGTTTTTCTATGGAGTCATTCATTGCCTTTTTTAAAATTTAGAATTTAAAATGTTTGATTCTTAAGAAAAATGTGAACAAAATGGTCACACCATTCACAATAAAGCTCCTCATTTCGGGTTGCCCCATGTCAAAAACTACATTTTTATGATTTAGTAATGTCCTTTTACATAATGATGTACATTAAAAGACCTTAAAATATCTTGTACACCAAAAATTATATCTTGTTGTACGACTAGTACAAAAAGTTACGAAAATTTGATCAAAACCGTCAATAATATACATGTTACGTAGAGGGTCAAAAAGTTACATAAAATGTAACAAATGTAACCAAACGGCAACGCTGGAGCATGGCGCCATTTTTTGTCTGTAATTTACATTAAATGCTAGAATTTTTTGTTCAGTTTTGCTCACTGATGTTGATACGATTGAATTAATGTTGATATTTTTGAACATTGAATAAAATCAAAAAACCAACAACAACAGATCGAATGAAATGATTTTAAATCATTATTTATGTCATGTGATACGTTTCAACAAAATAGCAAAACTGAATAGGTTTTCGTATCATGATTTAATCATGAGCAAATTTTATTCTGAGTAAGCCATTCTCTGATAGGTACCTACACTAAGAGAAAAATCACAACTTAAAATCAAAGCCGATCAATGTTAAATTAAAAATTTTGCAACTTTGAGCATTTCAACGTTAAATCAAAATGTAACAACTTTAAATCAAAGTAAAACTACATTAAATCAACGTTAAACAACTTAGAAACTAATATTTTTTTTTAAATCAAAAACGTTTTTGTTAATTTAAAAACATTCAACGTTGAATTAAGCATGAACATCTTTGATTTTAATGTTTTCAAAATTTTAACAAAGTCGGATTTAAATTGAAAATGCATCAATGTTAATTCAAACATTCACATTTTTCAATTCAAAAACGTACAACTTTAGATTAAGAACGAACATTTTTAATTCAAAGTAACAACATCTATAAAATTAATACAAACATTGTTGAACATATTTTCATAGTGAAACAACCTTAAATTAAAATTGTTTCATGCTTAAATCAAATACGTATATTTGATTTAAGGTTGGTACACTTTAATGTAAGATTGTGCGACTGTGATTTAAGGTTGTGCAACTTTAAATCTAAGTGGGACATTTTTAATTTAAGATGGAAATCTTGTTATTGTATGAAAAAAGGAAAGAAATTTTATTCGTGTGAAATCTGCGCGTCGAATCGAGTTAAAGAGTGTTTTTAAAACATTAAAAGTGTATTTTTTAAATTTTTATTAAAAATTGTGTGTCTTCGTAGCGAAAAATAAATAAAAATGGAGAACTTTGAGCTTATCAATGAAATAATATGCGATGATGACGTAGTTGCAATAGGGACACCTCTAGAAAGCTCAGAAGCAATTTATCTTGAAGAGCATTCAGCGGAGTATGTGGTTACAGCAACTTCCTCTGCTGAAGACGATGACCTAGGCAAATTAAAGTCATTATTAAATGAATTTAATCTACTTCAATTGTTGCCTACATTACAAGGTAAGTTAATATTTGTATAATTTAACTCTGTAATCAGGCTTGTGTAAAAAAATATATATATTTTTTCCTTTTTTATAAAAGCTGCTAATGTGACATACAGATGCTTGAAGTATATTCAAAAACATGACCTTGTCGAAGCAATCCCCCACCTAGGACTTCGCGTAGAGTTTAGAGAGAAGTTATTTATGTGGCGTAAAAAAGAAGTATGAATTTTTCTTACTAATTTACTTTTTTTACTTACTTACTTTTGCTGGAATTCTATTATTATGAGCATATGTTTTGATTTCGTTGTAGTTTGGCATTGACGACGAAACAATATCGAACCCAAGCAAAGTTCAACATTGGCTCAATACAAGTGCTCCTTCTCCGTGTTCTTCAAATTCATCAATGAAACGTGTTTTAAATAAGGTAATGTTTTGTTGTAGTATTTTTTGATATAACTTCTACAACTGTTGATTTTAACTAAAAGGATTTGACAGATTTATTAAACCGCACTACCAAGGGACAATCATGTTTAGAATCATATAAACAATCTCAAAAGCTTACCGATAACAACCGCGACGATATAATAAATATTATTATAGAAGAAATTATTTGCAACAAATTATCTCTAAAACCGAATGACTTTTCGGGCATCGTTAATGATATTTGTGAAATTTTTCCCAGTGAAACATCTGCAAAGGTAAAGTTATAATTTGTTTTAAAATCCTTAGTTTTTATGAATAAATTTTAACAGGAATACTATTATATTGCACGTCAGGGCAAAAAGAATCCTAGCGGAAAATTATATTCTAAATATGTTAACGCAAGGTGCAAACATGCTAAAAAGCCTGACCAATCCATTTTAGAATTAAAATGTGACGATAATGATCAGGTAGTACAAATAAATGAGTCAATCGCCTTGGCATTAAAAACATCTCTTAATAGAGATAGCTCTAACTGGCAGGAAGTGTGCGAAAAATGGAAAAAAACATACTATTTAAGGCAGAAAGATTTAAAACAACTTAATAATCATGAGTTTTTGATAGCTTGGTCTAAGTACTCAGATGCTCGAGCTCCTGAACTTGTAAGTAAAATATAATAATTTTATGAAACTGCATATATGTGTGTTTATGTATAAATATAGTTTTTTATAAAATATATTTTAAATAAAAACTTTCTTTAACCTTTTTTACCTAGATTAAAATCGACTTTAATATTATGTACCCGGACAAAGAATATATGCTTTATGAAAAATGGGATATGTTTAAGCAAAAAATCAAAACATACTTTAAAGATAATATTCACAACGTTTATTGTAAGCAATTGTTTTCTCTCGCCAAATCTACTGAAAATAAAGGTAATTATAGTTCAAAATAATATATACTTAAACAAACATGTTTATATGTAAGTATAATTTTAACTGTTGTTTCCAGATGCTGAAGACTACATACTGTTATTACTTCTTACTGGAGTCCTACTTCCGTCAACACGTTTTAAAGATGAAGATGGTAAATTAAAAAAAAAAATAACAATTATCGATGCACAGGAAAGTTTTATTTTTCGTCTCACATCACTCAACAATTACGAAGCTGAAATTGCGGAACGTACAAGCAAGTATTATTTTATTGGACTGACAATTCAACCGTTTATAATTGCTGAAGGGCCCTCTGAAAATACTGTTAAATCGTTTTATGTTTATTTCGATAAAACTCTTTACAAATTTAATTCGTTTATTGAAAGTTTGGATATCTGCTTCAAAATTTTTCATGTCTTTTCACTAAAATATCCTCAAGCATGTGAAGCATCTTGGGTGTTTATTCAAAAGTTCTTTTTTCAAATATCTACAGTTTATGACATAAAATCTGCAAAAATTACATCTCTTTTAACATTTATGAATAACAAATCAGACCAATAAAAATGTATGTTTGTTTCAAATGCCTAGATTCATTTATAGAAATTGACTTGTTAATACGCCATTTAAAATTAAATCATTTTATTGCTGGAAAATTGATTAAACTTATTTGCAAGCAAAATAGATGCAACCAAGCATTTTCAAATTATCCTTCTTTTCGAAAACACTTGAAGACCCAACATGTAAGACAGATTTCAGTAAAGACTAAAACTGTTTTAAATAGAAACACAGATCAGACTAACAGTGTGCATAACCCGTTATTATCGACAGTTTTGGTTCCATCTAGCAGAGTTTCACCAACTATTCCACTTAATAGTACAACATCAAAGCCTCAAACTTTAAATATAATAAAAAATCTTAAAAGTAAACTATTGAAAACATTATTAAGCTTACATGCAAAAAATACTATGTCGAGAAAACAGGTGCATGATATTCAAAATATGATGTGTTCATTAGTTTCTGATACCTCTTCAGCTATTATAAGTGTATTAGATGTATATGAAGTATGTGACGTTAAAAGAGACTTGGAATTACTTTTAAGATTTATTCAAGAGCCTTTTTCAGAACTACAATCAGAATATAAATTTTTAAAATACCTAAAAGATATAAATCTCTATGAGCGCCCACAATGTGTAGTAATTCAACAACAAATAACCGAAAAAACTGTATCAGGAAATCCCACTTTAAACCCAAAAACTGCTGATATTTTCATTTTACCTCTACAATTTCAGTTTAAAAAAATTTTCGAAATTCCTGGTCTTTTAGATATTACTTTAGAATGCACCAAAAAATCTTTTCAGAGTCCATTTTTAACTAACTTCGCAAGTGGAGAAATCTTTAAAAGTAAAAAGCAGCGTTTTGAATCCGATTTAGTTATTCCATATACACTTTTTTTTGACGATTTTCAAATTAACAACCCCCTTGGTAGTCATACATATTCAATATGTGGGTGCTATTTCAACTTTCCTACTATTCCTTCATATTTACTATCAAAATTAGATTACATATTTCATGGCGCTTTTATATCCACTAAAAATTTAAAGGACTGCGGGAATGAAAAATCATTCTATCATTTAGTTGAAGAGCTCAAATTGTTAGAAGAAGAAGGTATTGAAATTGTTACTCAAACTTCCAGACAAAAAATATACTTCGTTTTAGGTGTAATTGTGGGTGATAATCTAGGAATGAATAGTATTTTGGGTTTCGTTCAATCTTTTAATTCAAAAAGATATTGCCGTGTTTGCAAAAGATCAAAAGAGGAAATGAAAATCGATGCTTTCGAATATAGCAACAGTTTAAGAAATTCATTCGATTATCAAAACGACTTGGTGATAGACAACTTTCAAGAAACTGGTGTGAAAAATGAATGTATTTTTAACAATTTAAATAGTTTTAATGTTACTGACAATTTCTGTTTTGACATAATGCATGATTTGTTTGAAGGAATATGTGTTTATGACGTTTGCAACGTTTTAAAAGGGTTAATAGACGATGAAATAATTAGTTTAAATGTTATAAACTGTAGAAAAAAATTTTTTCCATTTGGTGAAATAGAAATGGGAAATAATTCTCCTCCTTTAAGTATTTTAAAAATAAGATCATATAATTTAAAAATGACAGCGGTTGAAGTTTGGTGTTTTATTCATTTTTTACCGTTAATGATAGGTGACATAATACCTACTTCAAATAAGCACTGGCAGGTGTTAACAATACTGCTGCAAATAATTGATTTTGTATTGAAATCAAAGTTCACCGTTGAAGACTTGTCTTCACTTAAAATTTTAATAGAAAAACATCATAAGGCATATATTGATCTATATGGCCCCTTAAAACCAAAACATCATTTTCTCGTACATTACGTAACGGCAATTAAAAAATGTGGTTCATTAAAATATCTCTGGGCAATGCGTTTCGAAGGAAAACACAAGGAAGCCAAGAGTTATTTAAAAAATATTACATCACGAGTAAATCCGTCACACTCTTTAGCCATTAAATCAGGCATAAAATTTGCACACTTTTTATTGGAACATGAATTTTCTTATGACTTGCCCCAAAATTTTGAAGAATATCCAATGTCAGATATAACTAAAGACACTTATTTTAATAAAATATTATTAAACAAAGAAATTGATTTTACACAAGTTATAACATTTAAAGAACTTATATACAAAGGTACAAAATACAAAACAAATTATTATATAGCAAAACAAGAACCTTACTTTAAGGCATTTAAAATATTTTTATTTATTTATCAAAATAAAAATGTATATATTTTGTGTTATCCAATTGTTTTACAGCAATTTTGCAATCACCTTCAATCATATGAAATAGTTGAAGAAGCTTATAATGAAATTTATGCATACAATATATTGTGTTTTGATAGTGCTCCCATGCATTCTTATTGTATTAATAATGGAAAAACTTATATCCGCCCAAAAATGTTAGTTTAAGAATTGTGTTCAATAAAACATACAAAAAATTAATAATTTTAGTTTTAATTAAAAAGGTAAAACGTAAGTATAAAATTCAAAATACCAACCCACTGTGCAGCTGTATCAGTGCAGTTTGCAACTTTAAATCAACACTGATAATTTTTAATTCAAATACGCTACATTTTCAAAATGAGGTTGCTCAACGTTGATTCTAAGTCTTGCAATTTTAAATTAAAAACTTTGCAACTTTGAAACAATGCCGAATATTCTTAAATGAATAATGTTCATTGTGGATTTAAAAATTGGAAAATTTTGTTTTAACGTTGGTCGATGTTGAATCAATTATGAACAACCTTAAATCAAGGTTGAACCAACATCGATTTTAGATTAAAGTGGTTTCTAAGTTGAACGTTGTTGATTTTAAAATTTTCCACCTTGGCTCATTTTCAAAGTTGTTTTTTGTTGATTTAAGGTGGAAATTGTTGATTTTCGGTTGTTTTTTCTCTGGGTGTATTAAAACAATTATTTTTCTGCTTGGTTTGTTGAAGCAATCCAAATTGACTTGCTTTACAAAATCTATGTACGGATCTTTCTTAAAAATTTCAAGTATGATTCTGGATTAAATCATGTTTTTTTCTTTTTTACATACTGAAACAAATCAAACCTTCGTATGTATATCGGTCCTTCCTCCTTGAAAACCTGTGCTACCTCTAATTCCGGCTGTGCTTAGAGCTGTTGGGGTTGTGTTATTGGTTCCAAAAAGGCAGGTTAAGAATTGTTATAAAATTACGGTAGCAATTATACCCAGTGCTAACTTTATCGACAAAAAATAAATATTTTACAAAAGTATGTATATTATATATTAATGACAACCGTCCACTTAATTTAGTTTAAGAATAAATAATTTATTCTGCAGTAGTAGGTACGCGGATTACTAAACAGAGTGATTTGGTTTTACCTATGTATGTATATCAATAGGCTCATCTATATATAACGAACATTTTTGATGGCTGCTATTCAAAGATGGGTTTTTAAGTATTTTTATAAAACAATGATGAATTTCAGCGCATGCAGCGCTCAGGGTACAAATGTAAAGTATACAAAAGCAATAAACAAAAAGTTGACACAAGCCTTTACTATTTTAAAAATTTACTGTGGTTAAAATTTGTAGACAAATTATGTATTTGTATATTCTTCTAAAAAACTAAATCTTAAAAAATCATAATTTTCAAAAATAAAAATCATCATTTGAGGAAAAAAATCGTCAAATCATATTTGTGACAAAAAATCATCAAAAATATGATAAAATCATCATTCTGACAACGCTGCCGGTTAGTAATGCTACGGCTGAAATCTCATTTTCCATCCCTCGCCGTAGTAAAATATGACTGAGATCAACCATGACAGAGGACGGGCTTAACGGCTTAGCAATGTTGAATATATGTACATAATAAAATTGAAGTTGACGCAAATGTCGTGCTTAACATATTTTCTTTAAAAGGAAGCCATAAACTTGTAATTTAACAAATATGTATTTTGCATTTTATGTAAGTATAATTATTTTAAATGAATTAAACTTTTTGGTTGAGTTTCTGTTTTCAAAAACCGCGAAAAGCTTGTTTTTCAATTGTGTGCTTCATTTAGAATTCAAATTGAATTCAAGCAAATTGAGTTTTTTAAATGCAGCACGAAATGTTGGACCACGAACATTCACCAGCAACAACCGCAAATAAAAGCATTCATCATTCTTCGGATGAACTGTATAAATGCGACCAAGAGCTTTACTTGAACGCACATCTGGATGCCCAGGAACCATAGTGCTTTCTTTTGACGTTAAATTTTTTTAACATAGCGTTCCAAATGAAACACTGTGGCATCTCCGTGTAAAGTGAAGTTTGTGCAAACGGATCGCTTTGGCATACAGCAAAGAAACTTTTCAATGTTGTCGCTGGAGGTATTTCAGCATGTTGAACAATATTTGCCGCAGTGAAATATACTCGTTGGCCATTCTCGAGATGCACTGCTAAATGAGCAACGGCGGGATGACGTTCGTGAATAGGGAATGAGAATATACGCCAAACCGCCTGACTGCAGTTCACATATCGCCCAACTTAATAACGCGTAATTTCGTCGTTCCCATTGGAGGTTTGGATGTTAAAAATAGCCATATCGCTGCCTTTCGTGACATATTTGCAGATGTACTTGATCGACTTTACTGAATTAGAATATTCAACATTGCAATATGTCTTAAATGATTTGGAAAGAAGTGGCAAATATGGCACAGTCCAACTGTTGTCAATCACAAAATCGTTTCCTTTTACTTTCTTTGTAATAGTTTGATCGTTGTCATTGGGCGATCAACGCCGATACAGTGGATAACCGTCATTGCCAGTGATAGTTTCCGCCTTCAATTTTCGTGGATAATTTTTGGAACACTTGCCGTCGACCATGCACGGAGATTGGGGGTTGATGGTGCCACACGGTTCATGAATTATATATGTAATAACAACATCATGTAGTTCTTGATCTGTATCGGGATCAGGGAGCCTGGTCGAACTTCTCGACTAACCAAATAAGAATGTGTGCATGCGGCAAGCCTCGTTTTTGCTGCTTTATTGAGCGTTGAATATCTCCGAACACGTATTGCCTAACAATATATATAATCAGCAAAACATTTTTTTGCCTAAACACACACAATTCACAAAATATTATTCTTAATAGCATTTAATAACGTTATTAACATGTTTTGTTTGTTTCTTTGATAATTACTGAAAATTACTGATAAAGCGTCAATAGAAAAGCTGTAGCCTATCGCAACTTTCATGATGGGAAGCTATTACCAAGAAAAACTTCACAAACAGTTCAGTTTATAATGGCTTCATTATTTTGTAGCCCGATCTACCACTTGTAAATATTTTATTTTTATTTTTTTAAATGTTTGTTGTGTTTACAAAACAATGTAGTGAAAAAAATTGCGTTAATGACTCGGTATCTGACAGACAGATTCATCATTGCATAGCCTAAATGCTTAGGGCAAGACTATGTGTTGGTTAATTTTGTAGCTTCTGAACTAAAAAAAGATAAAATTATAATTAAATTTTCGCTCGACAGGTTTCAAAGTTATGAATGCATTTTTCGTACTTTTTTTGAAATACTAAACCATAAGGCGAGACAGTGTAAAAACCATATTTTGAAACGGCTTATATCAATTTTGTACCTTTGGAACCGAAAAATATAAAAAGGGGCTCAAATTATATTTTGAAATTGCGTTCGACAGGTCTCGAAAAAGTATGAATATAAAATTTTGATAATTTTGATCCTAAGGGGTAAAAAGGAATAAGCATTTTATTGGTAATTTTTAAGTTATTTCTGTTACTTTTAAACTAATAATTTAAATTGCGTTAAACTGGTTTAAGAAAAATAGGAACACGTTTTTTGAAGTTTTTTTTACATTTATTGAGACTTATATAAGAAAGTATTTTTGTTGTATGGGAGATGCCATGCCCATTATTCCCCTTTCTCCTAAGTATACCCACCTCTAATATGTATATTTGCAAACACAAGCATCCATAGACAATTTTAAGACTCTAGCTATAAGAATTATTGAAGTACATGTAAAAAAATCCAATTGTACGGGAGGTGCCACACCAAAAAGTTTGGAAACCTTAGCTGTCACAGTTAATGAGATACACATATAAATATTTCCATGCTATTAGAGGTTCCACACCCATAATTCACTTCCTGCCTATACTCATCTTAGTTATGCATATTAGCATAATAAATACCCATATTAAATTTGTGGATTTCAGCTGTTACATTTATTGACATATATACATATGTTAAAGATTTTTTCTTGTAAAGGAGGTGCCACGACTATTATTTTCTTCACGCCCAAACTCAGCTTAATTTTTAACATCAACATTGTAAACACCTACATAAAATTTGGAGACTTTAACCCATACGCAGCTGAATTATGCATATTACCATTATAAACCTCTTTACAAATTTTTGAAAGTTCAACTGTTACAGTTATTGAGATACATACAAAAAACTATTTTCATTGTGTGGGAGGTGCCACGCCTATTTATTTCTTCAAGCCCATACTAAGCTTAATTATGCATATTAGCACTATAAACATCCGTACGAAGTTTGGAGACTTCAGCTATTACAGTTATTGAGATATGTACAAAAAACTATTTTCGTTGTATGGGAGTTTCCACGCCCATTTATTTCTTCCCGCCCATACTAAGCATAATTAGGCATATTAGCACTATAAACATCCGTACGAAGTTTGGAGACTTCAGCTATTACAGTTATTGAGATATCTACAAAAAACTATTTTCGTTGTATGGGAGGTGCCATGCCTATTTATTATTTCCCGCCCATACAAAGCTTAATTCTGCATAAAAGTACTATAAACATCCGTACGAAGTTTGAAGACTTAAGATATTACAGTTATTGAGATATATACAAAAAATTAATTTTGTTGTTGGGAGGTGCCACGCCTATTTATTTTTTTCGACCCATACAGAGCACAATTACACATATTGGCACTATAAACATCCGTACGGAGTTTGGGGACTTCAGCTATTACAGTTGTTGAGATATATACAAAAAACTATTATTGTTGTATGGGAAGTGCCACGCCCATTTATTTCTTCCCGCCCATACTAAGCTTAATTATGCACATTAGCACTATGAACATCCGTACAAAGTTTAGAGACCTCAGCTGTTACAGTTATTGAGATATGTACAAAAAACTATTTTCGTTGTATGGGAGGTGCCACGCCTATTTATTTTTCCCCGCCCATACAAATCTTAATTCTGCATATAAGCACTATAAACATCCATACGAAGTTTGGAGAGTTAAGCTATTACAGTTATTGAAAAATATACAAAAAATTATTTTTGTTGTATGGGAGGTGCCACGCCTATTTATTTCTTCTGACCTATACAGAGCAAAATAACGCACACTGGCACTATAAACATCCGTACGAAGTTTGGAGACTTCAGCTATTACAGTTGTTGAGACATATACAAAAAACTATTTTCGTTGTATGGGAGGTGCCACGCCCATTTTTTTCTTTCAGCCCATACACAACTCAATTATGCACATCAATAAATAATTTAGCTGTACTAAATTTGGAGACTTCAGCTATAATAGGTATAGAGCTATATGAAAAAAAGTGTTCAATTTGTTTGGGAGGTGCCACGCCCAGTCGGAATTTCCAAAAACAAATTAGCCTAAAACGCATTCCGAGATATCGGGTATGTCTTTTTTCAAGTTTTATTAAAATCGGTCCAGCCGTTCTTGAGTTATAAGCGGTGTCACTAACAAAAAAAATTGTTCTTTTATATATAAGATTGGCTGTGTGTGCCATTCTGTATACCTAGTGAACATCGCAACATTATCGTGCATTCCAAGTGACGTTGAACAGTCACTAAGAATTGAGTTTAAGTATTTTAAGAGCGCAAAAAGAACGCACTATTTTAAGTAGCTGCAAGGCATTTTTAATGTACCTGAGCATGAAATACTAAGCTTTAGTGGTACTAGATGGCTATCTTTTGAATCGGTTGCCACAAGAATTCTGGAGCAGTGGTCGGTTCTGCAGCACTATTTTATCCGGGAACAAGTTGAAGAAAGATGTGCTTCTAATTTAAAAAAAAATATCGTGTTATTCTAGAAGCTTTGTCGCCTGTAAGCAAAACATATTTAAAATTCTTAACATGTATTCTAAATTCTTTGAACTAATTTATCAAAAATTTTTAAAGTGATTCCTCTCAAATAATATATCTTGTTTCTCTAACTAAAGACATTTTATTAGAACTATACAAAAATTTAAAAAAAAAAAGAATACATAAAAACGACAGAACTCGAAGCAATTGATTTTAACAATGCTTTACACACTAAAGAAATTTCATATATATATATATATGGGGGATTTCATGTCAAGTGACCCAACTATTTTTTTCGATTCGAAAGAAATTTGGACCAAAGTAAGTTATTGCAGAGAGTAGCTTAGACACAATCTTTTAACACGATCGGTCAAAAACTTTCTGAGCTAGAGGGGTTCAAAATTTGACGTTTTCGGCAAATAGGTGTTTTTTCTCATACATGTAGTTTATTACCTTTTGCTTTTAACAAAATTCGTCCCAAATACTTTCGATACCTTTTTCTTCAGTCTTCCAGAAAAAGATATTTTTAAAATTTAAAAATTTTGTTTTTTAATTTTTTTTATAAAATAATTAGAAAAAAATTTTTTTTTCCATATATGCCCATTTTTTTTTTCACAATGAAAGCTTAGGTCTTTTCTTTGAAGAGCTTGGAGGTCGCTTAGTGGGATGCAAGTGGGATATTTATAAAAAAATAATGTTTTGTAACTCAAGGCAGAGGTTTTCCAATTTTCGCGTATATTCTATTTTGATTTTTTTCCTATTTATGTAAAATTATCTCTTAAGCAAAAAAAAAAAAAAATATTTTATGCTAAGTAACAAAATAATTTAAATTCCGTAGGTATGCATTGAAAATATTAACAAAATGTGTTCAGACATTGCCATATACAAGTGATTTTATTCCAGAGGTCTACCATTTTGTTGGTAATACAGTGTCGAGTGTATGAGACTTTATTTGGTACTTGCATACCGTTGGAAAGGTTAAATTATTTTGTTTTTAAGCATAAAATATTTTTTTTTTTTTTGCTTAAGAGATAATTATACATAAATAGGAAAAAAATCAAAATGGAATATACGCGAAAATTGGAAAACCTCTGCCTTGAGTTACAAAACATTATTTTTTATAAATATCCCACTTGCATCCCACTAAGCGACCTCCAAGCTCTTCAAAGAAAAGACCTAGCAAAAAAATCAAAATAAAATATACGCGAAAATTGGAAAACCTCTGCCTTAAGTTACAAAACATTATTTTTTATAGATATTCCACTTGCATCCCACTAAGCGCCCTCCAAGCTCTTCAAAGAAAAGACCTAAGCTTTCTTTTGAGCAAAAAACAAAAAAAAAATGGGCATATTTGGAAAAAAAATTTTTTTTCTAATTATTAAAAAAAATAAAATTTTTAATTTTAAAAATATTTTTTTCTGGAAGTGAAGTGATACAATAAATTAATACAAGTATTTATTCTTTTAAACCTATGTAGCTTTAGCAACTTACTTACTTTTTGTAACCTACTTATAGACTTACTCATCTTTAATAACATACTTACCTTAGTATAAGTATTGTAATACAACTCTAGGTTAAGACTAATTGATGCAACGCTGTAAATATACAAATAGTAGGTACCTAAGAATAATAAAAGAAGAATGAGGATCAGTATTGAGTGATCCGCTGAAGTAAAAAGATCGGTGTTTAATTAAAAGAGATCGAGGATGGGTATCAACCTTTACAGAAGATTGAAGAAAAAGTTATCGAAAGTATTTGGGACGAATTTTGTTAAAAGAAAAAGGTAATAAGCTACATGTATGAGAAAAAAACACCTATTTGCCGAAAACGTCAAATTTTGAACCCCTCTAGCTCAGAGAGTTTTTGACCGATCGTGGTAAAAAATTGTGTCTAAACTACTCTCTGCAAGAACTTACTTTGGTCCAAATTTTTTTCCAATCGAAAGACATCGGTTTTAAAAGTTGGGTCACTTGACATGAGATCCCCCATATGTTTATATGAAAGCCGAAACCGAGCTACTGTGTGCTGAAAATTTGTCTAAAATTTGTATAATTAACATTTAAAATAAAATACTTAGTTTTTATTAAAAATTGTGTAAAGAATTGATTACAAGATTTGATATAAAAAACAAAAAAGTCAATACATTTAAGTATTTAGGACCCATTGTTTTTAGCGTCTAATAATGATATCAACTATTTCGAATTATTCTCAGAGTTTAATGATATTTTAACTGACCCAGATGCATTTACAACCGAATTTAAATTACTAGAAAGTAAAGTTAATGACAAAAGTTATGAACACACATTTAAAATGTCTAATGATGAAGATTTTTGGCGTGAAATAGGGACAATAAAAAATAGACTTAAATTCATATGTTATATTTTTACATTGCCACACAGCAGTGCTTCTGCTGAGCGTGTTTTTTTTTAAGTTAACTTAAATAAAAAACAAGTAAGAGCGCTTTATTCGGCTGTGCCGAATCTTATATACCCTTCACATTGGTCTTTAAATATACCCAGCCGAGTAATTTTGTACTGCAAATAATATAATAAAAAACCTTGTGCGAGTTTTAAAGTTCATAGAAAACTATACAAAATTTTAACGTTTGTATGAATAATAGAAATAGATGAAGAAGGTTTGAGGTCGAGAGTTTTAAAAGTTTTCGACATTATTCATATTTAAAGGTTAAAAAAACTTCTTAAATGTTATGGGATGTTCTAGTCCCCCTGCTCCTCTCCAACTTTTTCTCCAAAATGTACGAATTATTTGATTATTACTTTTGTAAAATATTTGATGTGGATAGCTGTTATAGTTTCCGACATATAGCGTATCGAAAATTTGATACAAATTTTTAATTTATATGGGAGCTACCCCTTTTTTTGCCCCCACTCAAAATTATTTTTCTTTGGAACGTAGGCCTTGTTGTCACCACTCAAAAATTTTTTTCTTTAAAGTGTAGGCCTTGTTTTGCAATTACTTTTTGTAGAACATTTAATTTCCATATCTGTTATAGTTTCCGAGTTAAAGCATATCGAAAATTTCATAAGAATTGTTAGTTTGTATGGGAGCTACCCCTTTTTTTGCCCCCACTTAAAAAATTTTTTTCTTAAGAGCATAGGCCTTGTTGCGCAATTACGTTTGTAGAACATTTGAATTCGATATCTGTTATAGTTTCCGAGATATAGCGTATCGAAAATTTCATACAAACCGTTTATTTGTACGGGAGCTACCCCTTTTTTTGCCCCCACTCAAAAAATTTTTTCTTAAAAGTGTAGGCCTTGTTGTCCAATTACTTTTTGTGAAACATTTGATTTCGATATCTGTTATAGTTTCCGAGATATAGCGTATCGAATATTTCATAAAAATTGTTAATTTGTATTGGAGCTACCCCTTTTTTTTGACCCTACTCAAAAAATTTTTCTTAAGAGCATAGGCCTTGTTGCGCAATTACTTTTTGTAGAACATTTGAATTCGATATCTGTTATAGTTTCCGAGATATAGCGTATCGAAAATTTCATACAAATCGTTAATTTGTACGAGAGCTAACCCTTTTTTTGCCCCCACTCAAAAATTTTTTTCTTTAAAGTGTAGGCCTTGTTGTTCAATTACTTTTTGTAGAACATTTCATTGCGATATCTGTTACAGTTTCCGAGATATAGCGTATCAATTATTTCATAGAAATCGTTAATTTGTATGGGAGCCACCCCTTTTGTTGCCCCCACTCAAAAAATTTTTTCTTTGGAACGTAGGCCTTGTTGTCCAATTGCTTTTTTTAGAACATTTGATTTCGATATCTGTTATAGTTTCCGAGATATAGCATATCGAAAATTTCATACAAATCGTTAATTTGTTCGGGAGCTACCCCTTTTTTGCCCCCACTCAAAAAACTTTTTCTTTAAAGTGTAGGCCTTGATGTCGAATTACTTTTTATAGAACATTTGATTTCTATATCTGTTATAGTTTCCGAGATAAAGCTTATCGAAAATTTCATAAAAATTGTTAATTTGTTTGGGAGCTACCTCTTGTTCACCCCCCACCCAAAAAATTTTTTCTTTAAAACATAACTCTTGATGTCCAGTTACTTTTTGTAGAACATTTGATTTCGATATCTTTTATAGTGTCCGAGAAATAACTTATCGAAAATTTCATAAAAATTGTTACTTTGTATGAGAGCTACCCCTTGTTCACCCCCCACCCAAAAATTTTTTTTTAAAACATAACTCTTGATTTCCAATTACTTTTTGTAGAAAATTTGATTTCGATATCTGTTTTAGTTTCCGAGATATAGCTTATCGAAAACTTCATAAAAATTGTTATTTGTATGGAAGCTACCCCTTTTTCACCCTCCACCCATTAAATTTTTTCTCTAAACCATAACTCTTGAAGTTCAATTACTTTTTGAGAACAATTGATTTCGATATCTGTTATAGTTTCCGAGATATATTTAGCTTATCGAAAATTTCATAAAAATTGTTAATTTGTATGGGAGCTCCCCTTTGTTCCCCCCCACCAAAAAAATTTTTTCTTTAAAGTGTAGGCCTTAATGTAAAATTACTTTGTGTAGAACATTTGAAGTCGACAGCTATTATAGTTCGCGAGATATAGCGCATAATATATTTTACTGAATTTGTGCAATTGTAGGAAAAATACCAATTACCCTGATCCTATCTGAAAAAACTTTTTTCATTATTTAGGCCCCAAACAAAAGGAGTATCCGCGCCAAGTTTTGTGGTAAGAATGAGTATACTTACTGAGATATATAGGGATATATGCATGGATTTTGTCCTAAAAAAATGGGTTACTCTGGTTTTTGACACTCGACCGAAAAGTTACGGGCAAAATCATGCACGACATGCGTTTAATCATACCGAGTGCTTACCACATTTTCAACTATGCATGTTCGACACTTGGTTTTAATACGAATGCTTTATTTAATCATTTTGAGTTAATAATGAAATTTTAAACAATGCATGTTTGATACTCGGTACAAATATACATACTTTTTGCGTTGTTTGGTATGATTAAAGTTGAAAAACGAACTTAAAAGATTTAACAATGCAAATACATACATACATATGCACACAAAAGGCATGAAATCATATTGTAGACATTTCTGAGTAATGTTCTGCGGTAAAACAAAGGGCCTAATTACGTAAAACGCAACGCACTATAATGCAAACAATTGTATGGAAAAATTAGAATTTAAAAAACATTTTCATGCATTTTGTTTTTGTTCTAGGCATTGTCAGGCATTAATTTTTTTCTCTAAAATAAAAAGCAAATATTAAAACTTATTTGTGTTCAAAAAAAAATAAAATGGGTTTTCTTTACATGGAAAGTGTAATAAGTACTTCTTATCTTAATGCTTAAAATTCAATAAATTTTTTTTATAAAAATGGGTAAAATATTTTATTACAAAAATTAAGTGATGCTCTATTTAATTTTAAAAAGATTTTTTTACGACGAAATGTTTTTAAACAACTAAACTACCAACACACACTTTAACATTCACTTCTTTTTTGTAGGCAGTAAATTATTTAATGCTAACACAATGATTTCTTTCATTTCTATATTTTTGCATTATTGCATATTGTACTTGTTTTTCAATTTTAATCATACCAAACAACGCAAAAAGTATTTATATTTGTACTGAGTATTAAACATGTATTGTTCAAAATTTCATTATCAACTCTAAATGATTAAATCAAGCCTTCATATTTAAATCGAGTGTCGACCATGCATAGTTAAAAACACTCGGCATGATTTAGTTACATGTTGTGCATGATTTTTTGCAAAGTTGACACACAATCATTATTCTGATTTATTTAAAATGAATATATATAAGGAGTGCTACGGCATATTTAAAAGATGAAGTAGAAGTAACTTGTTTTTTTGTGGGTTGAATAAGACTTACTTGTTTTTGAAACACCGGCTGCAGAACTCTGGTGCAAACAATTAAATATGTCGCCATAATTTACGCGACTTTTGGTTACATATATTATTACTTCATTTCAGTTATATACCTTTTATTAAAATACATTAATATTTAAGTCTGTATGTAGCAAAAATTAAGAAATGTTTAAATATATATTTAAAATTAGTTATAACCAAATATTTTCTAATATATTTTATATTTTTGTTGTAAGCAAACGCATAACATTTCCTAACAAACGCTAATAATAATGTAAGGCAACACTTAAAACAAAGTGGAGTTATACACAAGGTGGTGTTATTGCGTCAGCAGATTTTTTTTTATTTTGCCTTACTCCAACACCTAGACAGGGCTGTCAGTTGTGGCGATTTTACGCCAAATGTGGCGATTTTTTAGTGCTCTTGGCTATTAAAAATTTAGGTTTGACGCCATGGCGATATTGTTGGCGATTATTTAAACAAACAGCAACGATTTTGAACTAACTAAAGAAATGATAAATATATTTAATACAAATACTACATACCCAGCAAAAACTCACATTGCTTTGTAATGAGTTAAAATCCAAAAAACTCTTACTCATTAGCATTTTTATATGGCGATGACATTGGGGGCAAGTACTTGCCATGCTCACTTACAAAGAGGGAGTTACAAGGAGGGACTTACATGACCTATTTCTTTATTTGCACTAAAATAATCTTTTCCTTGGGCCCCTAGTAACTCATTGTTGCATGTAAAGTGTTTTTCTTTGATGTTTTGGCTAAAACATTATTTTGTATAAAAATAACCTTGTTTGCCACAGAATTGCTTGAAACGATGTTACATACAAAATTGCTACAATACTAATGCTGATTTGAGTTCGTGTTTTAACCTAAGCAAAGTTTTTAATATTTAACAACATGTTACTTAACAAAATAACTGCCATTCTACGTATGCTCTTGGTTATATGTATATATTTACAATTTTTTCTTTGAACTTCTTGGCGTACAAAATAATTTAATTTTTATTTAATTTTAATAGTTATTTCTTTCTTTTTATTTAATTTATTTAACAAAAAAAATTAATATTTTATTAGTTTGTTTAAGTAAAATAATGTTTGATTTTTTAGGTCAAAAACAATAGATTTTTATGATGGCAAATTTTTTGGCGACTTTCTTGGTTTTTAAACTCAAAAAAATATTTTTTGGCGATTTTTGATAACCTTTCTGGCGATGGACCCTGAAAAAAACTGACAACCCTGCACCTAGACATCAAAGACTACATACTTTACGTTTATTTCATTGTGTGTTTGTATTTTTTATCGTTTAGGTGTTTGTCCCCGGACTTATGCATTAAACACATTCAAGCTACAAGAACACAGGAACACACGAACACAAAAGTTTCTTGCTAAATTTGTGTCCGACTGGCTGCTACTGAAATATTTACTAGACTACCACTACAAAAATAAACATATAAGCAATATGACTTTCTGTGGTGCCACCTAAAGCCTTTTTGAACTGTTTAAGCTATATTTCTTGCCTCTTACCGTATTGGCAGCACTAATCTGTTAACTGTCGCGTAAAAAAATAGAAATTAGTTTAATTTCGACCACGCCACGAAATAAGCATTGACAGCAACCCGTAGTTGTGTTGCATTGTAGCAATTAAAAAATTATTCTCATAAGCACACGTGTATTCTATTCGTGACTGGTTGTGTTCGGTAGCCTGTAGCGAGGAATGTATTTAATGCTTAACAATGTAAAAATTTTATATGATTGTTGGTGTTGAATTTGTAGTACCAGCGCAACCACCTTCTATAGATCCAACTTGACTTATATAATGCATTAAGCACATTCAAGCTACAAAAACACAGGAACACACGAACACAAAAGTTGTTTGCTATATTTGTGTCCGACTGGCTGCTACTGAAATATTTACTAGACTACCACTGCAAAATAAACATATGAGCAATATGACTTTCAGTGGTGCCACCTAAAGTCTTTTTGTATTGTTTAAGCTATATTTTTTGCATCTTTCCGTACTGGCAGCACTAATCTGTTATTTGTGGCGTACAAAAATAGAAATTAGTTTAATTTCAACCACGCCACAAAATTAGCATTGACAGCAACCCGTAGCCGTGTTGCATTGTAGCCATTAAAAAAATTATTCTCATAAGCACACGTGTATTCTATTTTTGACTGGTTGTGTTCGGTAGCCTGTGGCGAGGAATGTATTTAATGCTTAAAGTTTCTAAGGCTCTCACATGTGTTCGTCTCTTTTCAGCAAAGGAAAAGAAAAAGTCTGCTAATAGTAGAGGTGAGCGATCCCGTGATTTTTAGGGAATATCGTTAATAGTGAATGCGATTTTAAAATCACCGTTTATTTAAACAGTGACGGTGATCACTGTTTAGCATTTTTTACTTCTTGTAAAAGAGTTATTTTAATCTCTGTTAAATTAATATACATAATGTTATTTTAAGCAGTGATTATGCGATTTTAGTTATTTTTAACGAACTCCTGATCAACGCATTGGAAAAATAATTTAAATGATAAATAAGAATTCAAAATATTTATGAATAAGACATATCAATTTTCAATAGGTATGTAGTTACAACAATATTCCATATTTATATTAATATTTTTAATTTACTTTAAACAAAATTTTGATACAAAATTTAAACTTATACCTTTTGAGATAAGTTTTAAAGCTCCATTGGAGCATTGAGGTAAAGCTTTAATTTAGAAAAGCAGCTTACAATTCTTGTTAAATAGATTCCTAACATAAAAATATATAAAAATAGTTGAAATCCATTGCAACAAAAACCTAAAAAAAAACAAATTACACAAATTAAGCTGTATATGTACAAAACAAAACTAAGTATAATATAACATTTGTGCTTTTTCTCGTTTAAACGCGTTCGTCGGTCATTTAGGACTTTTCCAGCTTTTGAAAATATTCTTTCGCATGGAACTGACGGTCCTAATGCACAATAATTTTCTTGAGGTATTTGATAAAGATTTGGATATTTATATTTATTTGTACTCCACCAATCAAAAATATTTTTATTTTTTAATAATTGAAAGTGAAGTTCAAACAAAAAGTCTGATCGTAATAACTAAAATTTCATTTAAGCTAACGATTTATATACATATGTATATCGCTTATTTACTCAAATGTCCTAATTCTAGAAATAAATTTTTGGCGTTAACGATTCAGAATTGTTTGTTATGCTATGCTTTATTTCGTATATAAGTTTCATATTGAAAATGCTTCTACTTATAACGTGTTAAAAAATTAACTATTCCTTTCTATATAACGAAAGCAAACTAAAAACTTCATACGCATTTTTTTCGAAATATTTTTTTTATTACGGCGTTGTTGCGCAAATGAGCGAATTGTTTATTGTTGTACCCTTACAAAGATTTTCGCTTCTCGCGTAAAGTTATATTTTTGTCAGCTGTGCTTTTTTTCATTTTAGCTAACGATATGTATTTAAAATAAATATGTGTATAAATCAGAGTACAAATTTTCTCAAGAGTGAGCGATAAAAAAACACCATTCATGAAAAATCTCGAGAGCGAAAAATCCTAAAAAAAATTTTTTCTTCTCACGTTCATAAAAGAGCGTGAAAAAATTTTTGCCAACCCTCACTCACTTATGAGAAGTTTGTCGTTTTTTTTTTCACGCTCACAAATCACAAATGAAAAATAAAAACCAAATTTTATTTCTCACTCACAAATGAATGAGAAATTTCTTCTTTTCACTTTCGATTCATTCTTTTATGAGCGCGAGTGTTGCTTTAATATTTTTCACGCTTTGTAACAGAGTTGCCGGAAAACAATTTTTTAAGCGTGTGAAATTTGTACTCCCAATAAGAGTAAAAAAATTCTTGCATTTACATAATTTTTTTTATTTTGCTGCTTGTATATACTTATATGTTGTTAAATTTAAAAAATACTACACATCTATATTTTGATCAGTCTTTTGAGTATATTTTTAATTAAGTGACTTTTAATGCTATTTGAAAAAAAAGAAATATATTTTTAAATAAAATAACAACCACAAATTTATAATAAAAATTACGTTTGTTTCCCAGAGTAAGGCAAAAAAGCTATTTTAAAAGAATTGCGTTACTTCATTTTTATACTGAGGAATCGATATGTAGGTTTATAAACAATAATAAATAAATATTAACATAAAGGATTACTTTTAGCAGTATTTATTGTGAAAAAGTCATATTTATAAAAAAATTGTTTTTGTTAAGAAACTTAAATAATACAGTATATTTTATGTTGTGATTTTTTAGAAATATTATAGTCTTCACTGACACAAACTTTGAACTGTTTTCCTAAATTTTTAATTGACGTTTTCTAATAAAAAAAAGTATTTCTTGTGTATTGTGTTCAAGGTCGTAACTGCTCTTGTTTTTAATTTAACTTACTTTTGCTAATGGAACTCCTTCAAACTCTTAGGTTCTATTTAATTGACCTGAAAGGTAAAGTTTTAAATTGTTGTACATAAAAAGAGTTGCGTGTGTATTGTATAATAACCACCACAATTTTTTTAACAATATACCCAATACCTAAAAGGATGACAGACAGGCAGGTACTAAATACTTTCCAAATTAGTGGAAAATCCCAAACAAAATTAAATGATGAACAATTATCTCTAATGGTGGTAAAGCCGAATGCAATTTTTTCCAATCCTTTTAAAATTTGCATGAGTGTGTGTAACAGCTCTATGTTTATTGCAATATAAACATTAAACGTTTGTAAAAGATCCTTATTTGGATTTTAAATAGCGTGAAGTGAATAACAAACAATGCCTAAAAGACAATTTAATTTTGAAAAATATGTGTTGTACGATGCATCTTCAAAAAAAGTATTTGCGTAATAGAATCGTGCAAAAAGAAACTTAGTTAGAAAGTGAAGGGAAATGTCAAAAGACATTACAAACTACTTCACAAACAAGATATACAAAGTAATGGTGACGATGCTTTTGTTTGTCACTGGAGTAATGCTCCCCTTTTTGTGAAACCTTAACCGCATATTTTTATTACTAAAATCATTAAATCGGATTCATTGAAAAATTTAAATGAAATGAAGTTAAATAAATGCAAATAAACCACAACGTATAACAGTGCCTGGTTTTTTAATTTATTAAAAACATGTTTTTAAAAAAAAAATTATTCCTACTTTTTTTAAGCATTTCAAAAATTATGCAACAAATTTTTACATATGGCAGCACCAGTAACATGACCAAAAAATTTTATGTGTACACATTTATGAATGCTTCGCGAAAAAATTCATTTATGATTTCTCACTTATGAGAAGTACTCGAATTTGATGCTTTTCATTTATGGTCGTGAAAAGAAAAAAATATTTTTTCTTTTCACTTCTCATTTATGACTGGTGAAAAAAAAATTTTTTTTTCTCGCTCGAGAGTGAGAAGACAAAAAATGTTTTTTAAAAACTCATTCATTAATGAAAAATTGCTGCAGTAAACACAGCGCTCACACTCGTTCTCACGAATGAGAAGTGAGTGAGCAATTTTTAACTCTGGTATAAATCTGTTTTTGAGTATTAAAGCTTTAGCCGGTTCATAGCCGAATTTGACCCGCCGTTGCGGCCAAACAGTGCTCGACGCAGATTTCCGCCGACACCTTTCTGGTAAAGTTTTTAACACCACTTTCACAAACACACATATAAAAACATAAGCGCTTTACTTCTTTTATAGAACAAAATGTAAACATGAAGCACAAAAATGTTACTTTACATTTTGCAAAGTTTAACATAATAAGAGTAACATTGCAGGTAAGAGTTACTGCACAATATTTCAAAATGTTACTTTGAGTAACATAATAAATTAAAAGTAACACTATAGTAGAAACAGTGACTTCACGGTTTATGTCACTGTCGTTACATGTCAAAATGTTATTTGAGTAACACAATAAATTAAAAGTAACAGTAGCAGTTACTTTACAGTTTATGTCACAGTCGTTACCAGTGATTTGCAAGTCACAGGTATAAAATCGCAGGTACGGAAATATCGCTCATCTCTAGCTAATAGTAAATTAGCTACGGCGAAAAATTAAAATTTTAGCTAAGCGATAAACCATGCGGAATACCAATTAAGCAAAGTAGCTAAAACATTCGCCGTAGTTTATTCTTAACATTTAGCTTTAGCTAAGAGAATTACAGAATAGGGTTGCTGGTCGTACTTTGACTTAGGGATCAGCTGTGTATACTTGAGTTGCGCGCACTGTTGCAATTTTAGGTAGACTTTTATTTATGAAAAAAAAAAATTTATTTATAAACTTTTATAATAAAATTGTTTATTTGCTAATGGTTTAATATTTTTAAATTGTAGATGTTACTAAAATAACATTTTGCAAACAAAATCCATATATTTAGAATATAAAGGTTAAAAGAGTTCTTGCAAAAGTACAAATATTTGCAACTGAGTTCTGTAAGTATTTAAATCCAAAAAGTACAATATAGCCACTCAAAAGTCTTCAATAAGTTGATTAAGCATTTGACAGGCTTTTCGTTGATATTTGACATTAGCTTTAGTTTGTTTAAGCATAATATAGTTAGGCCTATAGTTAGGCCTTAAGGTATCAGCTGTGTATAGGTGGGTTGCGCGCACTGTGGCACTTTTAAGTACACTTTTATTTATGAAAAAAATTTTTTATTTATTAACTTTTAAAATTTGATTTAATTATTTTTTTGCTAATGGTTAAATATTTCTAAATTGAAGATGTTACCTAAATAACATTTTGCGAAAAAAAACATACATGTATTTAGGATATAAAAAGAAAGCAGTTTTACAAATATTTTCAACTGAGTTCTGTAAGTATTTTAGTTCACAAAGTAAAATATAGCCACTCAAAAGTCTTCAATAATATGCTTAAGCATTTGACAGGCTTTTCGTTGATATTTGACAATAGCATAAGTTTGTTTAAGCACAATACAGTTAGCCTTTAACTGTGCGTCCATGTGTTTCTTGTGATCAAATTACGGGTCGCTTTTTTTGTATGATCTGTACTAAGGGTCTCTTAAACAAGTCAATTCAAACATCAAAAAAAAATCAAGCAGAAAAAAATTTTTGTTTTTGAGTAAAAAACTTATTATCTGGGTAGCGCGCTGCTGTTGCAGTTCGGTGAGTCCCAGATTCAAATCCCAATCAATGCTGTTTGTCTAAAAGTAAGAATACGAAATTCATACTAGATAAGTCGTACTTGGTTAAAAAAACTCCATGCCCTCCATATTTTTGACCAAGATTAATAAATAACAAGGTTACGACATCACAAATTGAAAACTTGCATTTTCTGCGCATGTGGTCAAATGACGTCATGAAACAGTCTGACATTTAAAAATTATGTAAACATAACAGTGGAACAATTTTCTAATTTTTGGAGAAAATGTTTTCGTATTATGTTTTTTATTAATCGTGTTATAAAAAAGTTAAATGTTCAAAGAATTTGTAATATTAAATAACATTTAGAAAACAAATTTATAACACTTAAAATTAGTTTATTGTTTTACTAAATTTTCGTTTTCGGTTATTTTTGTTTTGCTTGATTTCCGCATTAAGCGATCTTATTCTAAGGTATATCCACACAAACCGAAATACTTCTAGCTTACCCATTTCATATTTTAAATTTTATTTCAAAATCTTCCTGTTTAAAATGTAATAAACAAATTCTCTCCCTATATATTTTATTCGTTATGACCAGATTTTCAAGAAAAGTTAAAGCTAAATCACGTTTAAAAAACAGCTAAAAACAAAAACTAAAAGCCAAAAAATAAAGCTAAATTTTTTAATGCGTTTTAAAAAAATTTCTTTGTTATTAAGATATTTTTCATTATATGGACGAAACGTTTGTGTGCTAAAAATATTTAAAAAGAAAATTTGTTTTAAAAATTTTTTGGTAGACCCATACCTTAAGTAAGAAGAAAAATAATATGTGTTCATATACAAGGGATTTTTAAAAAAGTTTTTAGAAGCAGGTGTTAATTTGCTGCCTGTTTTGGTAAAAAAAACTAAGTTGTAAGATCCCTGCAGGAAACGTCAATAGAGAATCACTAGAAATTCACTACTGACATTGTCACCAGTACTCAGTGTTGCCACCTTAGGTGTAATTACACATTTCATGTGTAATTTTTCGTTTCATGTGTAGCCCATGTGTAATTGGTTGCATGTGTAATTCATGTGTAATTTAAAATTTTATCGTTTTTGATAATTATTGTTTTTTTTATATATATTAGTATTTAAAAACAAGTAAGACCGCTATATTCGGCTTTGTCGAATCTAATATACCCTTTACATTGATCTTTTTATAGCCATCTGATCTGACCGAGTTATTTCGTAATGGCAATATTATAATAAAAATACTTCGTACCGGGTTTGAAGTCGATAGCTATTCTAATTTTAAAAATAGAAAACTTTAGAAAATAATAATGTTTGTATGTATAATAGAAATACCATGAAGAAGGTTTGAGGCCAACATTTTTTAACTTATTTCGTATTAAAATTTTAATAAAAATTTTTCATTCGTATTGGTGCTGCCCCTCCATTTGCTCCTATCAAACTATTTTTTTTTCCAAAATGTATGCATTATTGTCCAATTACTTATTCTGGAACATTTGAAGTCGATAGATGTTATAGTTTCCGAAATATAGCGTATCAAAAATTTTACAATAACTGTTAATTTCAATGGGGGTTGCTCCTCTCCCTGCTCTAATCCAAAAAATTTGTTTTCCAAAATGTAGGTATTATTGTAAAATTACTTGTTGTAGAACATTTGAGTTTTATAGCTGTGATTGGTTAAAATACTTCCCAAAATTTGGGCTTCTACATGAATAATTTTCCCCTTGATTTAGGTCCCTATCTTCAAAGTATCCGTGCTAAGCCTTGTGGCTAGAGTGGCTGTATTTACTGAGATATAAAGGAATATGGATTGGGTCCTAAAAAATTTGGTTATTTTAGAGTTTTGCTTGCATTTCGGTCAATGGTAAACTGATTTTGCCGATTTTAAATAGCGGTTAAATCAGGTATATATCTGATCATTTGCTGAGCGACTTTTTTATTTTACGTCTGGAAACTTGATTTTAAAAGACAAACAGATAGACAGACATGGCTTTATTGACTTATCTATCTATTAACGGGGTCTAAAAGAAATATTTTAAAAACTAGAAATGGAATTACAAACTCATATATACCCTTATCACTATGTGAACGGTATAAAATTAAAAAAAAAAAATTGTTTTTTTTAACAAAAATGTATATGTTCCCAACAAAAATTTTGAAGTAATTAGTCATTACGAAATTCTTACTTTTAAGTTACTATTACATACCATCTGTATAACTAAGCAGTTTTTAGATAATGAGTTCGTTCTTATCCAAAAATAAGGCAATTAGTTTCAGTTTGACAATCACAGAAAAATATTTTAAATGCAACAATGAGTAACTGGGGGCAACCGGAGAAGGTTATTATAATGCTAATAAAGTAATAGCTTATTTAAGTTTCTCTTTGCAATCGAGCATGGTAAGTACTTATTTAACTTCCTTTGTAAGCGAGATGGTAAGTACTTGCCTCCAATGTCATCGCCATGTTAAATAATGTGTTAATACTACTGAGTAAGTGTTTTTTGGATTTTTACTAATTTTAAAGCAAGTTTTTGCTGGGTTATTCAATTTAGAACAAAAAACGCGTTTTTTAAAAAAAGAGCATGTGTAATTTGTAATTTCATGTGTAATTTTGGGTTGATCCATGTGTAATTTAACATTTCGTCGGTGGCAACACTGCCAGTACTACTGTTAAGCTATACCTCAGGCAATGCTCTTGTTATGATAATTTAGCATTTGAGTGTCATTAAAAATCCACTACTGACATTGGTACTATTGAGAAGGTAGTTCTTTTGGGGTCATATGTACACATTAGAACCAGTGATTTTAGCAATTTGAGTATACAGCACTACTGATAAGCTTAACCACTGGCAATGTGTTTTTGCAATAGACATTTAGCATGCGTCTGTCATTGAAAATAAGTATGATTTGTGTATATAAATCACTTTTATAGCACAACAGAAAAAATAAAAAAGACCATTATGTTGCTAATACATTTTTGCATTTGACGGCGAACTGAAGCATTAATTTGCCGCTGACAGTTTTCTTTTCTTCTTATCAAAGCTAAATATAAAACTGTAGACGTACTGTTGACAATGTCGCACTGTTGACATGGGGACACTTGTTCCCTAATTTCCTTCAGGGATATATATTAAAAAAAACAAAAATTTGTTTTTGTTTTAAATATAAATACTCACACACAATTTGTTCATTTTTTTACAAAAACATGTACGATTTCGTAGTTTATTTACAAACTTTTTTCATAAATACAAACACATTAAAACAATAAAAAATCGAAACTATAAGATTACATTTACATGATGCAAATTTTTTAATATTCCTTCATAAAATTTTTGTTTGTTGACAAAACGAGTTGAAGAGACTACTTTTCTACACAGTTCGTTAAAAATCTAAAATGTTCATTCAAGTTATCTAAGTTTATACTTACATACATATATCATGAAAAATGCCTTCATGTAAATTTTGTTCAAGAAAAGAAAAAAAGATAATCTTTAATGTAAAAAGTTACATTGTAAGAAAGCATTTATAAAGGTATTTTTATTTTTACATGTGTGCCTCAATAAGTATTTAAAACCAATGACTGTTAAAATGAAAAAATGAAAATCAAAAAATAAAAAATATTATTATTTTTTTAAACCTATCTATAAAAATAATAATTATCGTTGTTAACCGTTTTTATCAAAATTAAAAAAATGAACGTCCTACTAAAAAAAACAAAATTTACAGAGAGCATGATATTCAACAAATATAGTGTAATACTATCAAAATGGTGAGCTTTACTTGACCCTACGATGTTTCATTGTGCCTCCTTTTTTCTTGAAAAATTATTTCGGTCCTGTATGATTTGATTTTTTGATAAAAATACACTTTAATAATTTGTTTCACCGAAAGACATAAGTGTTTTTACATTTTTGAGCAATATATTAAAAGATTTTTTAATTTAACCAAAAAATTTTTTTATTACTGTCAGGCCGATTGCAAATTTCTATCCAAAGCTTTTTTGTTTTTCATGGTTTTTTGGGAAAGAGTTAAAGGACACAGCTAAAATAAGATTTGTTAAAAACACGCTCACAATTAGTTTTAGCACAATTTCTTACTTGAATTTATTATCGTTTTGCATGCATTTCCCCACTGCACACTTCGTGTTTACGATTTGCTTTAATATTTGAAATAAGTTTTTTTTGCTCTTATAGCTTTTAAATACACTTCGCACACAATTTTTATAATAACTATTATTTTTTTGCACTATATTTAATAAATTTATATGTAAAATTCTTTTTAATTAACGAAATTCCACAAATTAATTTTTTGGAGAAATGTCAAAGTGATTTTAGTGCAGGGTTGTCAAATCTCACACAACATATAAACCTTTTCCGGCAAAATTAGGAATTAATCTAGAGCAATAATAATTTCAATTTTAGTTTCACACTCCATACAAAAAAAGCAAAGAGTAAGAGAATGACTGTCTTAATTTTTTAGGGATGTTGCACCTAATGAGAATAACAGACAAAAATTGGCGCCATGCTCATGGTTTAACGTTAGGTGACGTAGTTGTTTCTCTTAACTTTGCCAGCCGTGTATAACAAAGGCTTGCTATAGTTCTTGTCATATTTCTTGTTTGGCACTAAAGGTTTCAAAAACAGTGCTAAGTGCTGGTTTTCTTGTGGCTATAAATGCTTAAAAATTGTGTTAAAATTGATTCAGCATTATGCATAATTAACAGCAAGTCTATATTATTTTAAACGTTTATGCATACAAAAAAACAAACTTTTTTTGGGAAAAATTCAAATTAGATGATGTAGTGTGATTTAGTTGTTTTTCAAATATCTAGCGCTTTGTTTTTAAGCAATTAGAAACTTTGTAATATCAACTTATGACAACACTGATATAGCTTTGACAAAAGTATTCACACACTGAATAAATTCACAATGTATAAATTCATGCATTGATCAAACGAAGATAATTTTATTCGAGGCAGATTTTTGTTCAACTCATTAAAATCGCTTAAGAGTTTAACACCAGATAAAATCAAGATAAAACCTAATTATGCTATTCTCTGGTACGTAAACATACTACTACGCCATTTTTCATTGTTAATGAGAAAATTCCAAACGAAATTGGGAATTTTCATTTGAAATTCAGAATTTTTATTTGTAATTGAGAAAATTCCAATAAAAAATTAGAAAATTTTACATGATATTGAGAAAAAAACCAAAAAAAATTAAAAATTTGAAATTAAAAAAATTTTATATTAAATCAAGATTTGTTTTTAGACAATGCCATCTACCACCATCGCATTCAACTAATTTTTAAAACGCTCCATCGACGCGTTAAAAATAAAGCGCATTCTTGCAGTGCTTAATTTAATAAAATTATACGGTTGGAGAAAAAAACAATGTTTAGGCAAAGATAAATGTACCACACGTCAATCTTCTCCAATGTCGGAGATTAAAGGCTCGCTTTTTAGAAGAAATTAAAAACGTGTGTTATTTCCACAGATTGCATATCACAACATTAAATTAGTTTAATTTGGATCTGGAAGATAGTCCAGAATATATCCCTGCTACTTATTTAATAAAATTGCCTGCATAGATTTGTATTTACCTTTCCATATTTTTATTTATGTTGCGTTATGAATGCATTTATGTTGTACGTATTGTATGTACGTTCATACTAATTTTAAATAAAATTTTATTTGGAATTTTCTCATTTCCAATTAAAATATATTTACAATTTCAAATGCAAATTCTCAAGTTCAATATAAATTTTCTCATTTACAGCAAAAAATGAACAAACCTATTATATCGAACATTTGTTCTTGGCTTCCAAAAGGGCTTTTTATAAATTCAATATTGAGTAAGTAGCTAGGTTGACACCGGCTTCGGCAATGTGTTATCTTAATTTCTGGGGTATCTTCAGCTTAATATATTATTGATTGGTTCCAAATATATTATATCCATTATAACTATATAGAAATGCATGCATACATCCTTATTTCATTAAAATTAACGCATTACAAATTATTACGCTCATTTTCATATTTAAAATTTAAAATATTCTCATTTGGATCAATAATATTAGTCATGCAAATTAAAGTTTTCAATACAAATAAAGCCCTAAATGATTTAAAAATACAAAGAATAGGCAACCCTTGCATGGGTTAAACTACGTCATCAGAGAGGCAAACATGCGCAAGTCGCAATCTCTAATAGTCTATCATTCTTGATTTTTGACACCGCTACACTAAGAAAAGATTTCAGGGACAGACAGTCAGACGGACGTCGCTTAATCAACTTCCCTATCTCTAAGGACCAAGAAAATATATACATACTTTATGGGGTCACAGATGGATATTAAAGAAATAACAAAGGGAATGACAAACTTATTGGTATATACTCTTATCACTTAAGTGAAGAGTATAAAAATGGCTTCTATATAAAACAAAAAAAAAATAAATTTTTGTTCTAGCAGTTTATTTAAATATGTTATAACACTTATGGTGTTTTCCATTCTAAAAAAAAATTTACAATAAGTATGTGTAATATTTTCATCAGTTTACACCCACACTTATAAAGTTATCCATTTTTTTTGTTTCAATGGAACAGAAAAATGTCATGATTTTAATAAAAACTGCATGCTGTATTAAAAACTCGTCTGCATAAAAAAGTATTTACTTACAGAACACAGCTGTAAAAAGTGGTACTTAGTTACACTGAAATATATTTGGGGGTAAGATATGTATGTTGCACTCTTGCCAGTTATTTGTGCAACATGTCCAGAAAGGAAAACGATTACTGTTTTCACTCTTGCATGTATTTTTAGAATGGAACATAAACCCGCTCGAATGGTAGCATTAATGTAACATTTTTGCAAGAATGGAAAACACCAATAGTATTCATACATCTATTATATAAAGAAGGGGTGTATGTATGTATGTATTTTTTAGCTCGCCACACCAGTGGATCGATTTTTTTGATTTACTTCAAGTCTGGAAGAAACAATAGGCAAAATTTTCTTTAGACATTATTGCTGCCACGCCCACAATACGCCCATTTGTGTGGGAAGATTAAGTTATGAATTTCCTAACAAAATTAACCATAGCCATACTGATTAAACGCATAGAGCTAAATACATGAAATTTATAATACGTGTTAACCTTTACATGTTTGTTTAAATACACATGAGTTTTTAAAAATTGGGCCATACTATCTTTTTATGTATATAAGAAAGAAACAAAATTTACAAAGTTTTGCGTGTTCCTTAAGAAATAAACAGACAGGTATCTGGAGTTTTTTTTTTTAAATTTTGGTCCGAAAGGGAGAAAAAGGGGTTAAAATTATATTTTGGTACTTCTTGGTACTTTTTGTTACTTTTAAACCAATAAAGATAGAAACATTATTCAAATTGCGTTCGATAGGTCTTACAAAAATATGATTACATATTTTGTACTTTTTTTCAATTTTGGCCCCAAAGGGGAAAAAAGGGTCAACAAATATATTTTAATTTTTTATGCGTTTTTTGTAACTTTTAAACAAATAAAGATAGACACATAATTCAAATTAGGTGCGACAGGCCTAAAAAATGTTAGTACGTTTTTAAGTCCTTTTTTAATTATTAGACCCTAAGGGGGAAAAAGAGTTAAAATTATGTTTTAGTACTTTTTGTAACTTTAAAATCAATTAAGATAGAAACATAATATAAATTATTCTTCCAGACCGATTTTCGGAAAAAAGTTCACACATAAACGTCTGGTACTTTTATTGCCCGATTTTTTTTTTAAATTTGGCAAACATATAGAAGGGGTTTAATTCTGAAATTCTAAAGGAAAAATATTGGGGGTTGCCGCGCCCACAAAAACTTAAGTTTTCATATTGGTTCTTCTATTGTTACAATTTTTTGAAGCTCAAAAATAGAGCGATAATGTTTATTTTCGGTACAATAATGGGTGGCATAAAGATGGGCAAACGTGCAAAATTATGTGAAGATAAGGCAATATTTGAGCCAGTTATAGCCCAAAACGCTTAATCCGGGAGGACATTTGTATGGGAGCTATGTCGAAAAATTACTGATCATCACCACAAACAACATGCGGCTTTCCTATGCCAAAAAACTTATCTGTTCCAAATTTCATCGAAATATCTGCAAAAATGCGGTCTCTACTTTGTTCACAAGAATACTTTAGCTTCCAGCCGGACGGATGGACTGACATGTTTTAATCAACTCAGGTAGTGATTCTGTGTCGATCGGTATAATTGGAGGTGGGTCTTAGACCTTTTTCTTTGGTGAGGTACAATAATTTGCACAAAAGCATAATAAAATTTGGATATAACAATATAAAAGAAGTTTGAACTTCTTTTGAAAAATATTTGAAATGTGATTCCTGTATCTATATTATATAAAGAAAGGTTGTATGTATGTATGTATGTATATATGTATGTATGTATGTATGTATGTATGTATGTATGTATGTATGTATGTATGTATGTATGTATGTATGTATGTATGTATGTATGTATGTATGTATGTATGTATGTATGTATGTATGTATGTATGTATGTATGTATGTATGTATTTTATAGCTAGCCCCACCAGTGCACTGTGGTCGGAAATTTAATTTCGTTGGCCAAAAGTCAATATGTTTACACTCACGAAATATGTTTTTGTTTTTGAAATCTAGTAGTCAACACTTCAAAATAACCAAAAATTAATTTTTTTATTGTAATATGCAATTCACCGTTATTCGGTGAGTCATCGAAGTTGAATTTGTTTGCTTCATTTGTAAACAGAAGTGCGTTCGGTGTTTTATAAAGCTTATTTCACTTGCTTGTTAAAGCTGAAAACAAAGCGTGTTAAATAAAAGTTTAAATGGAAAACGAAGGTGATGGTAAGTTTGTTAATTTTGTAAAATATAATGCTCAAAAATTGGATACTCAAAAATATAAAATAACTTTTTCCAAAAGTCTTTAACATTTTGGAATTTATTTTATTTTTTGAGTTTGAGTAAGCTTAACACATTTTGTTTAGGAGTGTTAAGCATAAGATTAAAAACCAAAATTACTTTGAAGTGTTTAGTTTTTGGAAATGTTTATCTCGATTTGCGGTTTTTTGCGGTTTTTGAGTAAATTTTTTTTTCAGTCGTCATTTGTTTACAGAATTCAGCAGTTTTTGATATTTGGTTGACCCAGCAGAAGAAAGGAAAAAATAAGGACGCACTAATAAATTATTTTAGTATTTTCGCAAATACGTGTGTTAATCACATTTTCAATTTTCAGAAAGAACATATTTACTCGTAAGTACCGTATATTTTCTCATGTACAACTAAAAAAAATTAAAACTCAGAAAGAAAAGAAAAAAAAAATGTATGTAAAATTTTTTTTTTTAAATTTTAATCTAAATGTTGATAATTTTTTACAAAAAAAATATTAATTTTATACAAAAACACTTAAAATATACTGCAAATTCAAATTCCGGTTAAAAATTCCGTTATTTTAAGTTTTAATAGTTTTGGCCAAGAAAATTGAAATTTCGACCATAGTGCAGTGGATCGATTTTTTTGAAATTTTTACAGGGAGTTACTTTAAGTCTGGATGGAACAATAGGCTACTTTTTCTGGAAACTATTGCTGACGCGCCCACACCACGCCCATTTGTGTGGGAAGGTCAAGTAACAAAATTTTCCAGAGCCATACTGATTAAACGCGTAGAGCTGAATATCAGAAATTTATAACACGTGTTAAGCTTTACCTGTTTGTTTAAATACACATGAATTTTAAAAAATTGGGCTCATAAAGGGATAAAAAGGGGACAAAAAGGGAAAAATCAGTAACCTACTATCTTTTGATGTATATAAGATAAAACCAACATTAAAAAAGTTTTGCGTTTTCCTTTAAAAAAAAGACAGACAGGAACCTTGAGTTTTTTTTTAATTTTGGTCCGAAAGGGTGAAAAAAGGGTTAAATTATATTTTGGTACTTTTTGGTACTTTTTGTTCCTTTCAAACCAATTAAGATAGAAATATTATTGAAGTTGCGTTCGATAGGTCTTACAAAAATACTATTACGTTTTTCGTACTTTTTTTCAATTTTGGACCCAAAGGAGAAAAAAAAGGGTTAAAAATATATTTTGATTTTTTATGCGTTTTTTGTAACTTTTAAACCAATAAATATAGGAACATAATTCAAATTGGGTGCGATAGGCCTAAAAAAAATTAGTACGTTTTTGGGCCCTTTTTTAATTATTAGACCCTTAGGCGAAAAAAGGGTTAAAACTATGTTTTTGTTCTTTTTGGACTTTTAAAATCAATTAAGATAGAAACATAATTTAAATTCTTCTTCCAGACCGATTTTTGGAAAGTAGTTCGCACATAAACGGCTTCTTAAGTTAAAATTTTGAATGTAGAAAAGTGGGCGGTGCCACGGGGAAAAATGGGTTAAAATTATGTTTTAGTACTTTTTGTAACTTTAAAACCAATAAATTAAAAAAAATTATTTAAATTGCATTCGTCAGGTTATCGAAATATGTTAATATATTAATAAAGGGCTAGAATTATATATAGAAGTTCATAAAAGAATTTTTGATAACTAAAGCTTTCTGGATATCTCCAAAACTATAAACCTTATAAATTCCCAATTTTTATATGTAATTTAAAGAGTAAGACTGACGTATAATTTGTTGCAACTTTCAAAAACATTTTTCTCAGCTTCTCATAGTTGGGCAAAATACATGCTTTGCTGTATTTGAAATACAAAATACAAAATACTTGCTCCGCTTGTATTTCAAATACAAAATAGCAAATACTTTCAAGTCGATTTTTTCAAATACAAAATACAAAATACAGTATTTTAGTATCTTTTATTTGAAATACAAAATACATTTATAACCATTAATCATGAACACTAGATTTTTAAAAGTTTAATTAGATAAGCAGCCTCTTGTTGAATAATATATAAATCCTGCTAAAAAAACAACCTTTCTACAGGTTCTGATAAAAACAGACTGGTGTTAAATTTTATGAAAACAGTTCTCTGCAAGGCACATTCAACAAGGTAAACCCAAGGCGAATTCAAAAAATTCGGCCTCTGCATTTCCTTTTTGTGTTTGAACGGTAGAATGTCAGAAAAATTAAAAATTTCATATAAAATTAAATTTTTATAACGTGAAAATGTCAAATTGATTATGGTCAGCTGGGCTCTTAATATTACCTGGTTGAATGTGCCTTGGTTCTCTGTATGTGCCTTGTATGTGAAAAACAAATTAAATTAAAAGTTAAATAAAATCAAGCCGAATTCAAAAATTCGCCCTCTACATTTTTTTTGTATACCCTTCACATAGTGATAACGGTATATATCAGTTTGTCATTCCGTTTGTAATTTCTTTATTTTCCATTTGCGACCCCATAAAGTATTAATATTCTGGATCCTTATAGATAGGGAAGTTGATATAGCCATGTCCGTCTGTCAGTCTGTTGAAATCAAGTTTTCGGAGTCAAATAAACAGATACAGACCAGCTGTTGGTGTCAAACTTTTGGAAATATCCTGGAGACAATCGCTATTTAAAATTAGCAAAATCGGTTGACTATTGACCGAGATATAAACGAAAAATCAAAATAGCCTATCTTTTAGGACAAAATCCGTGCATATATCCCTATATATTTTAGTGAATATAGTCATTCTTGCCGCAAAACTTGGCACGGATACTCTGAAAATAGGAATAAAAGTTTTTCAGATGAGATCAGGGGAAGTGGTTTTTTCTCTGCAATTGCACAAATTTTGTGAAATTTGCTTAATCTTAGAAATTATAACAGCTATCGACTTCGAATGTTTCAAAAAAAGTAATTGTACAACAACACCTACACTTTGGAGAAAAAATTTTTTTAATGGGGGCTGGAAAAGGTGAAGCTCCCATACAAATTGACAATTTTTATGATATTTTCGATACGCTATATACCGGAAACTATAACAGCTAACGACTTCTAGTGTTCTACGAGAAGTAATTGTATGATAAGGCTTACACTTTGAAAAAAAAACCATTTTTTGGGTAGGGGCAGCGGAAGGGTTAGCTCCCATACAAATAAAACTTTTTGATTTTCGATAAGCTATATCTCGAAAGCTATAACAGCTGCCGACATCAAATGTTTTACAAAGAGAAATTCGACAACAAGACCTACGCTTTAAAGAAAAAAATTTTTGAATAGTGGTGAAGAGGGGGTGGTTTCCATACAGATGAACAGTTTTTATGAAATTTTCGATACGCTATATCTCGGAAACTATAACAACTATCGACTTCTAGTTTTCTACAAAAAGTAATTCGATGATAAGACCTACATTTTGGAAGGTTGAAGAGGAGCAGGGGGACTAGAAGATCCCATAAAAATTAACAACTTTTATTAATCTTTTAATATGAATAATGTCGAAAACTTTTATAACTCTCGACCTCAAATCTTATTCATCTATTTCTACTATCCATACGAACGTTAAAATTTTTTAAAGTTTTCTATAGACTTTAAAATTGGCACTAGGTATTTTTATTGTATTATTTGCAGTACAAAATAACTCGGCTGGGTATATTAAAAGAGCAATGTGAAGGGTATATAAGATTCGGCACAGCCAAATATAGCAATCTTAATTGATGTGTTTAAAAGTGTGAATGTCAAAAAAATTTTGATTTTTATACAAAATTTAATTTTTTTGACATTCACATATCCAAATATCCGCTTAGCTCTTGATATTACCTGAATGAGTGAGCCCTGGAAAAGAACGTGCCTTGCCAAGGCGAAGACGTAAATGAATACGAAGACAAAGTTTCCGCTCTGTTTGTTTTTTTTAAATTGTAACCTTTTTCAATTTTGCTAATGACAACTTTTTGTATAACAAAAAAAAAGTATATTGCAAAAATGTATTTTGCCATCATAAGTATTTGAAATACAAAATACTTCAGTGTTAGGTATTTGAAATACAAAATACAAAATACATTAGAAGGTGGTATTTCAAATACAAATACAAAATACGTATTTGTATTTCAAATACGTATTTCAAATACAAGTATTTGAAATTTGTATTTCAAATACGTATTTCAAATACAACTATTTGAAATACTGCCCAACCCTGCAGCTTCTGAATCAAAGTCAATTTTTTAAAAAAATATAAATTAAAATTTAATTAATAATTTATTGCCTTGAAAAATACATTTAAGTTTACTGTTTGTGATATTTAAAAAGCATTTACTTTTTTAAATGCATACATATGTTAATAATAAGGAACAAAATATATGGTTGATTAAAACAGCTCCGAGTTGGATCGAATCACAATGACTGTGTTTAAACCAGTGGTCTTCACCAGTGTGACCAGATTTTCATGTAAAGTTAAAGCTAAATCACGTTTAAAAAACAGCTAAAAATAGCTAAAAACAAAAACTGAAAGCCAAAAAATAAAGCTAAATTTTTTAATTCTTTTTTAAAAAATTTCTTCGTTATTTAGATATTTCTCATAATATGAACGAAACGTTTGTGTGCTAAAAATATTTAAAAAGAAAATTTGTTTTAAAAATTTTGATTTTATTTACAAAAACTTGGTAGATCCATTCCTTAAGTAAGAAGAAAAACAATATGTGTTCATATACACATGCATATACAAGAGCTTTTTAAAAAATTTTTAGAAGCAGGCGTTAATTTACTGCCTGTTTTGGTAAAAAGGGAATACAAAATTTTCAGGTGCAAGCACTGGTAGTGTGGCTGTTACAGTTGCTTTATAAATTTTGTTCTTCTCATCACGTCTATTTGGGTAATTAACGCATGCATAAGAACTGGTTGCATCATGATCAGCTGGGCGATTAATCCAGTTTACCGGCTTACAATATTTCATACTATGTTTGCCTCCATTCAACCATGCTATGAGATTATTATAACATTTGCGACACACTGCGTTAGGTGTGTAATTTTTACTGACCACATCTATTTCGTCGAAAAATAACTTATATGCTCTTTTAAATTCACTAGTTAAAAGATTATTTTCCTTTTGAAATCTTGTAGAATTATTTTTTCTGATGACCGCAAATGTAGCAAAAGAAATAAATCTTTTTACACTGCATATTGAAATTGTCAGTTGCCAATGTTGTGTGCGAATTATGCTGTAGAACTTTCTCTACAATTTTCACCGCTGAGATCTCGTTGACGACGCGCTGTGTAATGCCTCGATGTGAGAGTCGCGTCGCTTTTATATTGTGATCTGCGTTCCTTGATGCGTGTGCGATCGGTGCGTGATCGCGTGAACTGTTTACTGAAATCTTAGGTAAATTTTCGTAGTTGATTTCTTAATAAGTTTGGGTGCATTAATTTCTTCTTTTTAAATTTATCCAATTGCTATTTTATTTTGAATTGTCCTCACTTATTAAAAAAATTGGTAGTAGGTACATATGTAGGTAATTTATTGTTGGTATAAACAATAATTATTTAAAAGAAATAACAAAGCAATAAAAAAAGTATGTACATAATTTAATTAAAGGCCGTTAACGATCATTATTGCGATTTGTGTATGATGTATTTTGCTGTTTAGGGATTCCAGCAATTTTAATGTTTGCCTACCTGTTTAGGTTCCAAGACTTTTCGCGGCTATCTCACATGCATATACACATATTTATATGCACTAGAGTTCTCTATTACACGAAAGACAGATAAAATATATGTAATTAAGCAATTTGATTAAACGTAAGGAAGAGATAGCTTCATAACTCCATGTATGTACATACATTTTGGGGAAATTTTTAACTTTTGCGGCTACCTGAGCGCTACCTAAACGGTGTTAAGAATCATTCCTAGGAAGTTTATATGTTCTAAAAAGTTGTTAATTGGGATGTTAGGTTAATTTTGTTAGTTGACTGTTTCCTTGAATTTTGAACGGTTTGCTACCTTTGGACCTGAACAGGGGGAAAAAGGTAAAAAAAATTTGAATTTTTTAAAGTTTTTTGTGATTTTGATTTAAAATTATTGTTTTTTCAATTTTTTATGTTTATATTTTTTGTTCTTTATAAAAAGGGCTACAACTTTGCCTCAAAGAGTAAATTAAAATTCCGAACGGTTTGCAAGATATGAGCCTGAGAAAATTATCACTTTTTGTAAAAATGGTACCAAGGCCCCAAATCTTTGGGGGCCCATAACAAAAAAAGTGCATGACTTTGGGCAAAACTGGTAGACACGGGTCTTTTCTTTTTTGGTCTTCTTTCACGTAGTGATGTCCGTGTATGGTTATTTTTCCATGACTTAAAAAATTAGACACAGTGTAATCTTTCTACACTAACTTGTGTACCTGGTACAGCTTACATAACTTTTGCTATAGCATATAATTCTGGCTAAGTTTTACTTTGTTCTTTCCACCAATTAAGAACATTTATGTGCCTTTTTACACGTTTTTTATTTCTATTTCGGGGTTAAAGCGGAATTATTTTTCCATATTTTGAGAACTGCTTCTACACAGTCGGATAATATAATCGATATAATATAATATAATATAATATAAATTAAAACACCTCAATATTTGAAATCAATAAAATGACGCAGCTATACTTTTTACATGCAAAGCACCGCGTATGGAAAAAACAAAAAAAATATTAATTTTAATAATTATTATAATTTCATTTAATAAAAAATCAGTTGTCCAATTCACAAGCTCTATCGTATGGTTTATCGTTTAAAAAATACGACTTCAGTAAATTCACTTGTGAATAGAGAATTTTATTGTATTGATACTTTATTGTATGTTAAATGCAAAATTGAAAACGCCAGTTTAATGCTGCTAATTCACTCTGATAAACTTTTTAGAAACGTAAACGCACATAAATATTTTTCGAGCGTAAAAAATAAAAAAAAAACTAAGAAATCTTTTCACGTTTAAAGAATTTTGACAATATTTAAAACATAAATAAACTTTTAAGTTTTTTACTTTTATATGTTCTTCTTCAACTAAAGTTGGCATTCATGTTATTTGATAGCATTAAACCAAACTGGGAGTGGGAGTTTTAATTTAAGGTGAATTGGTAATACATATATATTATATAATAAGCAATTTTATATAAAATATTAAAGAATTAAATTTGAATTTAATTAAGAATATATTAATCATTAAAGAGAAGTTATTTATCACGTACTAAAAAAATTTTATCAAAATTATAACATAAGTGAAACATTTTCAGGTCTGGAATAAATACAACATATTCAAAACATATGAAAAACAATCTTAAAATTTAAACACACTTTTGTATGAAAATTACCAACAAAAAAAAAATACGATATTGTATATTTATATAGTTAGACGACGCATACGACGATAACATGAGCTTGTGAATTGGACAAATATACTTATACTTATTTTTATTTTATTACATATATGTGTGTATGTATGTATGTATGTATGTATGTATGTATGTATGCATTTATGTATGTATGTATGTACATATGTGTGTACGCATGTACCCTGCAGCTAAAGTTGCTACTAGTTACGTTTTGGGATAGTTATAACACTAGTTGTAACGAGGTTGTTTTAAAAGCTATAGATTTTAAGTAGTCTAAAATTGACACATTAAAGTTAAAAATAATTTAAATTTAAAAAAGCTGTCTGTTTAAACATAACAGGAAAAAACAAACACAAATTGTTGGCATCGACTTCATAATTGATAAATTGTCTTTTTATGAAAATTGTGTTTGTTTAAAAAAGTTGAAAGTTTTTTTGCAAAAACAGGAAAGTTTGCCAAAAATTAAAAAAAAAATAATAAAAATAATTTTACAGAGTAAGTATGTATTAAAATTAATAAATTGTGAACTTATCTAACCGAAAAGTAAGTAAACGAAACATGGCCAGGTTAATAAAAAAGCAAAGTAAAATTTATATTAGTAGATTGGGTAAAAGTTCTGTCAAAAACATACAAAATATAAGTATAATAATCATGAGATTTTATTCCCAGATGTATTAGAAGGGGAATGTGAAACCATAAACAGAAACCACAATGTTTCTACCTAGTCATTAAATGACAAACTGGGAAAATGGTACATAAGAAATAATATATCCAGGAATGCGTTTAAAGAACTTTTGTCCATATTAAGGGAAATCAACTTTAATGTACCTGTTTAAGTGCCGAACCTAATTATTGAATTTATTGAAATTATTTATCTGTACATATTATTATTATCCCAACTGTATTGGAAACCGAATGCTTATAATATATTCTCTCACACTCTCTTTGTAATGTTCTACCTTTATACATTGATTAGTGGTCAGAATTGTTAATCATGTAAGTTCAGTTCTTATGTAGCAACCAAAAGGCTCAGAACAAAGTTTATAATAAACCGATTTATATAAGTGAAGAAGACACTTAAACTCCCTCAAACTCGTTTTTATCATTTATTTGAAAAAGAAATATTACGCCCCGTTTAATCATTGTTTGGTCCAATCGAACCGGATACAAGAACCCCTAAAAATATCGTAATATTTCTTATAAACCCCCTTCTCTCCACCACAAGTGAAAATTAATAAAAGTGCCTGCAAAAAAAAGTTAAAAACAAAGGTTAAAGCAGCAGAATAGTGCAAAGGTCGTAACATTGAAAGGTCATAAATTATAAATATACAAAAATTAAGAAATTGGTTTATGTCGGTTTCGAAGTTAAACTTGTCAACAATGCCACTACTAGACACCTTTATAAAAACTTCTGATAAAGTCGTAGAGTTTGAAGCGTTTTTTGCTAACTTACCCGTAGCCGGTCATAACATTTACTCCCTCGATATTCATAAGGATGAAATTCTGTTTCTTTGGGCTGATTTCCGAACGAGTTACGACAGAATTTTGCATGAATTTGGGTCACTCGAAGAAGACATAGAATTGGAGTCCCTCAAGGAGCGATTCTACAAAACTTATGCTTCCCATGTCAGAGCGTTATCGAAAGTAAAAGAGATCCTAGACACCATTTCTATAAAAGATTCTCCCCCTCCTCAGGCCGTTGGCCTTGCTTTAAGTTACTCCCCAAATATAAGTCTGCCACCATGTGACACGGAAATTTTTTATGGGGACTATGTCTCATGGCCAAGTTTTCGTGACATGTTTACCGCGCTCTACGGAAATAACCCCCGATTGACCAATATCGAAAAATTATGTCATCTTTTAAAAAAAACGCAGGGAGAAGCCCACGATATTTTAAAAACTTGCCCCTTGAACAATGATGGTTTCCATATGGCCTGGCAAAACCTTGTTGATAGGTATGAAAATAAACGAGTCCTCATAAACGCCCAACTAAAAATACTTCTTAACCTAACCCCTGTCGATAAGGAAACCGGGCCTAATATAAAGCGAATTCAAAGAACCATCAACGACTGTGTTACCAATCTGGCGCTATTGAATATAAAAACCGATAACTGGGATGTGATATTTGTTTTCGTGTGCTCCATATCTCTCCCTGATTTAACCCTAAATCTTTGGGAACAATCCATTCGCGATAGTTCAGAACTACCCACTTGGAAACAGATGGATGCCTTTTTGACTGCTAGATATCAAACTCTAGAGTCTGTAACAGACATTAGAACGTCTCTTAGCAACCACCCTGCCAGCCCAAATCATAAACATCACTCTAATAAGAAATTCAATTCTTCTGAGTCTCGTAAATTTAAAAGTTTTCAAACAAGCTTATCTTTAAGCCCCCCGAAAAAATGCACCCTTTGTGAGTCGTCACACCCCCTCAGATTGTGTCCATCATTTCTTCAAATGCCTGTAAATGAGAGAATAAATGTAGTTAAACGAGAAAAACGTTGCTCTAACTGTTTAGCGATCTCACATGGGTTTAAACAATGTAAAAGCCAATACGTGTGCACGCTGTGCAAAAAGAAGCATCATTCTCTCTTGCACCGACAAGATTCTCAGAATACCCCGCCTCAGACACAATCGTCCACCGCAAATGCGCCCCAAACTCACTCCCCAAGTAACCCAGATAGCTCACGTGTTCTTAATACAGCTCACATGACAAATTATGCCTTGGACACCCCTTCAACCTCCCATCAAGCAGAAACTAGGCCTAGGCAGGTCTTTTCCGCAGAATTACAGTCCACATCAAGTAACTCTATCGTACTTGGCACAGCACTCGTTGCTGTTTGCATCTCAAACATTAGATGTACCGTACGTGCTCTTATCGATACAGCATCTGAAGCCACTTTTATCTCGAAAAGGCTTCAGACTAAACTTGCAATACCCACAAGTTCGTCTCACACTCAAATTACCGGTTTAAGTGGTTCCTTAACCGCCACAGCTACTCGCGTATGCACCATTACTATTCGCTCCCCCATAGAAACCCAATTTGAGACAACAACAAATGCGTTGGTGGTTAATAAACTAACTGGTGATCTACCATATCATGAAATTTCACCCATTTTAACTACTATTTTCCCAGATATACCCCTTGCTGACACGTTTTCTACCATAACTTCCCGTGTAGATTTACTATTAGGTGGAGATATTTACCCGAAAATTATTCGTGACGGAATTCGTTACGACCCGACACATTCTATTGTGGCACAACGTACCGTATTCGGATGGATCTTAACAGGCAAGATCGCGCCAACCCCCTCACAACCCTTACGTCCTATTTCATCATTTTTAAGTAACGTTGAGTTAAACAAGCATTTAACCCGTTTCTGGGAACAAGAAGACATTTCAAACCCAGCTCCACTCTCTCAGGCAGACCTTTTTTGTGAAAAGCTGTATAAATCTACCACCTTTAGGAACCCTGATGGACGATTTGTTGTATCGCTTCCCTTTAAGTTTGGTTTCCCCGATTCAATATCACTTGGGCACTCCCGAAATACTGCCCTCTCACAGTTTTTAAGGAACGAAACCCGATTACTTAGAAAACCTGATCTGAAGAATGACTATGACCGCGTCATCGAAGAATATGCAACTCTACGTCATATGCAAGAAATCAACCCCACTCAGTCACCCAACCCTGATGCCTCATATTACTTGCCCCATCACGCAGTCATAAAACCACAAAGTACCACCACAAAACTTCGTGTAGTTTTTAATGCGTCAAGTCCAAGTTCAAATGGCAAAAGTTTGAATGACGTTTTATACACCGGACCTCCTCTGCAACAGGATCTAACCATACTTCTTACTCGATGGCGTCTATTTCGGTTTGTCTTTAATGCCGACATCGAAAAGATGTATCGGCAGATCCTTGTACATTCGTCTCATACACCCTATCATCATGTTTGTTCTAAAGATAACCCCGCAGACCTAGGTTCACGAGGCCTTCTCGCTCAGGATCTGATTTCAAACACCTTGTGGTGGCATGGACCTCAGTGGCTGTGTCAACCTAGGGCTGAATGGCCTACTGACCTCGCTATTACCGAGACTCAAGAGGAAATACGGCCGGTTAAAACCCATCTAAATGAGATTTCAGAAGAGGATATTCTCCTTCGATTTTCTGACTTATCTAGAGCCATACGTGTCATTTCATATATCTTTCGGTTTTATAAGGCAACTCACCCCCTGCTGAAAAAATCGTGTGACTGGCCCACGACTGAATTGCAACACACTGAAATGAAATTTGTAAAAAATCGCCTAGCAGCTCTGTGTCTGAACTCCTACATCCCCGAATATACTTTGCTATCACGAGGACAAGCTTTACCAAGCAAAAGTCGCCTCTTGACGCTCAACCCCTTTATTGACTCTGATGAGTTTTTAAGAGTCAACGGAAGACTAGCTCACTGCCCCACGTTAACTTATGAAGAAAGATTCCCAAAAATCCTACCATACAAGGGGCGATTTACCAGACTATACCTAGAACTCCTTCACAAGTACTCTATTCATGGTGGAAACTCCCTCCTTTTACGTTTAATGCGGTTAGAATTTTGGGTTCCGAAGCTTAAAAATTTGATAAAAACTATTATTTTTAATTGCAAACGGTGCGTTTTATATAAACGAAAATGCAGCCAACAAATTATGGCAGCACTTCCACCAGAACGAACTACCCTTCTACGTCCTTTTACAAATACAGGTCTGGATTTCGCTGGCCCTTTCGGCATAAAGACATTTGCTGGCAGAGGATGTAAGATCACGAAAGGATACGTGTTGGTGTTCGTATGCTTCTCTACCAAAGCTATCCATTTAGAAGCTACCAGTGATATTTCCACTCAGAGTTTTTTGGCGGCATTCGCACGATTTTTCTCCCGACGTGGAACCCCTAAAGCAATCTTCTCTGATAACGGGACTGCTTTTCTAGGCGCTTCAAATATTCTTAAAAAGGATCAACTACATTTTCTCACTGCTGTCCGGCAAGACCTTTTATACAAACAGTCCTTTCAGGAGCTCGAATGGCACTTTATTCCCCCCGGTGCGCCACACATGGGGGGCCTCTGGGAAGCTGGTGTTAAAAGTTTCAAAGCTCACTTCAAAAAAATCACTAACGCCCAAAATTTCACCTTCGAGGAATTTACTACAATGCTTACAAGAATAAAAGCATGTCTTAACTCCAGACCCTTAAGCCCAATGAGTGAAAATCCCGAGGACTTATGTGCTCTTACGCCTGGACATTTCCTTATTGGAGCTCCCCTTCTTTCACCGCCCGAACCTGATTTTAGCACTCAGCCGTTAAGTTACGTAAACCGCTGGCAAAAATTAAAGGTTCTTCACCATCACTTTGCATGCCGCTGGCAGAAAGAGTACCTTCCAGAAATGCACAAGCGAATAAAATGGAAACATCCCCAAAGAAACTTTGCTATTGGTGATCTAGTTGTGATAAAACAGGATAATCTAGGCCCACATGAATGGCGCGTGGGTCGAATAGAAAAGTTACACCCCGGCAACGATAATAACGTCAGAGTTGTTTCCGTCCGTACCTCTAAAGGGCTCATTTCAAGGCCAATAGTAAAACTTGTCCTTCTTCCCTCTCCTCCCCTAGCATAAAAAGAAAAAAAACCCTTTCTCAATAATTCTTTATCCCTTCTAGAGTCATGTCACCAACCACACGCCAATCTCGAAGTTTGTCCCCCCTAGAGGAAGACCAGCATCCACGCCAACGCACAATTCATCTTCGTAAGCGCCCTGACTGTCGGCTTTGCAACAGAGACCATCCCTTACGAACATGTCGAGAATTCCGCAAGCTTAACGTCACAAAAAAGTTACAAATAGTCAAAAAGCATCACTACTGTGAAAATTGTTTGGCACATAGCCATTTATTACGTAAATGTCGCAGCATTGACCGCTGTCGCCAATGTAACGGACGTCACCACACGTTATTACATCGTCACGAGAGGCTTAAAGTTAACACTAGACAAAGAAGCAACACTCTCCAACCAATGACGCCCCACACACGGTCTGTCATCTTACTACCCACTGTCATTGTAACGATGAAGGTAGGAAACTCGTGGAGAAATATCCGAGGCATCTTAGACCCCAGTACAGAAAAAAGTAAAATTGCAGCATTTATTCCCAAACGGTACGGTCTACCAATAGAGAGATCAGAGTCAAATGAATTTTGCACAATCTTTTTGAAACCCCATTTTAGTGATGCACCAGCTCTTACTATTTCTGCTCAAGTTACTAACAATTTGCCTCGAAAGTTGCGCCCAGAAAATCTCGATGATCGAATCATGGATAACTATAGAAACTTGCGATTAGCCGACCCACAGTTCTACAAATCGTGCGACATCAACTTAATCTTGGCGGCGGATATATATCCTCGAATCATCAAGCCGACAATCCAGCAAGTAACACTCACCACACCCATGGCTCAAGATACCATCTTCGGATTTACTTTAATTGGACAAGTTGGACTTTAACGCGTTATTTAAATTATTTATTTTTTTTCCTCTTATAATCCTGAAACTGATAACTGAATTATTTTGCATGTTTTAATTTGAATTTATCTTGGCTAGCACAAAGTATAATTGAAGTACCAGGAATGCACTATATGCATTCTATGTAGTTATAAGGTAGTTTTAAGAATCCTTTTTGAATTGAATTGTTACGTAAACGCAAGGGGGCCGGAATGTTTAAGTGCCGAACCTAATTATTGAATTTATTGAAATTATTTATCTGTACATATTATTATTATCCCAACTGTATTGGAAACCGAATGCTTATAATATATTTTCTCACACTCTCTTTGTAATGTTCTACCTTTATACATTGATTAGTGGTCAGAATTGTTAATCATGTAAGTTCAGTTCTTATGTAGCAACCAAAAGGCTCAGAACAAAGTTTATAATAAACCGATTTATATAAGTGAAGAAGACACTTAAACTCCCTCAAACTCGTTTTTATCATTTATTTGAAAAAGAAATATTACGCCCCGTTTAATCAGTACCTAAGAAAGCAGAAACATTATTACCTAAAATTAAGAAGCCAATTTTAAAAACTGTGAGTCCCGCCCGGTCTGTATTGTCATATCGGTATACGAAAACAGTTTTAGAAAATGGGACAAATTTTTCATGGACTAGATAATATAGTATTAGATCTTAATATTGATGGATTACCATTATTTAAAAGTTCTAGAATTCAACTTTGGCCCATTTTAATAAAAATTTTGAATACTAAAAATGTGCACATTCTTTTAGTTGGAATTTACGTTGGTCTGAAAAAGCCTGACAGTATTGTACCTTATTTAGAAGACTTTATTGAGGAAATGAAAGATATAGCTAAAAATAGAATGTTGGTTGACGAAAATTTTTTCAGTGTAAAAATACGAGCCGTTGTATGTGATGCTCGAACGAAAGCTTTCATTTGTGGGATTCCTAGCCATGCATCGCTTCATGGTTGCACTAAATGCACCTAAATTGGTAAAAAAATTGGAAATACTTTAACCTACAGTACTATAACAGGAGAGTTAATAACTGATGATGACTTCAAAATAATAAAACGCCCTTAGAAAAAATAGGCGTTAAAATGGTAAGTCAAGTGCCAATAGACAGTATGCATTTACTGGATTTAGGAGTCATGCGGAAATTTATTTTAAGAGTACTCCAAGGTAAAATGGTGGTAAATGTAAATAGATTAGACAAAATTTAAAAGTCCAGAAAACTGAAGTCATTGCAAAAATCGGTTCCTAAAGAGTTTGTAAGAAAACGACGAAGTTTAACGATATTGCTAATTGAAAAGCAACTCAGTTTCACCAGTTTCACCCTGTGTACAAAGGCTTTTTTGTTTTCAAAGACGAAATTCTTGAGGACACATACTACGTGTGATTGCTTTTACATTGCGCATGCAGGTTGTTGTTATGCCATAGAAGCAATCATAATAATTTAGATGCGTCAAAACAACTGCTAGAAATGTTTGTACACAATTCTTCATTAGTTTTTGGAGAAAACAGCGTATCCTTCAACGTTCACAGTTTTTTTACATTTAGTAGATAGCATTAAGGAAATAGGTACAATGTCTGGATCATCCGCATATAATATTGAAAACTATTTGCAGACAACTAAAAAGTATGTTAAGAAGCCAACAAATATACTGCATCAGATTTTTAAAAAAGTTCAGTATAAAAGTTTTGTTGCCAATCCTCAAAGAGAAAGTTTTGATTTCATCAAAAATAAAGGCTTATGTTATTATTTTAACAAATATCTTTATACATCACAGGAACCTAAAAACTTTTCGTGCATCAAACCTTATATTCCAATAAAAATACAAGGTTTTCTAAATGACAGTTCAAAAAAGTTTGTCCTGGGGAAAAGGTTAACAAATATTATAAGTTTTTCAAAGAACCTATAGACTCTATGTTAATTGGAATTTGCTGCGCCGATGCATCTTTTTTGGGCGATCTAGAGAAGTTCTCAATTTTTAAAACTAACTTTAAGTTTAGGTGTATTAATAACACTGACAAGTTTATTTTAGTACCGATATTACACAGTTGTCTTTAAACTAAACATATTAACACATTATAATTAATATATTTTCATTTTAACAAAAAACTTTCTTTTTTTAGATAAATTCAAATATTAAAAAGGTGACATTTTGCGGAGGCAGCTTAGGTAAGTATAGACATACTACATAAAACTGTTCTAGTTTAAACCTTTTTTGTATTTTTTGTTATAGGTACAGAAAATAATTCGTGCAATAACTGCAAACAACTTTTCACAAAAATTGACCGTTTACAAGGCACATACTAGTTAAAATTCTGAAAATTTAAAATTTGACGATACTTAAATTTTTATACTATGTGCATATGTATATTCTTTTCCAGAGTCTCCAGGCAGTTTAAATCAAATTTTCCAACAACAAAATGAGTCAATAATGTCTGCATTTAGTGAAATAAAGGTAGTCACCACAAAATTAATTTGACAGGAGACATCAATTACTGCCGCTACAAATTATTTTCCAGTTACGTCTGATCAAATGTTACAACATTTAGAAGATCGAATAAGGGCTGACAATTGCGACATATACGTAAGTAGAAAATGTAATATTTATTGTACAAAGTTTTATTTACCTACTATTTAATATACATAGATGTCATATTTAGTCGTTATCGTTAATAATATAAGGCACAAATTATTTACGTGTAGGTCTCTACATTGAGTAAACTGTGGCGAAACCGTGTGGGAAAAAATTTGGAAAACATTCTGGATCGTAAAGTTATTATAAATTACAATATTGATGGCTCTCACGAAAAACTACGATTAAAGGATTACAAAAATTTTTACAAAGCATTGATTGGTAAATATGCTTCTATAGTGTTCAAAATTTATCATTGAAAGATTCATTTTAAAAATTTTTTCAGACTCAATCGTAAGCTTCCAAGCCTGGGACAAAAAGATCCAGAAATAGTGTTACGCCATGCAATGCAGCTGTGCAAAAAAAGCAATTTAGGCAGCGATCTGCTCTCAGTAAAAAACCGGAGGATTTTGAAACGAATCACAAATTTTTTTAATATTTATATTTAAATTTTATACTTAACGTTTACTTGTCTTAATTTATGTTGTGATTTTTCTTTTACATTAATTTTTAATTTGTAGATTTTTAATTTTCAGCTGTTTAATTGTTATTTAGTTAATAAAATAACCAAATTTATTAGAAAATTTTGTTTTTACCTGGAAGAAAGTAATGTAAATGGAACTATAAACAAGAAGCTGGTATAAAAACAATCGTCTTGGTTGTTTCATGTGTATTTTGTTATTGTAACAGAAACAAAATACATATAAAACGCATTTGACGATCACTCAAAAGGCTTCTAACACACCACATAAGGCATTTTGTTTAGCAATTGTTATGATATCAATCACATACATATAAATTTTATTTTCTAAACGAACAATAAATAAGAAATAAACCAACAGAAGCATTGAATTCCAAACCCCAATTTATTTATTTTTTTTATTTGGCTATTAATGTTACGGCTCATTTTGATAAATAAACCAAGTTTTTATAACAGAAGCATCGCCAGCAGCCAGTTAAAGTATCACAAATAGAATGGCACACGCACAAATACAAAAGATATTATTTTCACAGATGTTAATATATGTAGCTGTTACAAACAGTTACCGTAACATACATTCACTTTATACAGCATTTATTGTAATTTATGAAAAGTTAATTTGATGACAACGATTTACATCATTATCATTAGAGGCCATTCGTTTAGTTTCCTAATTATAAATGACAAGAACAAAACCTTGTAAACAATACAAAAATACAATAACAACAATTGCACTTAACATTAAGCAAAAAATAAACAAACAGAACAATCCGAGTTGTATCGCGCACAAAAGCTGATTCGAGAGGAAAATAGCAAACCGTATTATATCTATCATCAAATATTTGTCCAGCAACATGTATGAATGTATGTAAAAACGTTAATACCCTGCAGAAAATTTTTATCGTGAAATACTAAATAAGTCCCCTGAAACGCTTCCTGATATAGACATTTAACATGTGCGCGCCATTGAAAATCCGTTAACGCCACAAGAACTATTAAATAGGTAGTTCTTTTGGGGGCATATGTAGACACTGGAACACTGAATTACTAGCACGTTTAATAATTCTTGTCTTCAGTTTTCTGAAGCATACATATGTATGTCAATAATTAAAACAGCCGTTTTTAATGAAAGACAAATAAAAAAATTGTATGCGCGTTATCGACAATTCAAAAAATAAAAAAATTAAATAAAATCACCAAAAACGTGGACAAAAAAGGTCACATGGAGGCATTTGCTCCCAAATTTCCTTTTGGGTATGTTTACATACATTTTTTTATTGACAAATTGTGCATTAAATTCATTCAACCATTTTTTCAATAAAAAAAAAAATAAAATAAAACAGAATTAACAACAAAGCATACTGGAAATAAAAAGTAAGGGTAATTTAATCATGATAATACTCTATGTATGTACGTTTGCACATACATACGTACTAATGTTGGTATGTATTACATACATACTATGTAAATGTCACACTAATATGTATATTATATACTTACACAGTATGTCGAGAAAATGATTTCAAATACTTATTGTACGTTTTGTCGAGGCAAATCCACGCCTAGATAAACGTTAAAAAAATCCACTATAAATATACCGGATTTTTTAAAGTTGTCTAGGCATGAATTTGTCCCATCAAGACGTACAATTATGACAAGAAAAACCTTTTTAAATTTTTTCGTTGAAACACTACATTTTTAATTACAAAAAAAGGTTTCCTTATACATACTTATGTATATGTAAGTTCTTTCTATGGCATTTTTGTAACGAATTTAAGAAAAACGTTGCAAAGTGCGGCAGAATCCAAATTTTTTTGAAAATAGTTCAGCCATTTCTTAACGGCTGGTCCGTTAGACAAAATTAACATACATATGAAAAACAATCAAGTGGCAGTAAAAAAAAGGCCGCACCGCTTCTCTTCTAGGCAGTGACCCCATGCGACCAAACACGTAACTTTTCTAACAGAAGTGTTTTGAAAAATTTGGTTTATTTTTTTGTTTTAATTTTTAAATATTATGAGAACTTGAATTTTAGTCTAGCACTGGCTGGTCTAATAAAAATTAAATAGTTTTAAGATTTGAATATTTATTGTTAGTTCGCCAAAGGCGAAGATTCAATAATAAAAATATGAAAACAAAAAAAAAAAATGTTTAAATATCAATACCTAATTTTACTTTTACTGCTGTTGTAGTATCTGAATATTTGAAAAATGCTTATTTTGTAATCGCTTGTAGAAGCTTTCAAAAAAAAAGCAAATTAAGCTCTAAGATTTCAAACTCGAGTTGGAAGCGATACTTAAAAGATCCGAGACAAAAAGGGGACACTAATGATCATAAAAGGGTTTTTTTTGTATCCTTCACATAAGTGATAAGGGTATACATATATATCTTTGTCATTCCTTTTCTTATTTCTTTATTATCCATCTGCGACCCCATAAAGTATATATGTATTTTCTTGGTCCTTATAGATAAGGAAGTCGACTTAGCGATCCCTGTCTGCCCCTCTGTTCGTGTTATGGTTAAAGTCTACTTTTTGAACCCCCAAGATGTCGCATAGATTAAACTGTTAGAAATATCTGCGCGAAAATCGCTATTAAAATCTAGCGAAATGGCCCGATAATTGATTTTTTCTCTAAAATTTTTCCATAAAAACCTTAACAACTGCCGCGGAGTTGCAACTACACGGGTGCAATGTCAGACCGACTCCCAATTATTTTTTCTCACAAACAACTTTGTGGAACTTACTTATACTTTACCTAGCGCCCTCTAACAGGGTTGCCATACAAAGTTTAATTTTTTTTAAATTGATCTCACAGCTTCCAGGGTGCTCCTACAAAGGTTAAATGTAGGACTGACCCTAATTAATTTTTTCTCCCTGCCTGCAGATAGGTCAAATTTAGGACTGACCTTATCTCATTTTTCCTTGCAAGTATTTTCCTAGAAAAAGCCTACCCTCTAAAGGGTGAAAACCCCTAACACATTGTGAAGGGTAAATAAGATTACGAACTCTTGAAAACTTTCTTGCAAAATTCTGCCTGTACATCCGAAAATGTTTGTTTCGTGCCTCAGCCGCTTCTTCTGATAACAGCCCAATATGCAAAGACCCATGTATTAACACCCTGTGCATTGTTTATTAAAAAATTTTTTGAAACTGTATAAGCACTGTTTCGCCGCTGACATGTTGAAAGTTCACATAATTTTCTATCTAAAAATCGCAATTGCTCTTCAACAGATTTATCTTTACATTCATGTACTATTTGTAATAACTCTAATCTTGTATAAACTTTTTCTCTCGTAGTTTTAAAAGTGTTCTGAAAACAATTTCGTGCAATAACCACAATATATATACACAAAAAGGTAAGTAATTGAAGCACAGATTTGTTTTTCCTTAAAAAATATTTTTTTTTAAACAATTTTTAAAGGTTTTGAAGGTAGGTACATTTATTTTGTTGCATAAAATAGCGTTATTAAGAAAGCTGTCGCGCAGGTTTACATTACCAGTTTAGGGGCGGGTAAAAACTACTGCCTCGCACATTCCTTTTTATACATGCAATGTCAATGTAAAACCCAATTTAACATGTTAAAAATTAATTTCAATTTACCTGTAATAATTTAAAAAAAAAACATTAAAAAACAATTAATTATCAAAACGTTTTATGACCCACAAAAAAGTTTCTTACTCATATGTAAACACACAAAATCAGAAAAAACAGAAAAAAATTAAATTTTCAAAAATTCGCCAAAAAAATGGCGCAAAAACGCGCAACGTTTTCTTTTTTCGTCTAAAAGTAGAGATTTCAGGTTTTATTGTGATGAAAAAGATTTTTAGGATAATGACTGCCATCACTTTTAAAAACCTTTTGATTTTATTTTTTTTAATCGAAAAGTGAACAAAAAAACCTTTTTTTTATTTCGAAGAAATTTTTTTAAAATAAAAAATAAAAAAAATTTAATAAGGTAGCTGCTTATATAGTCTTTCGCAGAAAAAAAATCAATGTAAAATCTTTTTTTGCTTAGCTACAAAAAAATATATTGTAAACCTCTCAAAACCATTAAAAGTTAATAAATTGCAGGCAAATTTACTTAACTTTCTTACTTAACCAATCGTTACATTTACATTTTGGGCATTTTTTTAATATTCCAAAATAATGTATCTATGTCTGTTTTACTCTTTTTGCAATATTAGGTTCATTTGTTAGGACTAGTAGCATGTTATTTTCGAAATATGTATTGTACTTTCTTAAGAAAAATTGACTGGCCTATTGGCCTTATTAAAAGCCTAATGAAAACACATCCACAGCCACAAATTTTCATGCAGTAGAACATAAATCTTTTTCATATGCTTAGAAACCTATTGTTAGCTGAGCCTTTCCTTTAATTGAAAAAGTTTACCCTTATTTTTTGGCAAGCTATCTCTTTTTCTAAGATCGATTTGTGCAATGATTTAAAGTCCCATAAAATTACATGAGATTACCTTGTGCAAAAAGAGCACGCTGCATACACGAGTATTTTTCTATCTAGCCAGTCTTTAACAAGTTTTTCAAAAGTTATCGCATGTTCAAAAAAACTATTTCTTTATGATTTTGGATGAATCAAGAATAGCAGCTTACTAATTCCTATTTTTTAACGGCTCCATCTTAGCTCTTGTATTTACCCAAGCTTAATAATCTGTACGGCTGCACATATCGTACCTATACATATCAAACAATGTGCACATTTCTGTATTTATACAATGTAGTTTCCTTATATGCTTCCCATGGCCCTTCACAGATTAGAGTAATTCCGCCAGAACAAAATGACAAAGCGATGGCAAAAGAGGTGAAGAGTATGGTTATTAGTTGGCGTAATTTTTCAACCAGCCTCAACGCCGCACAAGCAGCACAAAACCAATACATACACATTTGAAAAACAACAGGTTTGCTTAAAACACTAATACACACACACAAGCTTTATACACGTATACATTTTATGCCAGAACAATTAGTCCAGTTTGTTAGGAAAAGAACAAAAATTGTTCGCTTAAATCTTACTCTAATGTGTGATGGGCCCATGGGTTGTTAAAAATGAATGACTTTTATTAAACAGAGGTTCTTGGGAATGCAAAGAAATTTGTTAATTTAACAAAATCAACCAAGTGAATAGAAAAATTAGTTTCTATTTTTTTTGGTACCTTTTGTCACCTTTTTGAAGATTAATTAGGTACTACTGATCTTAAATAAATTGGGAAATTTTGAAGGAGGTAAATAAAATTTTTTGCAAATATTTTGTATCTAAACATAAAGTATGAAATAATCTTCTTTCACCCAGATAAAGGGAATATTTCATTAAGTGGGATAGAAAGGACTTTCAAAATATAACTTTTCATTTAAACATAGAAAATTAAAAATTTTAGACTAAGATTGTTTATACATATGTAATGCAGCGTTGCCGTTTGGTTACATTTGTTACATTTTATGTAACTGTTTGACCCTCTACGTAACATGTATAATTTTACTCTTTTTGAACCAATTTTCGTAACTTTTTGAACTCGTCACACAATAAGGTACTATTTTTAGTGTAATACTACGTTTCCATCTACGTGATTTGCGCCAAATCATTTAATTTGCTCAAATTAAGTAATTTGCTACATGATTTCCCATATATTTTTCATATGAGCAAATCATCTCAAATGACTTGATTTGCTCAAGATTATTTCGAAATTTGTCTATGCAACACTGCGCGGAGGCTATTTTTACAAATGCAACTTTGGGGAATCCATTATTGGTGAGTAGCAAATGCGAAAAAATGACAGCTGATTGCAAGGAGCATGCATCAGGTGGGAGCAGTTCTACAAAAACAACTTAATTTATCATAAGAATGTCAATACAGATAACAAAAACTCACAAATTCTTTTTCCTCCTTTTAAGATTTTTTAGAAAACTACAGTTGTTGTTTGTAAAAAAGAATCAAATACATAAACATAAACAAACTTTGATATTTTAATAAAGAAACACCGGTTTCAGCTGAATAACTGAGGCCACCTGATATACGTGTCAGATTAAATTCGAACATAAAATTACTTACAACGTAATGGAAACACTTCGAAATGATTTACTCAAAATTACTTAATTTGCTTATAATGGAAACGTACTATAAGTGATATTTTAAAGTACTCTAATTGCACAACATTGAAAATTATGGCAGAACGCGCTATCAGCTTATACTGAATGACTTTTAAAATTGAAAGTGTTGTAACAATGTTTACTCCTTATTCAATAGGTGGTGTTACTTGCACTTGAGTTCACTTTTTTATATTTCTATCTTGACATTTCAAACCCGAAATAAAAACACCATCTCTCAAAGCATTTACTTCTGAATAAAAGTGAAAAAGAACAAGAATTACAGTTATTAATTTTGCTTGGCTTTGTGGTGGTAAAGTTACATATAAAACAAATTTTATAATATATTAGCACATAAACAAGAATTTTAATATTATATAATAGTTGAAATGGGTAAGTAATGTTTAAATCGTAAACATGCATATATAAAATGAGATAAAATTATTGCTTTACAGCTCAAGCTACAAAAAAAAGACAATATATAATTTCAACGCTAAGTGGCTTTCGGATCAACAATTCAGTGGATAGCTTACACAAAAGGTATGCAAAAACGACGTTACAGCTTTCTGCAAAGTATGCGATATAGCGCTAGTAAATCATAAACCAGCGCTTAATAAACATATGACGTCTAGCAAGCACGTAAAAAACTGGAAATCTATTAAAAATAATAAACCCATTGAACAATTGCTAATAATAAATAAAGAGGACTATGAAATAAGAAGAGCTGAAATTAAAATATGTGGCTTTATTGCACACAACAATCTTCCTTTTTCCCTGGTGGATTCAATGATTCCGTTTTTATTTCACACGTTTAAGGACTCTAAAATTGCAAAAAATGTAGCATTGGGCCGGACTAAAGCAACTAATATGATTACCAAACTAATTGGGCCTTCGTTTCAAAAAGAAATTCTAAATATTATTAGCAAACCCGGTAATTTCTTTAGCCTTGTTATGGATGAAACAACAGATGTTTCCATAAAAAAGCAATGTGCTTTAAGCGTAATATTTTACCACACAGAAAATAAGGTAGTAGAGACAAAGTTTTTAGATATTTTTGAGACAGATTCTGGAAAAGCTGAAGATTTGTGTAATGCGCTCTTGAGCTGGTTAAGAGCCAACTTTGTGCCTTTGGAAAACTTTGTTGGATTTTCTTCGGATACCACGAATGTGATGGCTGGTACTCACAACTCTGTTTTTAGTCACTTACAGAAGCCCGTTAAAAATATTGTGTGTATCAAATGTAGCTGTCATCTCATTCATCTAGTGGCTTCAAAAGCATGCGCAAAGCTACCAGGTTCAGTTGAAGATATGTTAAGAAATATCGCAGGATATTTTTGTCGGAGCTCCAAAAGAATATCCCAGTTTAAAGAATTTCAAAACTACTTCAATTTAGACAACCATAAAATATTAAGTCCAGCAGCAACAAGATGGCTTTCGCTTAAAGCATGTGTGGATAGAACTCTAGAACAATATACGGCTCTAAGAGAGTACTTTCGCTTAGAAGTTTTTGAAAATCCTTCAATTGGCACAAAACAGGTTTTTGATTGTTTAAACAGTAATATAACGAAAATATATTTGGAGTTTATGTCCTACATTTTAGAAATTTTTAATGATTTTAACAAATTATTTCAAACCGAAAAACCGCTGCTTCATGCTGTACAGCCAGAGATTGAAAAATTGATTAAAATAATTGCAAGCAACTATTTAGAATTTAACCACACAAAAACAACATCTGCTTTTGAAATAGAGTTTTCAAGCTCAAAATACTTTTTACCTTTGGATAAAATTTACCTAGGTGTTCTAGCTCAAACGTCGCTATTAGATTCAAAAGAAGATCCAGATGAAATACTAAAATTAAAACAAAATTGTCTTTTTTTTACATTGAAGCCTTAAAGCAGATAAACAATAAATTCGATTTTAGTGACAATATTTTTGAAATTATTAAAGTGGTTAATCCGAGCTATGCCCAATCTTTTGTTTTAAAGGATTTAAGTGATTTATTAAAAAAGTATCCCAATTTAGAAAATTTTGTTGATACACAAGCATTACACAAAGAATGGCGCGAGCATGCGCTTCTTAATCACGAGTTGTTAGGATTATTCCCAAATTTAAGTGCTATTGAATATTGGGAAAAAGTTTTTAACCTAAAAAACGCTGCAGATGAGCAACTATTTAAAAATTTAAAAAAAGCCATATGCTTAATTTTTGTTCTTCCATTTTCAAACGCATGTGTGGAGAGAATATTTAGCCAATTAAAACTAATAAAAACCGACAATCGTAATCGGTTAACTACCAACACAATAGCTGCATTAATGATGACTAAAGAAAATATAAAAGATTAGTCGAAATATGAGCCTTCTTCATCACTAATAAATAGCAATATAAAATTATATTGAAAACTAATATTTGATTTTTGTAATTATAAAAAATATGTACATATGTATATAATGAATTTAATAAAACAATATTACTTTGTTTGTCCATTAACACAAAAAATTGTCCATTAATTCAAAAATGTAACTTTTTATAAAAAAATGTAACTTTTTCGATAAAAAAATGTAAGATTTTCAAACTATCCCTGGCAACGCTGATGTAATGTGATTTACTTTTAAATGCTGATGTAACTCATTCGCAACAAGCACTTTGTTTAAAAATGAATAAAAACTGTCTTCATGAAGTTACGGGCAATTTGCTTGTTTTTAATATTCAAAAATATTGATACATTAAACATTTTTAGGGTTGTTAATTGGGCAAACGGTCGATGAATTATTTATTTTTTAGTAATTTATGTAATCAAAAACGTTACTCTTGTAAGGTGTGCTCAAGCAGATTTATGTATACAAAACGACTTATAATTTTTCTTTTTAAAAACATCCCCTTCCTGAATGCTTCATATCCGTATCTTTTTGTCACTCTGTTGCACTGTTGTTGCTATATAAATGAAAAGAATAATAATGCATACGTATACATATGTATGTATAAAGGTACGGACGTAAATACAAAAATATGTACATTTGAATGTACATATATGAATAAGTTTGAATTCATAAATTAATGGGCGGAGATATAAGTAGATGTTCTTTTTTTTTGTTACCATAACGACGTTGACGAAAGTGTGCTTAATCCTCATTTTAAATACAGAAACATATATACATACTTACATAAATGTATGTCTGTATGGTGACATGATTAAAAAACCTACCTCGTTTTAGCAGTTCTTCACGCGTTATTTGACTTGTTAACGTTGCACATCCAGGTGTTGAAGGTAAGGTTAAATGAGCAGCAGTTGTCGTGCTGCTGGGATACCACGCCCAACCACCAGATTGTCCATTAAACATTCGCAGTTTTTCATAGACTGATTCGTTTTGTTGTTGGGCTTGCTGCTCTTTTTGTGATGCCAGGTTTCGCAAAACGCGGTTGATAGATGAAACCTGCAATAAATAAACAGAAAAATATGTCAAAATGTAAACAAATATCCATCGAAAATTATAAAAAGAAATTATTTTGTACTAGCTTACCCTACCCGGCGTTGCACGGGAATAATCTTATGAGGCAAACTTTGGGAGCAATTGTTTAACTTAAAATGCATATAAAACTGAGGGAAAATTACGACAATCGATTCAACTTGAAATTTTGCTTCTTTAAATGAGCTGTCTATGCTTTAAATATATGAATTCTTATACGAAATACCTTCTAGTGTTGTTAATAAAACTTTTCCATAAACATTTAACCCATAAACATATACGTTAATTAATGTATGAAAACATGCAAACAAACCTTAACAAAATAAGCCTAGATTATTAAATTTTAAATTGCTATACAAATCTTTATAGCTAAGTTAGTAGCTTATTATAAAAAAATAACAGGTGGTAAGCTACTTGATAAAACGGTAGTATACACTATGTCGGGAGTTTTTCCATTTTGCAAAAAAATGTGTAAATTTTATACGCTTGGTACTAGAGTTGTGCCCGACTCGTTACTTTAGTTCGTTTTTGCCAACAACCTCGTTCATTTAATCTCCAAACCCTATATAAATTACATTGTGGTTCGTGGATAAAACGAACGAGGTTGTTGCCAAAAACGAACTAAAGTAACCGATTGACCCAACTCTACTTGGTACCCTAGAACAGGCGACACACAACTGTCCATGAGAAAAGCAGGGGGTTTCCAAGTGCAAACCAGCAACCTGGAGAGTTTGGCTCTGGGACTTATTAATTGTTAAAGCAAATGCTAGTTTACTTGGAAACTGCTAGCGTTTAAAGTTTAAAGGCAACCCTTTTGTTATAATTGGTTTTTGTTCGGACAAAAAAAAAAGTAAAAAGAAAATTGTTTTCCAAATTTACTAAAGTTGCCCGAATTCCCTGGAGCACAGAAAACCAAATTTTGTAAATTTCAAAACACTAATGCTGCTCACTTTTAACATTAAAATCTACTTTAGTAATTAGCAGGATTAGCATCTTTGAAAATAGCTAAAAAAAATATGTAAGCGTAAATTTTTATAATAAAGAAAGGGACATATATTTATAATTTAATGCACATTTTTATCTTCAACTTTAATTTTGAAAAAATTTGGAAAATTATTAATTTTAAGTGTAATTTCTTTTGCAAAATGCTTAACTAATTCTTGAATTTTTTAAGTAAGCAAAATCAGTTGATTTTGAATTTCTTGTCCGAACTTACCCAAAGAAAAAGTTCGAGCAAATGTGTACAGAAAATAAAAAGTAATTACTCTCTCATAAGATTCTTTTTGCACAAAAACAGTTACCTGGAACGCTTTTGGGTATGTTTGGATAACTTTCTGTAACTTCGGACTATTTTGTTAAGCTTGTGGAACACAACTCATATATGGTCACGGAATTGCAAACAAGTGGTTTACTAACACATATATAGTTAAAGGTTCAATTATATGTGACTTACTACAACGCAATAACCATAACCGTTGCCATAAAAACCAAAACTCAATTGGTTTCTAAGATTATGGTTATGGCGTAATGGTAAGTCACCTATGTATAATCAAATACAGTGTTGCCCATAAATTTGGTTCAAACAGCTGTTTACTGTGGTATGGTTAAGTCACGTATAAATGAACCTTAAAATCGTAAATAAATCGTAAATAGATTTTGTGATAATATAAAGAAACAGTTGTTTGAATCATGCTCAGCGTTGACAGTGTTGGTCTTTTCCGACTTAAATGGTCGCATGTGCTTCATTTGGTCGGATGGTCGGCTGAACTTTATTTTGGTTAGTTTAGGAAAAAATACTGGAACTGTTTAAAAAAGGTAGGAACATTTTGCTATTACATTTTTTGGTTCTCGGTGAACTCATTTACTTTTCAACGAACAAAAAACAAATAAAAGAAAATTTCAAAGATTTTTGTCAAAAAGGTAATAAAATACTGTGAGCTAATTTTGTAAAAAATATGTAGCATACAACTAAAAGCAGGGTGTCGTGTGTCATTGCTAGCTTGGTAAAGTCTACTAGGTAGCTAGCACGCAAATAGTTTCTGGCCTCTATCTCGTCTGCAATCGGGGGGGGGGGGGGGGTAGTTCTTTTTGCTACTCAGTAGTGAAAGATTTTCATATTAGTTGCACAGACTATATATAGTTACCTACAGTCGTGCTGCAATTGGAGGTAAGAAAGTTAATGAAAAGAACTGAAAAGGAAAACGGAAATGAAAATAAGACCACAATGTTGGTAAGTACTGTGCAGCAGTTATAGTTAAGTGTAATCCCAAACATATTTAATCTATACGAAACAGTTTATCAGGAATCAAATTCAAACAAATTAGCAATTCATTATTTTGAAACTCATATGGTTTATTTTACATAAAGATAAATATTCCTTCATTAAAGGTTTCGAGTGTTATAATGCTTAACTTAAGCTACAATTATACGTAATTAAACAACATTGAAATAGTAATACAAAAATTCCAGTTAAACTGTATTCATTTAATCAATTTTGAAATAAAAAAAACTCTATGGCAACACCAGTTTAAAATAACATACTAGGTGTGTTCATTTACAGAAAATTATCACTAATTTCGATAATTATTACTAGTAAGTGTTCACGTACACAAAAAATTAGCAGCTAGGGAGCCAAAAAAGAGAGTAACATGTTTAGAAATAAAAATGTTCCTGATAATTTCTACTAGTAAAAATTTTACTATCAGAAACAATTCAAACAGTCTTTCTGTCATTATGCTTTGAAAAAAAATTTAAGTTTTAAATTTTTATAAGTTTACAATAACAAAATACATTTGCATGCAAGTTTTGACTGTAAAAGTGTTCATTTACTTTTAAATATTTTTGAGAACAATTTTAAAAATATTTCTTTTTACTCTCTCGTTGCTAGTAATTACTGGAAAGTTATTGAACACAACTACTATAAAAACTTAAAACTTGCAAAAATCAATGACCCCAAAATTATGTATACATACATAGGTAGGTAAGTATAGGTATATAAAATGTGTACATAAGATTTTATAAAACAGAACCTCTATGTTTGTACATAACAAAAAAGTGATCATGTTAATTAAAACACAAAAAAAAATTTGTCACATTGAGCGAGACGGGAGTTGAACCCGGAATGTATGTTTCGTAGTCAACCGATAGTACCACGGGGCTATCGAGAGTTTGCCAAAAGCAAAAACCTTTTAATTAATTAACATATAAGGTAATCGCGATCGGTATGCAAAGTAAAAATAGACTGTAAGCAACAACAACCCGAAAAAATATCTTGTATTGGGTACCGTTAAAAATTATATGAATAAAATAACTAAATACATTTTAAAGTTTATTCAGTTATTTTATTAATAAATTCTAATAAACGACCCCTTAAAAGAAATAATTTTTAATTTTAATATAGTTAAACAACCAGCTTTCCACATTTAGATAACATGCACTGAATAAAACCACTTTTGTGATGTTATTTACACTTTTGTTAACATTTCCCTTAACAACTATTTTCAAAATTTTACATTATTTACATGATCAGTGCATGTTATATAAATGAAATTTAGTTTTATTATAAAAAATTTTCTAACTTTATAAAAAAAAATAAGATTTGTTAATTTTTATTTATTGTTGAACTAATTGTTTTTAATACAAATTTTTGATTTTTAGTTTGGCTTTAGTTCATATAATTTCTTTTTATTAGAAGAAATTATTATTTCCGTTAATGTTGAAAGAAACTTTCAATTTGAAAAAAGCTGATTTTTCTACCGCTACTAGCCGAGTAGAATGCATTTTCGAAAGCAGCTACGCAATTTCATCATCAGTACTCTTTGAACGGTAAGAGTGTATTTGATTGTAAACATCACCTATTTAACTTACATGTAACAGAGAAAAGTATACGGTATCAGTGGTTTCCTTCTGTTTTTATTTTGCAAGTTAGGACGAAGTTTACTTTTCATATACACTTTGCTTTTTTCCAGCAGTCAACTATATCTGAATTATATAAAATAAAATCCATCACTTTAAATTATTTCTTTTGACAAATTACTTGATGTTTTATTAAAATCTTTGTTTACACTATGATTAGAGATGTGCACGTTAATTTATTAAACCACGCGCCCTCACTTTTACTCGTTTGTAAAAGTAATTAACTATAAGCATATAAATTTATTTTATTTAAAAGATTTAATATTTTCTTTAACTGAAATGTCTGTGTGCAATATTTGCGAACACTCCACTAAACAATTTTGCTTACTACAAACAAAGGATGTTGCAAAAAAAAAATTCTGTCTCGTACCCATTTCCAATTTAAATAAAAAATAACGGGAAATAATATTTGTAGGAGGGAGTCAAATCTAGCGATTTTTAATTGCTGTATTAGTTTGTTGTGATGCAAAGTTTTATAAGATTTATGAAAAACATTAAATTTTTGTCATATCGTTTTTATTATAAGAAGTCACAACAGACCTGGAAATAACAAATTTTTTAGCAGTTCATAGCTTACATTTTAAACACTTTAAAAATTACCTAACTTCCAGCGATTTTTTATACTAACTTATCTATATTTTTGGAAAAAAAGTTAGCAACAGTGGTGGGAGGTAAAGAATGAAACACCAACGTCAATCTGTTAATTTAGCGGCATCTTGTAGCGTTAAAAAGAGGCAAACACAATTTTATACTTATTTTTTTAATTTATCTCGTTAATTAATCTAATCTTTTTGTATCAATTTGGTTTATTATGTTGTAAGTTTTTTTTTATTTTTAACTCCAGAAAACTGTCGAAATTTGAGAAAAAATCATCAAAATAGCCATTTTTAAAAATATGTTTTTTTAAGTAGTGGTTAATTTTTAAATTTTTTTTTTGTAGTTATTAGAAAACAGTGTGAATTTTTGAAAACAGAAAAAAAACCCATAGACTATATTTTTCTTTTTTTTTTTAATTTTCCATCAAATTTAAAAAATTTTTGGAGCTAAAGTGAATAATAAGAATTTTTTAAGCCAACAAAAACTATGTATAGGAAAATAATATACTAAAATTTTTTTTACAGTTGGTTTCGAGTCCAATTTTTACAACTATTTTTTTAAAACAATAAAAAACCAAGGTAATTTGGGATTTTAGTGTCATTTTATAGCGTAAAATACATGCGCAAAAACTTTACTATCTTTGCTTTTTTTTTTATTAAACAATATTAATTTGAATTTATATTTTACAGTATTTGTAGTTTTTTTTTCCTTTAAACCTTAGAAAACTGTCGAAATTTGAGAAAAAAAATCACGAAAATAGCCATTTTTAAAAATAATTTTTTTTAAAGTAGTGGTTAAATTTTTAAAATTTTTTTATTGTAGTTATTATAAAACAGTATGGATTTTTGAAAACAGAAAAAAACCCATAGACCATATTTTTCTGTTTTTTTTTTAATTTTCCATCAAAGTTAAAACATTTTTAAAGCTAAAGTGAATAATAAGTATTTTTTAAACCAATAAGAAATACTTACAAAATAGAAATCACTAAAAAAATGTTCTACAGTTAGTTGCAAATATAGTTAGTTACTACAGAAAAAATTTCAATCTCATACTCCAAAAAATGAATGTTTTACAACTGTTTTCCTGAAGCATGTAAGACTCGGGTATTTGTTAAGCCATTTTTACTTCAAATTCTTTGACTTTGGCGCCCCCTAGCGCCACCAAAAAGAGCTTAATCTAAAAAATTCTTTAAAATTTATTTAAAAATTATTGTTATCTGTCGACCTATATATTTTTATCTACAATATAAAACCATTTTTTTATTGTCTATGGGACACAGCACTGTGCGGCGTCATATGCTTGTTTAAATGTGCAATTGTCCCAATTGACATGAAGCATGTTAGTAAACGGCATGTAAAAATACACGTATTTGCATGTGATTTATAAGCTACATTCGGCTTACATGCAAATGTGTATAACATGTGAGTGTCCTTAAAAGTACAAGTACAAGGCATGTAGCCATTGTTGATTCGTGATGACGTCAAAATTACGTCAGAGCTACTAGCACATTTGGCTTTTAACATTCCGTGTACTGTAGGCTTTACTACGCAAAAAAGAAGGAAAACATTCATACCGTTTCCCTTTCTCTGTTACAAGTAAGTTAAATAGGTGATGTTTACAACCAAAAGACACTACTGCCGTTCAAAGAGTACTGATCATGAAATTACGTAGCTGCTTTCGAAAATGCATTCTACTCGGCTAATATCAGTACAAAAATCAGCTTTTTTCAAAATTAGAGTTTCTTTCAACATTAACGGAAAAATATTAATTTAATTTTTTTTTAATTTAAAATATTTTTTTATCTTAGTTTTCATACAAAATCAGTATTTCAAATCTATTTTAAATTTAAAAATTGTTTACGAATAAGCCCTTAACCTTTGCATGTTCAATAAAATTGTATGTAATTTACTATTAAAGACCTTTTTAAACAATTTTGGGTCCTTCTAATTTCTTAAAAAATGATCAAAAAGTCACGTTTTTAAACCTGTTTATCTTTTACTATCCGAAACCTTTGATCGTAAAATAATATTGCAAAAAATTTTATTTACAGCCTCTCGTGTGATTGATATGTATGTAAAGTATATTTGAAAAAAGTACTGAGTATACATGTAACATGTTACAGCTAATTTTTGTAGAAGTGGCTATCGTGTGTGGTGCATGTATAGTTTTATCTAAGGTTGGCAACCGAAACGTATAACGGTATCGGTACCAGTTTTGAAAATTTTGTCATTTCGGTATCGGTAACGGAATCGGTATTAACATTTTTTTCATTTCGGTATCGGTATTGGTATTTTGATTACATCAGTATTACATCAGTATTGGTATACCGGAATATATTTGTAAACAAAATTGTAAAATCAAAATATTTTATTGGATTTTTGAAAAAATTTATTTGGAAAAATTCCTACTTTTTTCAATAAAAAAAATTGATGCCATTTTTTTTTTTTGTTTGAAATAAAAACCAGATAATAATATTAATAGGATTTTACCAAATACTGTAAACCGATCCTGCTCATTTTATATAGCAGTTGTCTCCATGATATTTCCAATAGTTTGGCACCAATAACTGACCCCTATTACTTTATTTGATCCCAGAAACTTGATTTCGGACGGACAGGGCTATATCGACTTTCCTATCAATAAGGGTCCAGAATATATACACTTTATGGGATCGCAAACAAATGGAATGCCAAACTGATATATGTTCATATGTCCTTATCACTTATGTGAAAAAAAAATTTGTTCCATTTGATAATATTTAAAATACGAATAAACTTTTAAGCTTTTTACTTTCATAATTTTCGAAGCTACTAAACAAAATTTTAATACTTCACCAGTAAACAAAGACGCTAGTAAGACCCCCGCTAATGTTTGCAAACAAACCTCCCTGTCTGGTATCTCCCGTCTTACCCATGCTGACTCCCCTCTGAAAATGAAAACTCTTATGGATACACTGTTTGAAAAACTCACAGACCAGATTGAAAACGTAATAGAGAAAAAACTAAATGAGTACACAGGAGCTGTTAAGTGATTTAGACAAGAGGCTAAACATAACGAAAAGTGATATACTTGAAATCACTAAAAGAGTGTCTGCAATGGAAACAGTCGTGGCAGATGTAAAAAATATGCAGGAAGATTGCATCGCTCACAGCTCAATTTTAAATACAATAAAATAGCTCTGTTGCATGCAAACTGCGCCTTAACAAAATACCCTATCAAGGAAATGAAAATTTATCAGAAATGTTTTGTAATATACATATGTAGAACTATAAAAACTTCCATTCCAGCCATAAAATCCATTTATCGACTGCAAAATCATAATAATAAACATAAAACTAACTCCAGAGATGCAGTTATTATTGTCAAGATGAGGTCAACCTACGACAAAAATTTCTTTCTGAAGTTTCTTAACTGCTTTAGAAAAACCAATAGGGAATTTCATTTTCGTTTAAGCCACCTGGGTATAAACTCTCAAAACAAGTTCTATGTGAATGAAAATCTGACTAAAGCCAACTTTCAAATATTTCGTGCTGCTCTTCGTCTTAAGAAAAGGGAACTTCTTCAGAGTGTTTTTGCTGTGCGTGGATTTGTTAACATCAAAAAACCGCGAGTGATAATGTTTTTGTATTGATGACATCCGATACCTACAACAGTTGTTTCCTAATATTGATAGTGCGGCTGTTACTGACACCACTTATGACGATTGCACTACCTTTAGTTAGCTTGAGTTTTGGTTTCGTCATAGAAATGTTTGTAAATTTAAAAAATTTAATAGTTTTACACTTTTTAATATAATTATTGGTGAATTCACAAGGTCTTGTGAAATCATATGTTGTGAAATAATAGAACCAAAAAATATGACTGTTGTGAACAACCTCTCATATATATGTAAGTGTGGTATTTAAAATCTAAATCAGCTGATACGACTAAACGAAAACACAATTGTTTTGCCTATGATTCTAGTATTATACATTTTTAGGGTGGCGAGTGCTAGCGGCTTCCAAAAATTAAATAAAAAACTCGCTGTTTTGTTTAAGGCGCTTGGCGCATGACTTTGTATATAATATGACATCACAATAAACATATCAAACAAAGTTGTATTTTTTCACAACAAGTTTCGTATGAAAAGCAACAACAAAATTTTTATGCTATTGTGAAATTATATGACAATAATACAATATGCTATCGTATCGTACCTTGTGAATTCGCCAAATATCAAAAATTTATAAGTCAAATTTAATTAAATCTCACAACCTTTAATAATGTACAGCTCCTTTTTCTACACTCGCGTTGCCAAATATTTGCTAAAAAATTTTAAATTTTAGTAGTTATTGTTTCAAAGACAGTGTAAATAAAATTATTAGAGTTCTCTCTAAACAAAAGACTGGTCTTAAGATTGTGCACTTAAATGCGCAGAGACTAAAGAGAAAAATTGATGAATTTAGATACTTATTTGTAGCCTCCGGTGTTGACGTTATATGCGTTTCTACGTCTTGGTTCCAGCTGGACACTCAAGACTATGTTTTAAGCCTATCTGGTTTTAAAATTTTTCGTTCTGACAGGAAAATTCTTGTAAACAACGTTGAATCCAGTGCTATAGGTGGTGGGGTTGCAGTTTACATTCGTGATGGTATACCATGCAAGGAGGTAGTAAAAGCTTGCATTGGAGGTGCAATTGAGTATTTGTTCCTTGAGATATCTACTTCAGACAAGCGAAAGTTGTTGCTAGGTTGTGTGTACAGGGCTAATCGTTACGTAAATTTTGAGAGCATGATTGCAGGGCTTGAGGAAATTTCTGTTCAGTACGATGATGTCATTATAACCGGTGATTTTAACAACAACTTATTAGTTGAAAATCTGTTGATTGAACCAATGTAAGCTCTTGGTCTCTTTCCAGCAAATAAACATATTCCTTCACATTTTCACTCAACTTCCGCAAGTTTAATTTTTGTTAATCAAAGGTCTAAGGTACTCCTCTATGACCAACTTTCGGCATCAGCCTTTTCAAAACATGATATGTTATTTCTTACATATGACTTGTCCTTGCAAAATGTGGAGCCATGTTTTTCTTATCGCGACTTGCATAACATTAACCACAGTATGCTTGATCATGATATTGCAAACATACGCTGGAACAATATTTTTACTCTTGAGAGTGTAGATAATCAACTTTCATTTATCAAAGAGAACTTGGAATATTTATTTAATTTATGTGTGCCACTTAAAACTAAAAGGATTAAGGCCAATCAACCGCCTTGGTTTAACTCCGAGATTAAATCTTTGATAGAAAAACGTGATGTAGCTTACCATCGATGGAAAAGATTCAGAGCCACTAAATTTGAAGACATATATGTATCTGCACGAAGGGAGGTAACACACCATATTCGGCTTGCTAAATCTTTGTACATTCAAAGAAAATTTTCGCAGGCGATCGACAATAAGTCAAAATGGAGAGAAATCCGCAAAATCGGCGTGGGGCAGGGAAAATCGTCGTCAGGCAACTATGATGTTGATGTG